>QYSD01000126.1:0-36553 GCA_009806315.1 Rhodotorula sp. ZM1
CTCCTTCGCCGCTCTACCTCTCCTTCGTCGAAGCCAGCTCGCTCCGCATCGCCCCGCAAGTCGGCTGAGGACACTTTTCGCGAGATCATGGCCTTGAACGCTTTGCACGGTGACCCGTCGGTCCAGGTGCGCTTCTCCTCTCTCTCGGAGCTAACTGCGAATGTGAGTGGTGGTGTTGATGGACGCTCGATGTCAGGCCTATTCGCTCAAGACCAACCCGAAGACCAAGCCGGCCAAACCCGCCTCTCCCTCCCCGGCCCGCTTTTCCTCCTCCTCGCCCATCTCTGCGCCAAAGCGCGACGCTTTTGCCGACATCACGACCCTCAACGCCAAGCACGGAGACCCGAGCGTCCAGGTGCGTCGTTGTTGCTCCCTTGCTGTCTGTCGTCCATTCGCTTCTCGCTTGAAGCTGACGATGGGCGAGGAACAGGCTTATTTCGTCAAGTGAGGGCTGCCCGGCGTTCGGCTTTTCCTCGACTACTCGATCACCGAACACGCATAAACGGCTCGACATCACCCTGACAACCCGCACCAACCTGCTGGCGGCTTCGCCCACTCGAGACGCTCGACTCGAACTGTTCCGTACATGCCGCCCGTGACAAGGTCGACGACGTTAACAAAGACGGAGATCAGAGGGCGGAATCCTCGAGCACTTTTCCCGCTAGTGGAGGAGGACGAGGAAGCAGTACCTTCTGTAGACCCGCCTTGAGGGTTGCCATCTTTCGTAGTTTCTTTCCTTCGCATTGCGGGACTCGATGAGAGGAAGAGAGAGTTGGGCAGCGAGCAGCCAGAGGTGCGCGATAGCCAATTTTCACGGCGTGCAGAGGACAAAGAAAGCTTCGTCGCTTCTTTCCCGGCGATATCGGGTCTCGTGCGAAACGTGATCGACTTCTCCATACTCAAACACTACCCCTCGACGCGTGCAATGCCCGAATCGAGGCGCGCGACGCAAGGAGGGACGAGCGAGAGCTCGCGAAGCGTACCAACCCACGACCTCCCGGGGACGCTTTCAGTGCTTTCCCGCACGTCCGTGGTCGACGGAAAGTGTCCGCGGTTGCTTGCGAGTCTTGGACAGGCACGAGCGGGTAGGGGAGCGGGATGTTGGCGGAATTTGGCGGCGTAAGGAGCAGGGCTGCTGCTGCTGGAGATCGGATGGCCCCGGCCAGGTTTGCGCCCGTTCGTTGAGGCAGGAGAGGGTGTGGAAAGAAAGGGGTTTGCAAATGTACCGATTTGAGCTGCGCAAGGCGGCACGAGGATGCTCGAGGATTCCGTGAGCGAGTCGTCAAAATCCTCCTCGCTGTTCGCGTGTGTTCGCGTGGAGCGAGAGGCGAGCTTGACCATCGCAGCGCAAATACGCGTCGCTGATGGCCGACGCTTGCAAGCGCAAGGAAGGTCAGAGAGACGGGGACGACGCAAGACGCACTTTTGAAGGAGTCTAGTCGAACTACAAGGGAAGACCGCGAATCATCCGCAGTCCCCGTGGTCGACTCTTGCGAGCGAGGAGTTGATGAGGCGCGGCATATGTGAGGCCAGAAGGAGCAGCAGAGCGAGTAACGGGCAACGAGGTGAAGAGACCGAGCGAGCAAGCGAAGACGATCCTCGTCCGCACACTAACTCTCCTTCGCACGCGCCATGCTCGACACGAGGAGCCGATCCACCACGACCACAAGTCATCGAGTCTGCCCACCCTCCGATCCAGCTTGAGCGCGACGTTTCCGGCGCTCCCTCGCCTCCCATCGTCATGCGCCGCCGAGGAAGCGGACTCGAGCTTCTCGCCTGCCACCAAGCATGGATCAGAAAGACTCCACAAGTTCCATCGCGACCCCTACGTTTATGCAACGATAGAGACGACGCCGCCGTTGGCCTTGATCTTCTCCTCTGCGCGGCGAGAGACGTAGCGGGCCTTGACGATGACGGGGAAGGAGGGGAGGCGGCCCTTGGCGAGGACCTTGCCGTAGCCCTGCGAAGCGCAACGAGCGTCAGCGAGTCGAGCTCGTCGAGAGAAAGAGGGACGGCGGGAACGCACGGCAGCGAGGGTGTCGACGACGGGGACGGTGGTCGACTCAGCGTTGAGGCCCTCACGCTGCTCCTGGGGGATCAGCGTGACGAGCTTGTCGACGTTGATGACGGGGCGCCAGAGAGCCGCCTTGTTGAGGTGGAAGTGGCGCATGCCGACCTTTCCAAAGTAGCCGGGGTGGTACTTGTCAAAGTTGGTGCGGTGGTGGTGCTGTCCACCGGCCTGTGTTGCGAGAGAAAGTGCTATGTCAGTAAAGGCGTCTCGAGCGAACCTCCCCTGCTGACACCGCCTCGCTCGCGCGTGCCCAACACCTTGCCGGTCACTCGCTCGGCCTCGCATCGCTCCACCAAAAGCTCCTCAATCCTGCGGTACCCGAAACGGGGCGCGCGCCGTAAGGAGGGACGAGCGAGAGCTCGCGCAACGTACCAAACCACGACCTCCCGGGTGCTTGCGGTGCTTTCCCACACGTCCGTGGCCGGCGGAAACGTGTCCGCGGTGCTTGCGGGTCTTGGACAGGCGAGTCGGCACTGTTACGAGGGGAGAAGAGAGGGCGAGATCAGCGGAGTCTGGCGGAGTGAGGAGGGCTGCTGCTGCTGGAGGCGGGTCGGTCGGACGGGGCTTGCGCGGGTTTGTATAGGTTTGTGAGGGTAGGAAGAGGTCTCTGAATGTGCTGGCTGGTCTGCGCGAGGTGTTGCTGGCGTGTGCGCGGTGATTGTTCGTCTTTTTGCGGGCGGCGGGTTCGAACGACTCGACGTCGCGGGCTGGGAGTTGGAATGGGGTGTGCGTGTGTGTCGTTGGGAGCAGCAGCAGCCCTGTGTCAGAGTGTGCAGCTCACTGGTTGGGAGCAAGCAAGGTGACCGGCGAGTCCAGCGAGCAACAAGCGAGACGCCCAGGCTCAGCCCCCCTTGTATTCAGCTCATTACAACTCACTTTGTATTCATTTGCCATTACTCCCACTCTCGCTCCCACGCCCCTCTCTCTCTCTCTCTCTGTGCCTAGAAGTGCGCTGTGCTACTGGACTGTGCCACCAGCGACTCTTTGTCGACCCACTCAGACAGGCGCCGCACCTCGCGCGTCACCCAACTGTCCGCCCGGCTCGACCTCCCACCTCGACACCTTCACACCCTCGCCACGCCTCGCCAGCAGCCTGATACAGACACTCTTGCACACGCAGCAGACTGAGACTTCCTCGACTGGCCGGCCCCTTGCTCCCTGGTGCGCCCTCTCTCATCTTTCTCGCCCCTCCTCTCCGCGATATCCACCGACTCGGGAGGTCACGATGAAACCCACTGTATATCAATCAATCAATCTGTCAATCCCCCGACTACTCGGCCGGGCTTCTTCGGGAGTTTGTGCGCCGCGAGGGTGACGAGAAAAACATGTGCTATCAGCTGAACCCCTCCCTCACGCAAGTCCCGTCCACGCAAGCGGAACGAGTGCTGACCCGTCCTCCGTTCGTGCGGAGCAGATTCACGTCCGAGACAAGAGACTCGAACCGCGCACGACCGAGTGAGGCAGGATGAACGCGCCTTCGCGGTATGAGATGTTTGTCCTGAACGACGGGGAGGCAAAGTGAGCCTTTCCCTCCGTCGTACACCCCTCTCCACTGCAACGGCGTTTCGTCCACTCCTTTCCCTACCGCGTATCGAGAACGAGCGCTGAACTTGGCTTCTCCTTGCTTTCCTCCTGCCTCGCTCATTTCCCCACCTCCGCTTCTCCCGCTCTCGCAACAAATCGTCCACGCTTTGCTGATCAGGGTCGAAGTCGTCGAGGACACCAAGATCCCGAACGCGGCGACGCTCACAATCAACAAGGAGGATCACACGCTGGCGAACATGTTGCGGTCGTGCGTTCGAGCGTTCCTTTCTCTACCGTCGTAAAGTCAAACGCCGACGTCCTCTCCGTTACTCCTCTACGCTTCTCCCCTCCGCGTCGCCTCAACCTGGTCTTCCCTCTTTCCCCTCTCCACGCCAAACTCGCCCGATCACCCGCCGCCCACAGCCAACTGCTGCTCTTTCCCTACGTCCAATTCGCGGGCTACAAAGTGCCCCACCCTCTCGAGCCGCGCGTAGTGCTCAAAGTCCAAACCGACGGCTCTCGAACGCCCCTCGTCGCCGTCCAAGAAGCGATCAACACGCTCCTCATCTTGTTGGGGAGGATCAGGACGCAGTTTCAGCAGGAGGCGGTGAGGGCGAGGGCGTTGGAAGGCACGGAGGACCAGTTTGCGGGTGCCGGCGAAGGCTTCTTCTGAGGAGGACGAGGAGGAGAGTGCCCCCCCCCCCTCCCCGGTTGTGTTTCAGCTGTTTCAAGCGTTGTTGTAATACTCGCATTCGTCAGCACACTGCATGTGCGAGAAAAAACGAAGTGAACGTTGTTGCGCCCGCGTTCGCCGACGACATCGTGCCAGCCGGAGACCACTGAACTCGCTCTCCTCGCTTGGTCACCGCTCGCGTGCTTCGAACGACGACTGGACAGGCTAGGACTGCTTCGCTTACCAGCTTCTACGACTCTGTCACTCTCCATCGCCCCCCGGTCTTCTCCCGCCCTCATCGCCCAGACCCCCACCTCCCTCACGCTCATCCCTAGCCATCCCGCCCACCAAGCACGGCACGGCAATGGACCCTCCAAGACCCTCGCACGCCAGCGCATTCTTCACTCCGAGTCACTCGCTCTCCCTCCCCACCCCGAGGCACGGTCAAGTCCCACAACCCAACCTCGACCCTCATCGGACGGCGTTCGATCACCAGCACGAGTTGGGCGTTGGGACTAGCTCAGGTGCGGGGGAGGCTGGGTATGGGGGATATGTGGGCGGTGGTGGTGGTGGTGCGGGAGAGGAGGAGGGGATGGGACAGGGTTGGTTTGCTGCGACGACACCTCAGTCTCATCCGCAGACGCAGGGCATGCTCGACGCGCACGGTGGCCAGAACGGAGAGTACGAGAATGAATTGCATGGCGTCGAGAACGGCGAAGGACGGGAAGCGGACGGCGAGGATGCGGAAGAGGACGAGGAGGAAGACGGAGGGGCGTACCTTGACGACGAAGCGGACGGGGAGTACGAGCCTCGGCTCGAGTCGAACGGTGGAGCAGGCGGTGGGACGAAGCGGAGCGCGAAGGGGAAGGGCAAGGCGAGGAGGGCGGCGACGAGAGGGTCAGCTGCGACGAACGGGCACGGGGGGAACGGTGGCGAGCTGGGTGCGCGAGTGTACGAGTGTGAGGCAGCGACGACTGGGTCATATGACGCCTCGACCTCCGCTACGCCCTACGATCCCTCCTCTTCGCACGCCTCGGCTTCCGGCTCGAATGGCGCAGGCGCGGTGCTGGAAGAAGCGGCGGCGCAGGACGAGGCCGAGCCGCTGTACGTCAATGCGAAGCAATACCATCGGATCTTGAAGCGGAGGATGGCAAGGGCTAGGTTGGAAGAGATGGGCAGGCTGAGCAGGGAGAGGAAGGTGCGTCTATGCGCGTTCCTTCGCTCCAGGTAACGCACTGACGATGCGCACTGGCCGCTCTCTCACCTCCTCCGATATGCCTTCCCTCCATCTTGACGCACTCCGATCACTCCGCACTTTTCGCCATCTCACCTCTCTTCTCATCGTCGCCTCGTCTCTCGCAGCCCTACCTCCACGAATCCCGCCACAAACACGCCATGCGCCGCCCACGCGGTCCAGGCGGTCGCTTCCTGACGCTCGAAGAGCGCGCGATCCTCGAGGCGGGAGGGAGCGTGCCGGGCGTCGAATGGCCGCCGAAACCGTTGCCTGCAGAGGCGGGGGTCGACGCGGAGGGTGAAGAGGCTGGATAGGACGGAGAGGAGGGGCTGGGCAGGAGGTGGGAGGTGGGAGGCGGGAGGAGCGCTTGAGGAGACTCGCGACAGATCATCGTGTCGAGCGCGCCAAGGAACGAACGAGAGGAGGTACAGCGAAGACGGCGTTCGAATGGTCCAGAGGGACGAGGCGAGGAGGAGTGGATTAAGCCGCGTCTTCCGGAAAAATCGCGGCAAGCAAACGAGAGCTGTGGAGAGTCGTGACAGCCTGAGCACATCGGTTTCGAGCTTGGCATTCGCGGTGGCGTTCGCGGTGAATGTAATCACCCGCAGGCCAGGGTTGGTTGACGACCCACTTCGCGAGGATGGCGGTTCCTCCCGCCCGTCCAAGTTCCCTTCCTTGGGCAGAGCGACGGGGTCGGGTCAAGCGGGCGCGTGCTGTCGGTGCGGGTGGAGAACGGTGCAGAGAGGCAGGAGGCGCGAGGTCGAAGGAGGTACGGCCGGGGTCCGCATGGCTGGTGACGAGCGAGAGTGCGACTCTAAGACGCAGCACGGTGTACTGGAGTGAAGTGAAGGTGGGAAAGAAGAAGCGAAGAGCAGCGTTCAGCGGCATGTCAAGGGAAGAGGACGGGGGCTCGGATGCAAGTGAAAGAAAGGGCGCGAGCCGTCCGGCCGCGAATGGACAGCGCATACCGCTACTGAACACTGCGCTGTGCTACAGAAGTCTGGCAGTGAACGCGCGCTCCGTCAAGTCCAGCCGCCTCGAAATTGGCACAACTCTCCACGAGTTTAGGAAGGCCAAAACGACCAACAAAAAAACTCGTTTAATGCAATCTCCCCCCCCCCCCCCCTTTAAACGGCGTACACGAGATACAACACCCACGCCGATGCGATCATAGCCAGCACGACTGCGAGCGCTGCGACCGTAACAGTCTTGATCGGCTTTCTCAAGGCACTCACGCGCTCTCCCTCGCCCATCTCCTCCTCCATCCTCCTCAACTCCCTATCGTTCGACCGCAACACGCCGTTCAAGAACCGCTTGTCGAAGAAGTGGTACGAAAACCCGAGGAGGACGTCGAGAGCTTTGATGGCGATGAGGAAGGCGAAGACGGCGTTGTATTCGGTCCGGCCGGGGGCGGAGCGATCTTGAATTGCGCCCGCTGCGACGGTGACGATGACTGAGCCGCAGCTGTTGAGCTGCGCGTGCCATGAGAGGAAGAGTCAGGCTGGAGCGAGTGGCTGGAAAGAAGTGCGGTGAGAGGGAAAGCGGAAGAGACGGGAGGGACTCACGCTCTTGTACACCCCAAATGCCGTGCCCAGCCTCGCTTGATCCGGCACCAACAACGGAATCGACGCGATCCACGGCAAGACATTGGTCGCCAACGCGAGCGAGCCGAGGATTGACGGAACGAGCGGGTGGACCGTCGTGTAGGCGAGGAGGGCGAAGACGACGACGTAGAGTGACGCGGTCCAGGTGACCCAGTGCATGCGGCGGCCGAAGCGGTCAAAGACCATGCCGAGGCAAGGTGTGAGGACGATTGGGACGACTGCAAAGCGAGAGTGTCAGGGCGAGTCCTGGAAGCTTGTGGTGCAAGTTGCGCTCACTCTGGCCGATGGCAGACGTATACCCAGCAGCAGCCTTCGATTTGTTTCGAGTCGTCGAGATCGCGTCGGCCAAGTTGGACGTGTAAGCGTTAACAGCTCCCGCTGTCGCCGCGCATCGTCAGTCTCGGTTTCGTGCATGGAGAGTAGCGCATGGTTCACACTGAAGGAGCTGCGAGATATCCATGATCCAGAAACAAGCCGGCAGCGCCATGAGCGACCCGACGAAATACTTCCTCTCCTCCCTCCAGCGCTGAGCAAAGGACGCGGGCGCCTTGCCAGGCGAGCGTTGCTCAGCGGCGAGTACAGCAGCTTGACGACCGGTTGGGACGCGTGCGCAGGAGGGGAAGGTGCGTTCGAAGGCCGCGAGAGCGAGGGTGAGGAGGAAGGTGAAGGCGCAGAGGATGGCGGAGACCTGTCCTCGGGCTCGTCAGCGCGCTCGACCGCGCGAGTAGGGAGGCTACACCCACCCAGAACGTCCAGGCGTACGATCCCGTTCCCTCCATGATCGGCACCGCTGACAGTTTGCCCGCCAAGTTATACACCCTCCCAACGCCAATGTCGAGGCCATATA
This sequence comes from Rhodotorula sp. ZM1, assembly GCA_009806315.1. Lineage (NCBI taxonomy): Eukaryota > Fungi > Basidiomycota > Microbotryomycetes > Sporidiobolales > Sporidiobolaceae > Rhodotorula > Rhodotorula sp. ZM1. The sequence goes on from QYSD01000126.1 coordinate 7,954, forward strand.
CGAACCCCATGATCCCTCCCCCGAGGCAGTAAAACGAGTAGAGCTTGCTTTGGGACGTCTCGATGGTGGAGGATCCGAGGCCCGTGACGATGTTTGCGACGAGGAGGAGAGGATAGGAGCGGGTGGTTGTTGCGACGCCCGCGAGGAGGGTGCCGAGGAGGATGACGGTGGAGGAGTAGAGTGCGCCGACGATGGGCTGCTCAATGACGGGCTCAGCGAGGAAGCCGACAGGGCGAAGGACGCGAGACTCACCCCGAAGTAGTCGATGGCAATACCGCTCAAGATGGGCAGGACGGTGTTGATCAGCGAGTCGGCCGTGTCGAGCTGTCCTCCCTCGCGTCAGCTATCTTCGCACGAGCCGAGAGAAACGGCGCACGTTGGCATACTGGGCGTTCTGGATGCCCAGTTCCTTCTTGAGCGTCGATTTGAGCGGACTGATCGACGAGCTGGCAAAATTCGACCCAACTGCCTCGTCGAGAGCGTCAGTGTCGCCCTCGGTGTTGGACAAGGCGGGACTCACGAGTGAGGAAGAGGACAAGCAAAAGCATCGGGCCTTTGATCCGCCAGGGATGGCCCGAGACGGCTGGGTTGTATTCGCCCGGGGTGAGTGGAGGGTCAGGTTTCTTCTCGTCGCTGTCTTCGTCCCAGAGCGACGAGGAAGATGACGAGGCAGTCGTCTGGGACGCGGGCAGCGAGGGAAGGATTTGGACGAGGTTGTCCATGGCGGCTGGCCGTGCAGAGAGAGGACATGTCGACGAGTGCAAGCGCGAGCGGACGAGAGCACGACGGGCGAGAGCAGACGCGCGCGCCGAGATCAGATAGCGGCGGGGTGTCCCTGCTGCGCTGCGCCGACCGCGAAGAAAGCCTTGGCGTGATCGACGAGCTGGGCAAGCGGCGACGGGGCGAGCGCGGCGTACATCGCGCTCGCAGCTCGACACCCTTACTCGACAGTAAAGTATGCGAGCACAGCGCGACGCAGCGGGGAAAGCCGTCGCAAGGTGTCTGAACGATGCGAGATGCAAGAGCGAACGTCAAAAAAGCCAAGCGACGTGCCCTCCTCCGGACACTGTTCACGCCGCGCTACTCTTCCTCGTCATCCAAGATCTCCTCAATCCTAGCTCCACTCTCCTCCTGCGCGGCACCCTCCGTCGCCTCCTCGACCAAGTCCACATCCTGACCCTTTGCGCGGCGTTTCTTCTTGTGCGACTTTTCGGGCGAGGTGGCGCCGGAGGAGGACTTTTTCGACGAACGCGACTTCTTGGGAGGCGGGACGTCCCAGCCCCAAGAGGGGATGAACGAGTCGACCTGCGCGCGGAAGGCGAGCGAGAGCGTCAACGAGCCTCGACAGGAACGAAACGGAGATGGCGGCGCAAACGCACGAATCCGACGTCTGCGAACAAATTGGGAAAGATCCAGATGCCCGGTCGGGCGACGACTTTCGTGACAAGCCAGACGACGAGTCGGACGATGGCGAGTCCGAAGAAAGCCGCGATGAGGCCGAGCACTCCGACGGAGAGGTACCAAACTCCGATGCGCATCTTGACTGGCCAGAGAGGGAACATGACTCCGGCCAGGACTATGGCGACCATTCCCACTGCGAGAACGAGTTGGCGCATGGGGTTCGGGTCGATGAGCCAGACGTAGTACTCGTCGGGTGAGAAGAGCTGTTGGGGGACGATTTGGACGGCTTTGACGCCGGAGGAGATGGAGGGTCCGCGGGCGATGCGCAGGAAGAAGGTGTGCGGGATGAGCGAGTGCAGGACGGCGGTTGCGGATTCGGTCGAATCGACTTTTGGGACGGAAGGGACGAGCTTGGCATACTGAGGCGAGAGGAGGGCTTTGATGGCGGATTTGCCTGCGCGTAAACGTCCTGTGTCAGTCTTGCAAGAGACGACTGCAGACATGAGGAGAGGCCGCGCACCCTTGAAGTAGTCGACACGTTTGCCACCGAGTGCGCCCGTGCGGACTTTGATGCCAGACTTGTTGCGGAGGAAGTCGACCACGCGCTTCAACTCGGCTGTGAGCGTGCCGAGACGGTGAGTCAGTCCGTGGATGAGATGAGGTGGAGGGAGGGGAGGGTACGGACGGGGTGCGTTGTTGTGGTTGTCCTTCATGTTTTGCGACGACATGGCTCCCAGGAGACTCGAGCGGGCCCTCGCCAGCCCAATAAGCCCAAGCGAGTCCAGTCGATGAGGACGGAGGGGGAACGCGACGAGGAGCGCGTTGACCAGCGGCGGTCAACCCTTTGCACGAGCTGCAAGGGCGAGAGAGGGCCCACGATGGACTGGCAACTGTCCAGCTACATCACACTGCTCAACGACGACCCACAGTTCACCCTCACCCACAACCCTCTCGACATCGCTCAACTCGATCAACACTCGCAACACAACTCACTCAACAGCGCGTTCGAGCTCGCTTACTTGGATTGGAACGGCTCGCTGGACTGACCACGTTGCACGGGCAGACCTCGTCGACACTCTCACGACAGACCCAGCCGCGGTCGCAGACCCAGACATCTTTGACCAACTCGCGTCCTTCCTCCAGTCCGTACCGAGCCATCCTTTCCATCCGTGTGGAAGTAGACTGAATTTCGACGTGCGCGCAGACATGCGGACGAGCTGAACGGGCAGGCACTGAGCAAGTTGCTCGACGCGATTACCTCGAGTGCGCCTCGTTTCATTCCGCCCTTGACCTTCAGATCCGGGTTCTTTGGCCGCACTCGTGTGCTCGGCGAGCAACTGCGAGGTGTGGGAGGCCGTCGAAGCGCAACTAATCCTCCCTCCCTCTCGGCGCACAGGCTTCTCCTCCCTCCTCGACTCGCTCCGCGCCGTCGACTCTCCCACCGACCACTCCTCCTACCGGTCCTTCAAGGACCCGCTCGAGATCTATGCGTTCTTCGTCATGTGGTGCGTGAGGGTCGGGGAAAAGGTTGGCGCGAAGGCAGGTGCGGTAGAGACCGGACGGGGAAAGGTGAGTCGTCGCCCCGATGCACGAGTTCCTCCCGGGTCAGCTCGGCGCGCTGACCCCGTGTAATGGTCTTCACCCTCGTACGACTGCAGAAAGCCGCCGCCTCAAAATCGAAAGCCAAGTCCAAGTCGTCCGCCAAAGACGCGACCTTCTCCTGGCCGTCCCAAATCCCCGACATCCTCGGCGTGATGGTCAAAGCCCTTCGGACGATCAAGACGGAGCGTATTTGGGTGACGACAGCTGAGCGGGACGAGGTCGTTGCGTGCGTCCTTCCCCTCCCTTCCTTCTGAGCTAGCGACGCGTCCTGATGAGCGAGGGGGAGGACAGGAGCTGCTTCCTCCGCCCCTTGAACGTCCTTTGCGAACACGAGTCCTACCTCAAGCAACTGGAGATCAAAGCCGGGATCTTCCGCATCCTCTGCCTCGCGGCAAAGAATCACGGTCAGGCATTCAGTGCGCTCCTTTCCTCCTTTCCCTTCTCCGAGCCGAGTTGACGGGACGACGGGGAGGGCAGATGTCCAAATGACTATCATGCAGAACCTCCAGTACACCGAACACCTTGCCGAACCAATGGCGGAACTCGTGACGGTCTACGCGAAAGAATTCGATTCCGAGGGGTTGGGAGAGAAAGTTCTCGGGTCCGTCCGTTCTCGGCCCCCGCTCCCTCCTTCGCGCTGACGATCGTGAGGGCGGGTAGCGAGATTGCCGACCGCCAGTTCTCGGCACAGGATACGAAAGGACCGCGCTCATTCTCGAGGTTCTTGATTCGACTGGCAGAGACGAGTCCAAGGACGGTGTTGAAGCAGATTGTGCTGCTGCAGAAGCATTTGGACTCGGAGGTGCGCTGCTCGTCCACGTGCTTCAGATATCGCCCTTCGCCGAGGAGGAAATGCTGATCGAAAGGGGTTTGTCGACGCACAGTCCTACCCGATGCGCAACGCGATCCTTGAAGTCCTCGGCCTGCTCATCCGCGAGCTGGCCCTCACCGAACCCGGCGCGCTTTCTCTCGACCCAGCCAAACACACGCGCCTCCTCTCCTCCTTCTTCGACCTCCTCACCGAGCGCCTCCTCGACCTCAACTCCTACGTGCGCGCCAAGACCGCCTCTGTCCTCCTGAAGACCTGCGAGCTCCCTCCCTCACGCTTCCCCGCTCAACGACTCGAGATTGCCCGACTTGCCGCGCGAAGCCTTTACGACAAGGCCTCGACTGTGCGGAAGAATTGTTTGGCGTTGTTGGTCAAGCTTGTGGTGACGCATCCGTATGGCCTGCATGGGGGAGAGTTGGGCAAGGAGATGTGGGAGGAGAGGTTGGCCAAACTGGAGGGCCAGTTGAAGTTTCTGGATTTGCCGGATGAGGCGGAGAGGGAGGCGAGGAGGTTGATGCAGGATGTTGCTGAGGAAGATGAGCGCGACGACACTGTGAAGCAGGACGAGGGAGAGGAAGTGGGGGAGCAGAAAGAGGAGGAGGATGAAGAGGCGGAGGAGGAGGAAGACGAAGACGATTCGGACGCCGAGGGCACGCCGAAGAAGCGCAAGCCGCTCAAGGGCAAGGCCAAGGCTCGCGCGTCAGCCCCTCGTCGCTCGGAACTCGACCTCGCTGCCGCCGACCAGACCGCCGTTCTCTCCCAAGTCGATTCTGGGACTCTCGAGCGCCTGCGCCTCACAAAGGCCTATTACACCGACGCCCTCTCGTTCATCGAGACGCTCGAAGGCGCACTCGAGACCGTTACTGAGTTGCTCGCGTCGAGCGTCAAGGGCGAGGTCCTCGAGGCGATCGAGTTCTGCAAGACGTGCAAGGAGTACAAGGTTGAAGCCGCCGAGCAAGGGGTCAGGCGCATGCTCCACCTCATTTGGAGCAAGGACGAGACTGGCACGGCTGGTGCTGCCGCGACGGGTGCGGCGAACCAGGGCGGAGCGGATGGCGGAGACGACGACGCGGTCAAGGAGGCCAAGGGGATCAGGAGCCGACTCATCGAGTGCTACTCGCAGCTCTACTTTGAGCCGCCCCAAGACGTCAGTGAGAAGGACCAGGTTGCGTTCGTCGCGAGGAATGTCATCGAGTGCGTCGCGCCGCTGCTTCATCTCCTCTTGCGTCCCCGTTGACAAGGCGGTTACCTCGAGGGGTTGGTAAGCTGACTCTCGCTTCTATTCCAGGCTCACCCGCGACGCGACTCTCGCCGAGCTCACCTCGCTCGAGCAGCTTCTCGCCGTTATGATGGCCAAGGGCGTCGTCGACGACCAGGTCATCACCAAGCTCTGGCAGGTCTACAGTGCGTTCACCCTCTCCTTTTCCTCCCGCACGTTCGCTCACCCTTTCTCTCGCAGGCACCTCGAAGGACATCCCCAAGTTCCAGCGTCGCGGCGCAATCATCGTACTCGGCATGTTCGCGCAGACCAAGCCTGAAGTCGTCGCCGACCACGTCGAGACGCTTCTCAAGATTGGTCTCGGACCGCACGGCAAGCAGGATCTCGTGCTCGCCAAGTATACCTGCGTCGCGCTGGGAAGGGTCGGAGGGAGTGTCAAGAAGGTCAAAGGTGCGTCGCAAACTGCCGAACGATCGCCTCCCTCAGATTTGCTGAGTAGAGTGCTGATGCTTGTCCGGTATGTGGTTCGCACAGGCTCGCTCAACGACGCCCAGGTCCGCCTTCCGATGGACAGCCCGGTCTTCGCTCGTCTCGCCGAAGCGATCCAGACGCCCTCATCTTCAAAGGAATGGTTCAGCATGGCCGAGCAGGCCGTCAACACGATCTACAGCCTCGGCGACCAGCCCGACGCGCTTTGCTCTGAGGTGTTGCGGCAGATGACGGTCAGGGTGTTCGGTCCGCGCGCTTCGTCGAAGGACAAGGGCAAGGCGAAGAAGCAGGATGGCGAGGCGGAGATGAATGGCCTGGAAGCGAAGGAGGCAGTCGAGGACACTGCTCCGGACGAGATGGACGAGGACGAGGCCGCCGCCGCGCAAGACCCGTCGACCGGCAACGCTTTCAGTCTCTCGCAACTCGTTTTCGTCGCGGGTCACTGCGCTATCAAGCAGCTCGTCCATCTCGAGCTCGTCGAGCGTGACCTCAAGCGCCGCAAGGCCGAGGAGGACAAAGTCAAGGGCGATAAGAAGGCGGCCGACGACGAGCTCGACCAGGTCGCCGGATCTGTCGAGGACGAGATTGGAGACGTCATTGCCGCCGCGAAGGAGAAGGAGCTCCTTTACGGACCGGATAGTCTGCTCGCCGTCTTTGGCCCGATGGCGGCAACCATTGTCGCGCAGCCGAAGATGTACAAGGTGCGTACGCTCTGGTCTCGCTGGTACGACCATGGCTGACCCCACTCGTCTCGCAGAACTCGATGCTCCAGACCGCAGCGACGCTCGCCCTGAGCAAGTTCATGTGTGTCAGCTCAGAGTTCTGTGCCGCCCACCTCATGCTCCTCTTCAAGGTTCTCGAGACGTCGAAGGAGCCGGCTGTGCGAAGCAACATCGTCATCGCGCTCGGCGACATCGCCGTCTGCTTCTCAACGATCATGGACGAGAACTCGGATCGCCTCTACGCCGGCCTGCACGACAAGGACCCTACCGTCAAGAAGAACACGCTCATGGTGCTCACTCACTTGATCCTCAACGGCATGATCAAGGTCAAGGGTCAGCTCGGCGAGATGGCCAAGTGTCTTTCCGACGACGACAAGCGCATCAAGGACCTCGCGCACCTGTTCTTCGAGGAGCTCGCGACCAAGGACAAAGCGATCTACAACAACCTACCCGACATCATCTCGCACCTCTCGACAGGTGCCAACCCAGTCTCCGAAGACACCTTCCAGACCTCGATGCGCTTCATCTTCAAGTTTGTCGACAAGGCGCGTCGCGCGAGCCTGTTGTCTCGCTTCGTCCGAGCGCTGACAGTTAGCCTGTTGCCGTCCGCAGAAGAAGGAGGCCGAGTCTGTCGTCGAGAAACTGTGCCAGCGGTTCCAGGCGACGAGCGAGCCGCGTCAATGGCGCGACATTGCCTTCTGCCTCTCGCTCCTCCCGTTCAACTCGGATCTCGCCGTCAAGAAGCTCACGGAGGGTCTGCCGTTCTACCAGGACAAGCTGCACGAGGAGACGGTCTTCAAGCGCTTTGGCGAGATCCTGGCCAAGGTGCGTCGAAGGTTCTTGCTTGCTTCCCTTGCTGTCCGTCCCGCTCACAGCGCTACTTCGTTAGATACGGGCTCCGACGAACAAGCTCAACAAGACTGAGTCGGACCTCAAAGAGTTCGAAGACGCCCTCGAGGCTCACCGCGCCAAGGGCGCTGAAGACCAGGACTTGACCAAGAAGGTCGCGAAGAGCCGGAGACGAGGCGCTGCGGCTTCGAAGGGTGCTGCCGCCGCTCCCGCGCGACGGACGGCAAGGCGCGCCAAGGCAAGGAGCGAGACGCCGCCCAGCTCGCCCGAGCGATAATCGCTTCTCGCGGCTTCCTCGCTTCCTTTCGTGTTTCAACGAGACTCTCAGTCTCCTCGCGTACGTTTGTTGTGTTATTCCATCGTTCGTTGCCCTCGATGGATGCCGGAGGAGCGGCGGGAACGCCATGGCGGCCTGAGCGGATCTTGATGATGGTGCAAGGGCAGGATGCTTGCTGTGACTACTCTCTGCTGCTCTCTCTGCCGGCGCTTCCTATCGCCAACGAACTACGACACGCTCGCCATGCTGCCTCGCGTCTCTCTCAGCGCACGGCTTCCTCGCTCGTCTCCTCGTCTTGCGAACCCTTCCGCCGCGACCGTCACGCATCTCCCCTGCTGCTTCTTGGAGTCACTGCTAGTGGAACTGGCAGTGGCGTTCTACGAAATCTGCGCCCACGGTTCTGTCCGTTGGACAACGGCTGGCTCGACCGATGCCACTCCACTCTCTCGATGTCGTTCTACCGTTGCGTACCTTCCCTGCAATCCACATGCCCCGTCTACAACAGCAGCTGGCCCGCAAAGTCCGCCTCGACGCTTCTGAAGCCGGTTTTGCGGTCGTACACTTTCTCGCCGCGCAAGTACGTGCTTTGGACGGCGCCCGTGAGCGTGACACCCTCTGTTGAGCGGCATCTCAGCTAGACAACGGTGGAAGAGAAGAGCGAGCGCACCGTAAGGAGATGCGCGGTTCTTGAAGTGCAGTTCCGACTTGGTGATCTGCGCAGACGAAGCAGGTCAGCCGGGAAGCTCCGCCGCCTCAAGACGCTGAACGCACCGTGAAAGACTCCTTCGGGTCAAAGATGACAAAGTCGGCGTCGGCGCCCTCCTTGATCTCGCCCTTCCTTCCCTCGAGCCCAACCTGCTTCGCCGGCCTGCTCGCAACCCACTCGAGCACCTTCTCCATCACGATACCTCGCTTGCTCGCCTCGGTCCAGAGCAAGCTCAAGCCGAGACCGAGACCTCCGATTCCGCCCCACGCCCCGAGGAAGTCGCCCGCCTCAAGTTTCTTCAGCTCGGTGGTGCAAGGCGAGTGGTCCGAGACAACAAAGTCGATGTCGCCATCGAGCAGCGCCTGCCATAGCTTCTCGCGGTTTGCGTCGTTGCGAATGGGCGGACAGCACTTGTAGAGGGTTTCGCCCTTGGCGATTTGTTCGGCAGAGAGGCAGAGGTAGTGAAAGCAGGTTTCGACGGAGAGGAGGAGCTTGAGGTCTCGTCGTGCGTGGCGGAGAGCTGGAAGAGCAGAAGAGGCGGAGAGATGGACGATGTGCGTGCGGAGGGAGGGGAACTGGCGGGCACAGCGGATGATGAGGTCGATGGCGGATTCTTCGAGTGCGGGCGGGCGAGAGGCGAGGAATGTGGAGTATGCTGATGGATCATCGTGGTCGCCATGCATGTGCGAGGTGTTGTCGAGTTCGGCGTGGAAGAGGAAGAGCGATTTGGCGGCCTGTTCGGGAGAGCTACAGTCAGTTCGCGCCGACTCGACAGCGGTCCAAGTCGGCCCACATCGAGCTCCTTCATCGCGCGGAGAACATGCTCCTCCTTGATGCCCGGAAACTCGTCCACGCCGCTTTCGCACAAGAACCCCTTGAAACCCTTGACGCCTTCCTTCGCCAGAGGCTGCAAGTCGTCGGCATTGTCCGGCACGACTCCACCCCAAAAGCCGACGTCGATATGTCGCTTGCCTTCGGAAGCGTTCAGCTTGATGTGCAGGTTCTCGACGGTGGTCGTTGGAGGGATCGCGTTCAGAGGCATGTCGATCACGGTCGTGACGCCTCCCGAAGCGGCGGCCTGTGCAGAAAGGAGCATCAGCGTCTGGTTTCCAGCTTACCGGGCTGTCTAAATCCCGCTGGCCCTTTCCCGCTCGTTAACCTTTCGGAGAACGAAAGTGCCCGATATCTCCACCGCTCCGTTCCGCTGCAAGGCAGGACGCGCACTCACCGCAGTGCCAGTCTCGAAGCCCTCCCATTCCGTCCGACCCGGCTCGTTCAGGTGGACATGGGCGTCGACGAGCTGCAATCGCGGGCGAAGCGGACGAAGAGGTTGAGCGATCAGTTTGCGCGAGGAGGAAGCTGGAGAGGGCTGCTACGCACGCCCGGAAGGATCCATCGTTCGCCGGCATCGATCCAGTCGGCCTCGTCGACCGCCTCGGCCACCTCGTCTCGCTTGATCACCCGTCGGTGAACCCGCTTCACCCGCCCAGAGACCTTGTCCACCTCGACCGTCGCAGGAGCGCCTGAGGGTGCAAAAGCAGAGAAGACCTTCAGAGAAGAGAAGTAGCGCGTCGAGCCGCGCATAGCGGAGCAAAGCGAACAGGTTGCTATGAAGGGGAAAGAAGGGAGAGAGCGCAGAGGGCGAGTTTGACAGTGCTGCGCCTACGTGAGCCAAGCTTGCTTTATTAGCAGGCAGCTTATGAGCAGTCCATCGCGGCCGCTCGAACAGAAACGGGTGGAGAAAGCGAAGAGGCGAGTGACAGAACCTAGCAGAGTTACTGTCGCTACTTCTCATTCTACACGTCTAGCCCGTCTACAAATCACGCTCGATGAAGCTCTGCACGACGCCCTCGGGTGTGGTTGGGTATTCGACGAGCTCGACGTCGCCGGTCAGGGAGTTGACGATGGTGTTGGGCTGAACGAAGACTTTGCGAGGAAGCTTCTTGGCTGCGGACGCATGAGGCTGTCAGCGAGAACGTGATATTCAAAAGAGAACAAGAGTAACGCACCGAGAACGAGCGGACGAAGCTTCTCGACCCACTCCTCTGAGGGCGCCGTCAACTCCGTATAGAACTTAGTCGCACCCGGCCCATCTCCAGTACTCTTGCGAACTTGAATCTCAACCAAGAGCTGTCCCATGACTTCTTTGCCACGCTCGAGTGTAGCCTTGCGGTCAACCCGAGCAAACGCATCGACGAGTTTGCCCTCGTCATTGTGGACGAATTCGACGCGCGCAATGCCGTGCTTGATGAGCCACTGTGCGATACCGAGACGAGCCTGCATATGCGCCTGGCCGTGCCTCTTGGTTGTCGGGTCGTAGAACTCGAGTGCGCGCACGCCCGCGCGCATCATGACGAGGAAGGTGTAGTAGACGAGGTTTTCCTGTGCCTCCTCGGTGTCGTGGCCGAAGATGGTGGCGATGTCGGCGCTCGAAGCGAGGTAACTGCGCGGCAACGGTGCAGAAGTCGAGTCAGTCTCCGGACCTTCGCCAAATGCAGTCGGTCTCGTCCGCACAGCGCGACAGCCTCGGCCCTGCACTCCTCCATCGACGACGACACCGGTCCAACCTTCGAGCCATACGTCTCCCCAGGCATGTACCACGACTCGATGAGCTTGCCCGTCAACGGGTTGATCGTCTTCTCCGGGTCAAAGTTGCGCGATCCGTCCGCCCGCTGCTGGAAGAGCTTGCCGCTGCCGTGACCGAGGAGTTCGTGGTTGGCGACTTGCACTGAGAAGGCTTTGTCCTCCCATGCGCGGTACTGCTCGACTTCGTCGGGGTAGATGAAGGTGCACGGCTCTCCGGGCGCCTTGGCGGAGAGGACGTTAATGAGACTGACGTTTTTGAAGCCGAGGGACTCCCTGATGTCGTAGTCTGCGAGCGGGAAAGACGTGGAGAGTCGGGGTAGGGCGAGAGAGAGGCAGGAAGCGAAGGGAAGGTCAACGACGGTAGGAGGCTTGAAAAGGACGTCAAGACTTGCAGTTCGGGATGTTGATGCCCGCAGGAATGCCAGAAGTAGCAAACGAGAGGATCTCAAGGGCCGTAAAGTCTGGCCGCTTGAACACGTCGACTGCAGGTCAACTTCGTCAGCTTGGTTCCTCTCTCAGCGGATGTCCTGACAGGGAGACGCACCCTCGTACTCCTCCGGCCAAGGAAGCGTCTTGAGATGCTCCGCGGCGCCCTGGACCAGCGTGTCGAATTTGGCGCTCTCGGCCTTGTTGACAATGGCCGTGAAGCCTTCCCACTCGGCGCGCGCACCGAAGGGGTCAACGTAGTCCTCGATGAAGCCGATGTAAGCTGTGTGGCAATCAGGTCAACGAGCGGCGAATCAAGCGCAGAGCCGAACCCACACTCGACGACTGGCCCTAAATCCTTGACCCACGAGCGCGACCCCTCCTTGTGCGCCTCGATGTCGCCCGTCTCGAAGGACTTGGCATAGTGCTTGAGCATCTCGCGCTGGTTGTCGTTCGCAGCGTACTTGCCCGCCTCGGCGAGCGCGGCGTTGACCTTTGCGAGCGCATCGGCGTAGTCGCCTGCTTGAAGGCGGACTTCGAAGCCGAGCTTGTCGGATTTGAGCGATTTGGGGTAGTGTGAAGGTAGGTCAGACACGGAAGCGACGAGGAGGACGAGTTCGGAGTCGGACACGCGGCAGAGGCGGGTATTGGCGGTCGAAATGCCGGCCGCATCACAGAGCGCCTGGACCTCGTCGACTTGTGCATCGGAAGGTGCGGGAGAGGAGGGATAGTAGGCGGAGACGTGGCCGGCCGAGGGCTTGCCGATCGAGAGAGACGTTTCGGGGCTCAGAGAGTAGATGTCCTCCTTCAGCTCTTGCCAGAGCGGAAGGGCGACGTCCGATCGGTGGCACGCCTTGACGACAGCATCGAAAGCATGCTCAGGGACGCGTGGGATGAACTTGGTTGCGCCGAAAGACCGCATGTTCGAGAGGTTCGAGAGGACCTGCGACGAGATTGTCAGAATTGTTTGTCCCGCGACGGCTCAGGGAGCACTCACCTGTGCCGAATACGCCAGCAACTCAGTCCAGTCCTCGTCATTCACGCCGCTCTTCGCCTTCAAAGCCGCAAGATCCGCCACCTTTCCCTTCTCCGCCGAGAAAGTCGCGATAATAAGGTCGCAAAGGTGCTCGGCGGTTGGCGTGGTCTGGCGCTGGATGATCCGTCCACCCGCCCAGCTCGCCTGGCTGATGTAATGCGCATAGAGTTTCTCCTCGCGGGTGAGGGCCTTATACGACTCGAAAATGCGGAGGGAGCAGACGGGCGGGTTCGAGTCTGCGAGGTAGCGGCTCTTGTCGACTTGTGTGGTCATGGCGTCGTCTGCTGGCTTGGAGATGGTCGCGTAGGCGTTCGAGTTCGTGGGAGGACCAGGTAGGATGCGAGTGTGGGGAGAAGCTGAGCGAGTGAGAGGAGCGTGTGCGACGGCTGTAACGAGTGTGCGGTAGCTCGAGGGTCTCCCGAATCGACTGGCAGCACGCAGCATTCACAAGTAGAGAGCTGAACCAGCGAGCACACGAGGTCAATGGCAAACCCGCGGGCAAGCCGAGGCGGACTATCGCGGAGGTACGTATGACTGTCAGGACGCGAAGTGCCCGTCCTGATTGCATACCGACTTTGTTACTGCTAGCTGGGCCACGAAGAGGCGACTGTAAAGTTGCGTTGACGAGGGGACAATTCCTCCTCGTCCTCCTTGCTTACAACGCCCGTCTCCTCCGTCTTCGGTTCTATACCTCCCACGCTCACCAGTGCGAGAACTTGAGGTCGACGCCCCAGTCGGGCTTGATGAATCGCTTGCCCTTGGTCTTGTAGAGCTCGTCGAGCGTCTTCATGTCCTCGTCGTCCAGCTTGACAATTTTGAAGTTGTCGATGATGCGCTTCTCCGTGACCGACTTGGGGAGGACAACGACATTGCGGTTGACCTGGTACGAGATGAGGACCATGCCGACCGAGACGCCATGCTTGTCCGCAATCTTCTTGATGTCTTCGTCTTTGAGTAGGGGCGAGTCGGTCGATCCGAGAGGAGAATAGGCTTCGGCGAGGATGTTCTTCTTCGCAAGGTAATTGAGGAGCTCGTGCTGAGGGAGGTAAGGGTGCAGCTCGATCTGGTTGACGGCGGGGATGACCTTGGCGGTCTTCAACAGCTGGTCAAGGAAGGCCTCGGAGAAGCTGCGTCAGGAGATGGTTAGCAGAGCTCAGCGGGCATGATGCGGGACAAGCATGACCAGCGAGCCTGAGGGAGCTCACTTGGAAACGCCAATGGCCTTCACCAAGCCCTTCTCAAGAATACCCTCCATCTGCTCCCACGTCTGGTTGATGCTCCACTGGGTGTCGCGGTCGCGCGAGCCGTCGGCGAGCTTTGGGAACTTGGGGTCGTTGCCGTTCCTGCGGTCCTGGCGAGTCAGTTTAAAGGATCAATGAGAGAGCGCGATGGGCGCACCCATTCAAGGGGACGGGCCAGTGGATAAGGTCTACAGTGCAGCAAAGCGAGGTCAGCCAGCTGGAATCGGCGGGAAAGCACAGGAAGGAGACTCACAAAGATCGAGGTAGTCGAGTCCGAGTAGCTCGAGCGACTCCTTGACGGCGGCCTCGACGTTGCGGTGCTTCGTGCACCAGACTGCAGCAAGAAAAGACGTCAGTACGGGGCGGGAAGTCCGCGAGGGGAAGAGCCAGTTGTGAGTAAAGACTCCGCTGCAACTCACGCTTCGAGGTGACAAAGATCTCCTCCCGCGGGACGCCCGACGCCTTGATACCCTCTCCAACCTCCTTCTCATTGCCGTAGATCCACGCGCCGTCAATGTGACGGTATCCATTCTGAAGAGCGATCTTGACGGCGTTGCTGACCTCGCCCGGGTTCGATTGCCAGGTACCTGTGGGAAAGCGCGAGAAGTGTCAATGAGCGCTGCGAGCATCCCGCCAAGGTCGACGAGGCCTGCGACGCACCGAGGCCGACGGCGGGGATCGCTTTGCCGCCATGCGAGAGAGGGAACGAGGGGACGTCGATGTAGCTGGGCATGAAGGGCGTGAAGCTATTTGCTGAGTCCGTAGAGTGTGAAACGCAGTGTTAAGCACGAACAAGCGAAGGAAAGAGAGGGAAAGGCGAAAGAGGCGTTGGAGGAGGGGAGCGGGCCGACCGCGGTCCGCCTTTTCCGCCCCTGTCACTGCACAAGGGAAGCGAAAGACAATGCTACGGTACATCGAACGCAGCCACCTCTACAACTCATCCTTTACCTGACGATGCGGCAAATCGCCCTCGCCCGACTCGCCGCGTGCCTGCTGCTGCTCCTCGACAAACTCCTCCCTCTCCTTCGCCTGCTGCACAGCCTGCTCCAGCTCGTCCGCCCTGTCACGAAACACCGACGCAGCAGTATCGCCTCCGTCTTGCCCGGACGCGACACGTCGAGCAAAGGCGCTGACCTCGGCATCGTATTCGAGCCATTCGGGGATGAGCCGCTTGGCGCGCTGGAGCTTTGGCTCGTGCGTGAGCGGGTTGTTGCACAGGTCGATGGCTGCACAATGAGCGGGTCAGGATCGCGAAAAGGCGAAGCCAGACGGAGGGAAGGGCGGAGCCGAGACGCACTCTTCGCTTGAGCAAGACTCTCGTCGCTGCACCTGCGAGCGCGGACAGAAGGCAACGTCAGACGTCGGCGCATGTAGATCAGAGGACACAGAAGAACGCACCAAGTCTCGCACCACAGCCATTCGCGCCCAAGCGTGTACTGGACGAGAGGGCGAAGATTAGCTTCTCCGTCTCGACCTCGACAAGAAACGCCAATACGCACGATTGGGATCGTCTCCTGCATGTTATTCGGTAAATCTTGATCCAGGTTCGCAAGCGAGTGCGGATCGGCTGAAAGCGCCTGGTACTGCTGTCGTAAGCGGTCGCCTGCCGCGATCTGGCGGAATCGGTCGAGGTCGACGACGTAGAGCGCCGAGATGTGGTACGGATTGCCCTTGAGGTGGTTCTTCCAGTACCTGTGGCGTGCACCAAGTTAGCGAGTGATGCTGGAGACCGGAAAAGGAGGGAGCGCACCCGGTCTTCCAGAACCGAAACCCTTCCATCTCTGCTCGGTCGTCACCCATCGGCGCGAAGGCGTACGGTGCACCATGCAGGTCGAGGTCGACGAGCTCCTTCAAGTCGGCACGGACGATCCTGCGGGGGGAGAAACGGGTCAGCAGGGTTCTTGACGGGCTGGAGGGCGTGCGACTGACTGGTCAGAGTCAACGAAGATGACGCGGTCAAGTTCAAGCGGGAAGAGGACGTCGAGGAAGAGGATCTTGTAGCTGAATTTACGCAAGCTGGTCAGCGAGCTTGCCAACGGCCGAGTGCTCGAGACGACGCACCCCCAGATCGTCCGCTGCTTCTCCTTCTGCGCGCGAAGCCAGTGCGGCCACTTATACGTGACGAGCTCGTAGTCAAAGCCGTACTCTGGGAGCAAAGCGCGTCAGCCGCGAATCCCGGCCAACTAATCAATGCTAATGGTCGCACCTCGCGCCATGTGCGGTATGAAGGCCTTGAAAGACGGCGAGAGAAAGTTCTGGATGAACCAGAACTTGACCGAGCTCTTGGTATGCCGCAAGACTGAGACGACCATGAGCAGCGCCATCCGCTGCGAGTGACGAGAGTCAGTGAAGCGGAGTACAAGGAAGATGTGAGCGCTCTCACCTCGTACAGTAGGCCGGAAGCGACGGTGAAGACGTTGATCTCGGCTTTCTTGCCGGTCGAGACCAGGTCGTTGCCGGTCTTCGGCGCGAGGAAGGGAATCCTGCGTGTACTCAGTCAGCTACGAAGGGCGAAGAGGACTCGCGCGCAACACACATCGACTTGATTCGCTCAAAGAGATCCGCTGCCGCCGTGCGGGCCAACGCGACGGCGTCGGCCGACTCGTCGAGGAGCTCAGTCAGCGCATGACCGGGCTTGCGAACGAAGCGCGGATAGAGCGTGAGGCCCTCGAGGGTTGAGACGACAAAGGTCGTGCCGGTCTTGTTGATGGGTCCGCTCTTCCAGCCGTCTGCGCCGATGCTCTCGAGCTCGAAGACTTCGCTGCTACGGCCAGGTCGGATGTCGAGCTGCCACGCACCCGGACTCGCCTTGAACTGAAGGTAGCCCAGATTCGCCATGACGGTCGTGCTGTTTCGAACTAGAGTCAGCACGAGTGTGTAGGCGAGCAAGAACATGGACGCACTCGACTCGCTGATGCTGCTCAGACGCGTTGGTCCCGCCTCGTCGCAGCTCCAGTTGTAGCCCTCGCGGTGGACGGCTTGATGGCATGTCACGGGCGTGACCCTCGACGAGCAACGCCTCGAGCTCGAAGACGGCCTCGACGCCCGAGGCCTTCGACCAAGCGGGCAAGTCGGCGAGGCGAACATTATCGAGGTCGTGGATGCTATGCTTCGGGAAGGCGAGCCAAGACTGCTGAGTATCGATGCCAAACGTGAGGAGGACGTCTTCGGGAATTTCGTCGAATTGAATCGCAGGCTGGACCTCCTGCCCGGTCGATTGGTCGAACGTAAGGGTCGAGTTGAAGCTGTATTGGTAGAATCGCCTGATGGGGACCTCCGTGACGTGAAGCGATGGGTTGAGGTACAGGCGGACGTGCGTCGAGTTGAGCTGCGAGAGAGTGTGGATAATGGGCGCCCAACGCTGCGCTAGCTCGCTCGCTGGGTCAATCACGATGGCAACCTCGAAGAGAGCGCCAATCTCGCGCTCGCCAATGATGCCGCAGTGATTCGCCGCCAGTCCGAGGTGGTCGCGGCGCCTTTCCACCGGTCCGTTCCCGAAAATGCCAGCGACTGGATCAGGGAGGTGAGCGGCACCGACGATCGACGTAGCGACGTTATAGATGTGCGACCGCTTGAGCCTGGGAATGAGGGTTCAGCCTGTGACCCGGATGGAGGCGAAGCGCGGCACCCACCGATCAAAGTCCTCCTTCAGGACGGGCGTCGAGTCGATGGTCGCGACAACTGGCTTGATGCGCTTCTCCATCTCGTATGCGAGGAGGGTGTTGAAGTCGGCCTGCCCGAAGCTGTCGGCCGGCAAAGGACCGATGACCTGCCAAAAGCGCCTCGTCAGAATAGCTATCATCGTCTAGAGAAGTAGAGACTCACGCGGCCATTGATGACGATTCCGCTCTCGCCCGCCTTGAAGCCAAGCTTGTACCGGAACCATTGCACTTCGTCCCAGAAGAGGTCGGCGTCGCCGGCCATCTTGTCCTTAACACCTTCGGCGAGTATCGCACGAAGCGGGTTGTCCTCGGGCCAATCGCGGCCGTCGCCTTTCGCCGGTCCAGACTTGTCGAGGTTCAGGTCGACGTAATCGATTAGCTCGTCCGGCAAGATGTCCGCGAGCTGGTGGTCCTTCTGAAGTGCGAACAGGCTGCGCGAGAGCGCCCATGGATGCAGCTCGGCGAATGGGTCGGCTGGGTTGTGCACGAAGGAGATGCGGACTGTAGTTGTCTTATCGGCGAGCTTGAGTGCGGCCACGGCAAGTCCTGCACCTGCCGGCTTGTTCAGGTCGGTGATGACATAGATGGTCGCGACGGCAGCCGGGTCTTCAATGTCGTGACCGGTCGTCTCGTTCGTCAAGCCGGACGCTGCGAGCCGGTCAGTCAGCCACTAACGCTCGGACAAACGACAGCTCCGACTCACTGCCTTCGATGTAGAAACTGTGGACCCATCCTCGGTGCACGCCGTCCAGAGCGTCAACGAGGTTGACAATCTTGAGCGGGTTCGTCTCGGGCGAGGGGAAGATGTAAGGGTTACGGCGCTTGTACGTGGTCGGCAAGTCGGCGAAGAATGACGAGGCGTCTATGTCGTCGGTGAGCGAGCGGAGGTAGACTTCCTGAGCGAGATATTGAGTGTGCAAGCTGAGCGTGCGCTGGAGGTTTTGCGTAAAGTCCTGCCGAGTGGGGAGGAAGTCAGCTTGTGCCGATCGAAGAGGACGAGCGCGACTCGCGTCATCGATGGGAAAGTATCCTCCATTCATGAAGAAGGCGCCCCGCGAATTGCCGGTCACGGTTGCGGAGGCGAGAGGGACGCCGAGCCGCTTGAGGTACTCGCGAGTCTTGGTCAAGCGCGAGTGCGATCCACCTGCTCGCTTTCCGATGCCGTAGTGCCGCAGCTCGGCAAAGCGATCGAGAGGGCCTCCGTCAACGTGCGAGGCGGTCGCGGCGAGCTGGACGTAGGCGCGCTGGAGCAGGTCTTCCGAGATGGGCGCTTCGGAGGACGCCTTCAGCAGTGTCGCAAGGAACTGCATAGTTGGCGCTCGGCCGATAGCGTCGGTGAGGTACCAGGTGACCTGGGCCATGAGCGTCTGCAGCGACTTGTCCTCGCTCGACGATCCGACGATGGGGACGATGCCGAAGCGAACTGGGATGCCGCGACCGACGAACTGTCTGATTTGCCCGACGACGAGCGAGAGCGCTTCCGGCTGCGTCAGGTCGAGGACGAAGACGATGTTGTTGAGGTTGCGGGCGACCGTATTCATCGAGCCGGGGTAGACTGGGCGGAGAAGCTGCACTCCAGGTTAGCAAGCGTTGCGACGAGCGGTCAGGCGCGTTTCGCGCACCTCTCGCACCGACTTGGACCAGCTCTTGTACCTCCTGTCCTTCTCCAAATCGTTCCACCATAGGATGACCTGCCCTCCCTCGTCTCGGTCCGTCGAGTCGTACAACTCGCCCAACGCATCGACCCCGATCCGATCCCTCGACGACGAAGGACCTCTCGGACTGCCGCCAATGAGGATGTCGCGCGCCTCTTTGCCGGTCATGTGGATGCTCAGGCTGAGAAGGTTGACGATGTGCTTGCGCTCCTTGCGCATGAGGCGGAGGAGAGCGAACGGATCGACTTCGGCTTCGGTGAGCGGGACGCCGTTCAGGAAAAAAGAGGGGCGAGCCGCGAGAACCGAGGACATCTGGTTCGTCGAGACTTCGGAGATGAGGTGCGGGTCGAGGTCGGGCACGAGGGTCGGGAGGTGCGAAGCTAGGCGAGGGAAGGCTGACGTGAAGTCGACGAACGTCTTGAGGGGCTGCTCGGACGCGAGGATGAACTGGGCTGTCCGGATGGCGAGTTCTGCGGGGCAACATAGGGTGAGGAGGCGTCGACTTCGTGGGGGCAGGGCTTTAGCGCGCACCTGCGACATCTCCTTTCTTCACCGGTTCCATCTTCGGCGGCATATCGCCCTCAATCTCGAGGACTGGTTCCTTCGAAGACCCTGCGTCCGCAAGCTTTCCTCCGGCCGCCGCGGGACTTGTCACTCGATCGTCGATGGCGAGATACTCGCTCCTCTTGATGTCGAGCGTAGCGCCGTAGCCGCTCATGACGAGCTTTTTCTGCGCCCGGTGCGCCGCAGAAGAAGGCTTCCACCGCAGGATGAACTGGAGACGAGGCGGATGAGGCGCCGCGTGGGCGGCAGGTGCTGACTGCGGGCTCAGCCCTTTTGGATTGCTGATCGTGATAGCCTTGGGAGCTGAGAGTGAGTAGAGGAAAGTGAAGAGGCGCTGGAAGGAGGGGGATGTCGGATTCGCCCAAAAGACGAAGCGAGGGAGGTGCGGCTCGTCGCCATGCGGCGAGATGTGGTCAAAAGAGTATCGCTGGGGGTGGATCAACCTGACGCTGTTCCCATCGAGCAGGTCAGTGACGACTCGGCACGAGACAGAGCAAGAGACGCACTTCGGAGGCACCTTTATAGGCTTCTTGCCGCCCTTTTCGTCTTTGCCGACAATTTCCCAGAACTCCGCCTCACTGCACGCCCGCATGCCAGCAACATCGATCCAGCTCTCGCACGCATCGTCGCCCTCTGACCCTTCTCGTACCGGAACGACCGTTTCCCACTCCTCCCACAAACCCCGCATACCCTCGATGATCACGCTCACTTCCCTGTTCGCCATCGACGTCTGCATGCTTTCCCGCAGCCCCTTCGACCTGAACAATAACGACCTTCCCGCGGCCGCATCGAGGAGGGCATAAGTCTCGTTCGGCTGGAGCGTTCCTTCGGGTGCAAAGATCGGGTTGATGCCCTGCCTGGCGAGGTCGTTTGCAACGCGCAAGGATTGTGGAAGGAGCGTGCCGGCGCGAAGCCAATGGTGCGAGTGGGGATTCGACGAGAGGAAGGAAAGGAAGTGGAAGAACTCGTGCGGCGCTTCGAGGGCAGTGGTCTCCCTGTGGGGCACTCATCAGCTGACAAAAGCCTATTGCGATCCTTCTGAGCTTACAGGAACTGCGTGACTAGGTTAGGAGCCCGCCAGGCCTCAACGCGAGCAGAGACGGGAAGAGAGCGACCCGAAGCTGATGCGGCAAGCCCAGCTAGCAGCAGGCTCTGTAGCCCTATCAGCAGCATCTGTAAACCCACTAGCAGCGGATCAGGCGGGAACGGGTGAGGTGGACCCGATGAACGATGAACGGTGAACGGTGAACCTCGAACGGGACTAGATTGGTTTACGACACCTCACTGACTCGTGTTGGATCGCCTGCTTCAGCCGGTACGGGCTGGTGGACGGCTGCAAGTGTCTGTCGCTAATCTGATCCGACCGGTGCTGGCCTCCAGCCTGTCCTCTCCTCTCCCCACTTTCATCAGTTCGCGACTCTCGCTCATTCGTCACGTCGCCCAGCCAAAGCGATGGAGCCATGAACGGTCGAACAGAGGGTGCTGAAGATGTCCACCGGACCGGAAGGGCGGCACGAGCTGCCTTCACGCTACCGCGGGTCTGGCAGGCGGGCAAGACTAGGGAAGCATGGAGACGGGGGAAAGAGTGGGCTCTGTCAGGATCTGTACCTTGCGAGACTCGAGCCAGGTCAGCGAGTTATGCCCGGACCGACTTGCTCGAAACCAGGGACTGCTCGCCTTCAGACCTTGGGGGCTACGGGACGGATGACTCCATCCTCCAGCTCCTCGATGTTCATCCACTGGAATATCCTGTCCTCCAGCTGCTCCCTGTACGTCTTCACCTCGCTCACCGGACCCGGCCAGTACTTCGTCAAAGACGCCCTCTCGAAGCCGACCGTTAGCGAGTCCCAGTGCGCCGCCCACGTCCCGAAAACCTGCCTGACGGTGGCGCCTCGGGCGTCCATGATTGCCCGAAGCTCGACGCCGTTGATGTTGAGAACCAGCTTCGTGCAGACGGGTCGGGTCGCCGAAGAGTCTGCCGCCGACAATTCGCAGATGTTGACTCATTCAACGCTCGACCTGGTACGCATCCACAAGCCCGTACAGTCGGACTCAATATACTGGAGTGAGGCTTCGCGGATAAGCGCGTGAAGGTCGACCCCGACCGCTGTTTCTGGCTGCTTAACATTGGGTGGCCCACTTTTGCGGCAATCTGGTGAGCGAGAGCGGGACCGCTTCAGCTCGGCGACAGGCTTGCCTTCTGCCGGGACGGGCGTTGGCGCCTTAGCCTTGACTTTGAGCCTTTTGGTCTCGCTCCCTTCCACGGAGTTCGACCAGCGAATTAGCTGTTTAGGCCACTTCACCTCCAAGCTGGACTCCTACTCCACGGCGAGGTGCTCTGCCGGCTTGTCGTCGACGGCATGGACTGGAGGAGAGGGGGCTTCAGGTGCATTGCTGCACAACATGGCATTATCCTGTCAAACCGGATAATGCTCTCTCACCAGTCGTCCAATGCTTTCAGGCCCTGTCGATGTGGAAGAGACGATGACGGTTGTGCAGCGATGTCGACTGCGGGCGCCTCCTTGTTGCTCGCGCCCGAAATGGCAACGCTGATGGTCAGACCATCCTTGAAGCGCGTGATTGGCAAGGTACTGATGGGTGCGAGGTTGAACTGCTGGGTGGTAGCGTTCGAATGGGCGAGGCGCGGAGAGGTGGCCGAAAGCGCAGAGACGAGCGATGCGGATCTCGCTGCTCGTATTGGGGAACGAGCAACCCTGCAGTGGCGCAGAAGCACCGCTTGACACTCAAGAGTGACGGGAGAAGCTCAAGGCTGAGATGGGAACCACGCCAGGAGGTGTCCGTCACCGCTTCGTCGAGATCCGCTCGGCCTTCGAGGACCTTGAGACTTGAGCGCGGCAGGTCTGCCCGCAATGATGCACTCAAAGCAGGCGGGAGGTATGCTCCTTGACTGTCTGGGTCCTTAAGTAGGCGTACGAAGGGAAGGCACGCAACCTAGGAAGGTCAGGCCGTCGCGGTCGCCCCGAAGGTCGCCGTTCTCAAGGCCAGCAGCTGACAGACACATCATGGCAATGCAATGGACCGTACACAACATTGAACCGATATTAAAACGGAAACTGCAGAAGAGTAAAGCGAGTATGCGAGGGAAACGTCCAACTACGTACGAGTCGCATTCAACCCGAAGCGCGGTGGCGCTTGACGACGCCGCTCGTGTCATCGACTTCAAGCTCCCCGAGGGGAGGACGAGAATGATCGGTTGGATAGGAATGAGCGGAGGTGGGGCTCGTGGCAGGAGGCAAACCGTTGTGGCTGGGCGAAGGAAGCATTTCAGCAGGCTCCGCGCGTCCAGCGTACGCCGCAATACAAAGAAGCCTCGACCTCAACGAGTTAGATGAGGTCGTGCTCACCCGACTTCGCCCAGCGCCCGCTTGACGCCCCTCGCACTCACGAACCCTCCGGGTAGACCCTCACCGCCTGTACCATGTGTGCCTCCTACAGGCCGAGGCGGACTCGCGCTGACCATTCCGCTGACTCCAAGCGCTCCACCGGCTGCCTTGACGATGCCCGCGCCTACGTCGAGCTGTGGAAGCGAGCCGGCGACTCGAGGTGTCGGACCGGAGGCGCCGTTGACAGCGGCGTGGTGAGCATGTGTCGCAGCAGTAGTCGAGCGCTGGAGAGAGTTGTTGCGAGAGGGGACTTGGGGAGGGCGAAGCGAAGGGGGGCGCGCGTTACCGAGATCGGGGATCGCCATTCCGCCAGCAGGTGCTGCCCCAGCCGTCGCGCTCCTACCCACCGCACTCGGCTTCAGCATATGTGCCGCCGATGCGAAAGCAGCTCCTTGCGCTCCGAGCGCCTGCCCCTGCGCTTCAGCCAGCTTCTTCCGGTTCTTCTCCTCGAGCCTCTGTAGCGCGGCGCGACGCTTATCCTCGAGATGAGCGGGTCGAGCGGCGTCTTGGGGGATGATGGACGGCGGGTTGAGCTGTTGTTCAGGCGACGAGCTCTTGCGAGGCTGCTGTTGAGGAGGATAGTGAGCGGGAGCGAGAGGGTAGGGACGGTGGTTCTCGTCCTTGAGCACAGTCGAGGCGAAGCTATGAGTACACCGGAGGTCGAGGAGCATCAGCAACGGGGCGGCGAGGTTGCGATTTGTACCCGCTTCGCAAGACCGTCGACTCACCTCGAATCCGCCAACACCTCCATCTCGCCATACCCGCTATCACCTTCATGATACAACCTTCCCATCCCACCTCCCATCATGCTCGCGTCACCGCCCGTCCCATCAGGCAACGGCATCTCAGCATACATCTTCTCGTCCTCCGAGCTGAACGCAAACTCTGTCGAGGTCTGCGCGCCTGCCCTGTCGTGTGGATCGGGAACGGGCGTGGCGATAGTCTTGGAGCGATGCGGAGGATGTTTAGACTGTGCGGCGGCATGAGAGGCGGGAGTTTGCGGAGCATGTGAGGCGGCAACGGTCGAAGCACGCTGGACTTGCTGAGCGAGATGCGGAGGGTGAGCAGGAGGTTGCGGCAGGTCTTTGCGAGGTTGTGGAGGGCGTTGAGCGGGAAGGGCAGGTGGAGGCATGGCTGAAGCGGGGACGGCGGAAGTCGAAGCGCGGGGAGGGAAGTGTTGGTAGTTGTCGCGTTCGGGGTTGTAGATGCTGTTGAAGTCGAATTTGGCCTACAGGTGCCGACTGCATGCATCAGCTGGCAAGCACTACGGGGAAGATTGGCACGTGGGCGGTACTCAATGCTCACCTTGGACGCTTTCATGTTCGCCATTGTCTGCAGGTACGACTTGTCGTAGAGGCAGTTGCCAAGGAGCTTGCCGAAGTGTCGCAAGGCGCGCTTGAGAGCATCGGTGACCGCTTCCTTCTTGCACTGATCTCGAGAGCGTTCATCAGCTTCGTTTGCGTGCCTCCTGCGCTCGCGAAAGCCAACGCGGATACCCGCCAACTTACCTTATCGAGCCCGTCCGCCTTAGACTTGGCGTTCTCGAGCTTGCCGTACCCGATGTCCTCGTGGCTCGCGCCGTCCTGCAGCCTGACGCGGACGATGGCTGTCACACCCATGTTGTAGCGAGCCGTCTCGGGGTTGTAGTCGATCTGCGAGCGAATGAAGCGGGAATCAGTGACCCCCAATTTCAGCGCGAGGCCAAAATGGCGAGCGACACTGGGACGCACAAAGTCGGCTTCGAGATACTTGATGTCCGTGAACCAGCCATTGTACCCAAAAACCTCGTTGGCGATGTTGATGGCCCTC
Source organism: Rhodotorula sp. ZM1 (assembly GCA_009806315.1). Taxonomy (NCBI): domain Eukaryota; kingdom Fungi; phylum Basidiomycota; class Microbotryomycetes; order Sporidiobolales; family Sporidiobolaceae; genus Rhodotorula; species Rhodotorula sp. ZM1. Next base: position 32,431 of record QYSD01000126.1, read on the forward strand.
CAACCCTCGAGGTAGCTCAACTTCGTCCCTCCTCCTCCCGGCCTGTTGGTGATATGTTCCGGCCCGAGTGACTTGTTGAGCAAGGCCTGCATCTTGGCGTGCCGTTCCTGCACCTCTTCCGACATGCCTGTGACACTGTTGGGCGTGTAGACGGCTGCGGAGGGCGGGATCGATTCGGAGGGAGCAAAGGTGCGGGTCGGGTAGGCTGGAGCAGCGTGGGTCGGCTCACGGTACATTGTTCGCGCATGCGGCGACTGCCACGGTCCTGGCGGGTCCTCGCCAAGCCAATTGGCCATTCCCAGCGCGAGTGATGAGTCTCAAACGACCGAGAGAGATGAAGCGAGCGAGGTGGGTCGAGGGGAAGGTGTAGGTAACGATACCGGTTAGCGCGTGCCTGTATCGGGACACAGTGAGACTCTGAGCGAGATTCGTACAGGTCAGAGCCCGCTTGAGCCGTGCGAGCGAGTGACGAGGCGAAAAACAGCGTTCCACGCGTCGCTCCTCGCTCCTCGTCTGTCGTTGACATCTCGCTCGACTTGCTCGAAAGGGCTCGCTGGGATTGCTACGCTATGCGCAGGTCGTTCATTACTGCGATCAAGCAGGATACGCAGGCCGAACCCGCTGCTGAGCCGCCTCACCACTCGGGCGCAGGCTTTGGTGTCCCCCAATTAAAGCGTGCGTCCGCCACCCTCACGTGGGGTCGCAAGCTGAAACTCAGTACACTCGCAACAGCGTTCAAGGTCCCGACATCCACCAGCGCAACTCGTTCGCGCCTACTCGGCGGCACTCGCTCGTCCACCAAGCGGCCCAGGGTGGTCTTCACCGAGAACGACTTCTACACGAACGTCGGGTCAGGCGTAAATCCTGACGACGACAGGGACGGGAAAAAGGCGAAGAAGGGCGCGGGCAAGGAGAAGAAGGGAGACGACGACTCGGACGACGACGGAGAGAAGAAGCGAGGGTTCGGATTCGTTGACAAGTATGTCCCACCGCCGCCGCCGAAGCAGTTCCCCGTCTACCGTCCCAAGGCCGCGGACTCGATCATCACCAAAGCGTTTACGCTCCCGGGTATCAAGAAGGGCGGCGCCATTCTCGACACCAAGCTGTCTCTCAAGCCGCTTGGCACCCGCCAGGCCGGCGACTTTATCCCTGCGCCACTCTACGATACTCTCGACGACCATTCGATTGTATTGTGGGATCCGACGGTCGACGACCGCGAGGCCGAGCGTGAGATGGACCGCCTGAGGAAGGAGAAGGAGGAAAAGGAGCGCGCCGAGGAGGACGGCAAGACTGCTCTCGAGAGGGAACGCAAGATAGTACACAAGAGTCTCGCCGAGATCCTCGGGATCGCAGACCGCAAGGCGCGTGCACATCTCGTCAAAAAGGTCCCCGTCGTCATCGACCCGCGCCTCGGCAGCAAGTTGAGGCCGCATCAGGTCGAGGGCGTCAAGTTCTTGTACAAGTGCACGACCGGAATGACGGACGAGAACGCTTTCGGGTGTATTATGGCCGACGAGATGGGTCTCGGCAAGACGGTGCGTTCGCGACTTCCGCTGTTTCCCTTCTATCGCTGACACTCTCGCCTCGCATAGCTCCAATGCATCACACTCATGTGGACCCTCCTCCGCCAGTCACCGGTGCCGAACAAGCCCGCCATCGACAAAGCCATCGTCGTTTGTCCTTCGTCCCTAGTCAAGAACTGGGCGAACGAATTAATCAAGTGGCTCGGTCCGGGGACGGTCAACCCGCTTGCTGTCGATGGGAAAGTCACGGGTGCTGATCTGATCAAGGATGTCAGGCAGTGGGCCGCGTCGAAGGGGAAGCAGGTGGTCAAGCCGAGTGCGTCCGCTTCGTCGTCTTACTCCCCCCTCCCCCCCTCCCTCGCTCACCTTGATCGCACAGTCTTGATCGTCTCGTACGAGTCGCTTCGTCAGAAGATTGTCGACGAGCTCAACGGAACCGAAGTCGGCCTGATCCTCGCCGACGAGGGTCACCGTCTCAAGAACCCGAGTACGTCTCCCTTGACGACGACCGTGTAATTGTTTGCTGACTGCATCTTGCACGACCGCAGCTAGCGCCACGTACAGTTCGCTCATGCAGATCAATTGCAAGAGGCGCGTCATCCTCACCGGCACGCCCATCCAGGTGCGTTCGTCCCGCTGGTCCGCCCCCCCTGGGGATCCTTAGCTGACCTGTTGTGCAGAACGACCTCGTCGAATACTTCGCCCTGATTAACTTCTGCAACCCGGGCTACCTCGGCACCGCGACCGAGTTCCACAAACAGTACGAATTGGCCATCATCAAGGGCCGCGACGGCGACGCGACCGACAAGCAGAAGGACAAGGGCGACGAGGCGATGAAGGCGTTGAGCGAGAAGGTCAGCCGGTTCATCATTCGCAGGACCAACGACCTCCTCAGCAAGTACCGTGCGTTCTGCCTCTGCCTCCCTCCTCACGGCTGAAGCGTCCTAATGCATCGCTCGCAGTGCCGGTCAAGTACGAACACGTCGTCTTCTGCGCGCTCTCGCCCTTCCAACTCGCGCTCTACCGCTTCTTCATGAACTCGCCCGAAATGAAGGCCCTCCTACGCGGCAAAGACTCGCAGCCGCTCAAAGCCATCGGCATCCTTCGCAAGTTGTGCAACCACCCCGACATTGTCGACTTTGCTCAAGATATGCCGGGCGCAGAGGCGTGCTTTCCCGAGGGGTATGACCGGAACGACAGGAGGAGGAAGCTTGATCCGACCTTGAGCGGCAAGATGGCGGTCGTCGATCGGTGAGTCGGTATTGCTGTTGCACTCGTCGCTGTATCTGGTCCGCACAACACGCAGGTTGAGGGTGATCAGAAGTGCATACCAGACTGATTCGGTCCGCCGCAGTTTCATCACCAAGATGCGCGCCGAGACGAACGACAAGATCGTTCTGGTCAGTAACTTCACCACGACTCTCGACATGCTCGAAGAGTTGTGCCGCATCAGGCGGTGCGTTGCCCTCTCTTCCCCTCGGCCCTCTCCTCGCCGACACGCCCTTCGCTCGCAGCTGGGGCTCCCTCAAACTCGATGGCACGATGGACGTCCGCAAGCGCCAGAAATTGGTCGACCAGTTCAACAACCCGGACTCGGACAAGATCGTCTTCCTCCTCTCGTCGAAAGCCGGTGGTTGCGGCATCAATTTGATTGGCGCGAACAGGTTGATCCTGTACGACCCGGGTGCGTTGCAAGTCACCACTCTCGGCGGTAGTCCCTCGCGAGCGTATGGGCTGATGGGGGTGAGTGTCGTGCTTTACAGACTGGAATCCCGCCAGCGATATGCAGGCTCTCGCGCGTGTCTGGCGTGACGGTCAGAAGAAAGACTGTACGCGGCATGCCTCCCTCGTTGCGAGAGAATGTGCTGACAATCGGTCGCAGGCTTCGTCTACCGCTTCGTCGCGACGGGAACGGTCGAGGAGAAAAGTGCGTCGCAATATCTTTTCTTCAGCCGCAGTCTTCGGAGCTAGGTTGATCGGTCGAATCTGTTATCGCTACAGTTTTCCAGCGTCAGTCGCACAAGCAGAACCTCTCGTCCGTCGTCGTCGACTCGCAGAAGGACGTCGAGCGGCACTATACGGGCGAGAACCTGCGCCAGCTGTTTCTCCTCAAGGACTCGCCATGCGAGGTTCGTACAGCGCTGCCGAGCTTCAACGTCGCTCTCGTAGGCGCACTGAAGCTGATCAGGAGATGTGCGACCCGTACACAGACGCACGACCTGTTCAAGTGCAAGCGCTGCAAGAACGGCCGCCAGTTCGTCAAGTCGCCAGCCATGCTCTACGGCGATACCTCAACGTGTGTTCTATATCTGCTCGTCTCGTAGCTCAGCTGACGGCGTCCGCTCGCACAGCTGGAACCACTTGACGAACGACTGCCTTCGCACTATCCACGACTCGCTCCTCCGCGCCGAGACCGGTCTCGACAGCGTCACCGCCTGCTTCCAGTGTCCGTCTCACTCTCCTCGTGAGTGTCGAGCCTACTCACGCCTCCTATACGCGCAACAGACATCTCCACCTAATCCTTTTGCTTCCACTTCGCCCTCACGTACTCCGTTCGCTCGCTTGTTGTTCCGCTTACTGTTCTGCCTCCCTCGCATGCA
>QYSD01000127.1:0-35486 GCA_009806315.1 Rhodotorula sp. ZM1
CGAGTCGAAGGGGGCGAGGCAGAGGTGGCGGAGACTGTCGGAGTGATCTTGATCGGTGAAGGAGGAAGCTTCGCTGCTCGTTGCGAGGGAACAGAAAGCGGGATCTCGCTGCCCGCTGTCCTTGGTCTGATCCGCTGCGGCGCACCAGGCGTCGCAAACAGCCCGCGCATCGAGGGCGGAAGGGCGCTCTCGCCTGCTCCAGGCAGGCAAGAGGGGACGAAGACGGACTGGAAAATGATGGGGCTGCCGCCTGCGGACGACGGACTTGAAGGAGCCGAGAGGTTGCCGCCGTCGAGAGTCGAGAGGATCATCTCTTCTTCGCTGCCGAGGCTGAGATGCGACGAGGTTGACGAGACGCGGCGGAGAAATTTGCGGCGAGGTTCATTCGACGAAGGGAAGGGTGCGGAGCCCATCGGTGGCGAGATGGCGGAAGGCAGGAAGACGGCCTCGTCACCGTTCATCTGAGGGAAGCGCATCGGAAGCGCAGACTTCGTATCGCGTCCTTCATCCGCGGCGACGAATTCGAGGACGTTGAAAGCGCTCGAGGCGTCGGACGAGCGCCGCGGACGGCTGGGTCGGTTCTCGGGAGCCGTCTTCGGGCGTTGGAGATCGGCTGAAGCGCGGCGGAATGAGCTGAAAGACGAGGCGCGAGAGGAGGGGAAGAGCGGAACGGCGGAAGGTCGAGGCGGAGAAGGGGGAGCGACGAACGCCACCTGCTCCTTCTGTATGACCAGCACATCCGCCTCATCCTCCGCAGTGCCTCGCCTTGAGCCATTCACCGTTCGAATCGCTCCAGCCTCCCCATTCCCATTTACCATCATCCGCCTCGTTCCTCCCGCGCCGACCGCTCCGACTCCCGCCCGAACACTACTCTCCCTCGATCTCCCCAACCTCCAACTCGCCAGTTCCTCGTCCGTAAGCGGGTCTTCGGCGTCGTGGATAGCGGAAGAATCGTTGGCGGAGGAAGGGTGCTTGAGGATAGAGGTGAGAGCTGTCATGCTCGACTTCTGGCGGACGTGTTTCTTCGCTGGAAGAGGAGCGGTCGGGGGCAGCACTGAGGAAGTGGCGGAAGGAAATGGAGGAGGTGATGCGGCGGATGTAGCAAAAGTCGAATCTGGCGGGAACAAGACAAGTGAGTCTCAGAAGGTGAGTTCAGCGAGAAGGAAGCGACTGACCTGCAGGCTTCGTCACGGCAGCCGGAACAAGTCCCGTAAGCGAAGGAAGCCGCGAGACCCTCGGTCGGTCCAGCACATCCTTCGCCTCCTCCTCCCGCGTCCTCGATGACCCAGCTCGAAGATTCGGTACAGACGGAATCGACTTGAGCCGCAGAGGCAAGCGTCGCATCTTCTCGTCTGATAGGTCCTGCGATGAAGACGGGGAGCGGGTCGACTTGTTGGTGCTGAAAGAAAGGGCGCGACCGAGTCCCGCGGCGCCTGTTGCGCCTGTTGCGGTCGAAGGTCGACGAGGTGGCCTGTTCGGGGTGGATCGAGGGCTCGTTGTCACAGAGCCATTGAACTTGATATCAGATTCGGCACGAGAGGACGGCTGCCGCGCGAAAGACGGAGGTGGTGGGATATTTTGCGAGCCGACCGCAGTCGCAGGTCGAGCGCCCGCAAACGGATTCTTCCATTTGGACTCCGCGCCGTGGACGGTACTCATACCCTCCTGTACTGCACCAAGTCGAGGAGGGCCGGCTGTGAACCCGCCAGCCTTCTTGTTCGTGGTGGAGGCGTCGAGAAACGACTTTGGTCGGTCACCTGCGGCATCACTGCCTGCCGATGTCGCAGGTCGTCTTCGTGCGCGAGGCGCCGAATCTGCTGACGCTGACTTGGCCATCGCGACGCTCTGCGGACCCGTCTCGCGAGTTGCCGGCGACGAAGTTGAATTCGGCCGTCGTCCAGCAGACGAGAAGAACGCCTTGATCTTGCTCGTCGTGGGCGTCGAGTCTGGTGTCGTAGCCGTCGTCGAACCGCTGGTCGCACGAGACTTGATCCCCCGCCAAATGGACCCCATCGAGCGAGTCGAGGAGGAAGTGCCGGTCGAAGACGCCGCGGACGGTCGCCTCGAGTCCCTGATCTCGCTCGCCAATCCCCCTGAGCCTCCGACTCCGTTACACAAGCCGTTCGCACTTCCGCGCCTGTCCTCGCCGGGGTGGAAAGCCTTGCCTCCTCCGCCGTTCCGCTCCTGCTCGGATAGCAATGGCGGAACGACATCCTCCTTCGCTCCCGCTCGTCCCGTTTCTTCCTCTGCCGACCGCACCGAGATTTCGAGCGTGCTCGAGCGACTCATCGCCGCTGAAGACGGTCGCAGTCGACCAGATTCGGCTGGTTGTGGAGCCATCTCCGTCGAGGGAACACGGCGGCGGCGTTCGCTCCAGCGCTCGAGTGAGCGCAGTGGAGCCTGCGGGGTGTTCTGTGTGCGAGTGAACGTCGCTTGCAGAAGCTGTATGGGTGCGCTAGGGCGAGAAGGCGGTTGTTTTGTTAGCGTGAGAACGAGAAGCGATCGAGGGCGATGGCGAACTCGCTCAGCGGGCGATTGGCGGGTCGCTGGCTCGGCAGTTCGACGGGGTGGAGTGCACAGACGGCAGAACAAGTGAGAGCGACGAGAACGAGCGAGTGGGAGGACGGAAGAAGCGAAGAGGTGGATCGCCGTCTTCATTACAGGTGCATGCATTCACCGCCTCGCGAGCCCACCCAAACCTTCTGAGAGCAAACGGAGTTATTCGCACAACAACGACAGCGAGAACAGCGAGGAGGCTACAGGGAACGTCGAAAGCCGTGATCAAAGGGCCATGGCGGCGTCGCCGTCCCCGTTCGCCGGCATTTCGGTCGACGAGGTGGTCGCGGCTGCTGCTTCGGGTGAGGGCGTCGGTCGCTTGCTCGACATGAGCGCATGGAGGTTCCCTGCGAAGCGCAGTTAGAAGGAATCAGCCTCGTCTTCAAGCGTGCGCAAAACGGAGGGAGGCAGTCGAGTCGCCGCCGCAACTCACACCTGGGCCAGTCCACCCCCTTCTCCAACAACAGCCCCTCTCCCCAATTCATCATCGTCATCAACTGCGGCAACTTTGGCTCAGCCGCGTGACCCTGCGCAGCGAGTATCGCAGCGTTGAGTTCGCGCGCTGTCCGCAACCGCTGCGACGGGTCGAGGAGGGACGAGATGGTCGATGGCATGGGCGGGAGCTGGTCTGCTGGCAGACCGTCCTTGTCCTTCGACTTTTTCGACTTCTTGCCCTCCTTCACGGGCGGAGGTGCCGCCGCACTCGTCGAGGCTGCCGCTGATTCGCCATTTTTACCCGCCTGCACGCCACCCGGCACGAGTGTCGGCAACTCGAACGCGAGAAGCGCCATTGTCTTCTCGAGCTCCTTCAGAAACTTGGGGTGTTCCTCCGCGAGAGGCGCGAGCTCGTTTTGCGCAAAGGCGAGCGCTTCGGGGATGTGCTGGCCGCGGATGAGCTCGATGAGGTGTTGTTGCAGGAGATGGAAGTGCAGCGAGGGGTCGACATCGAGGATCTGCGAGTGGAACGAGGGAGCGAGCAAAGTCAGCCCTCGTTTAACCTGAACTGCATGTTACGGGGCCGCACGCAGACGAGCGTTCTCCTCAGCATTGACGATTTGGTTTGGTTGTCGCTATGATCATCCTGGCAGGAGCGCGAGCGGGCTGTTACGACCCACGTTGGCCCCCGCTGAGAGTGGTGCATAGTACGTAATCATCGTAGGAGAACGCCTCGTTCGGCGTATCAACCTCGTCCTCCCAGCACGAGAACGCCAAGCTCACCTCGAGGTCCAGGTCGACCACCTTCTCGAGCGCCGTCTCAACATCGCCCTTGAGCACCGCTCTCCGAATCTCCATCCTGTTTCGGATGCTCTCGAGGTCGTATGTCGCGCCGCCCGCCGATCCTAGCCGCGCCGTATCGAGGCCAGCTTCGCGGGAGAAGTTCTCCGCGGCCGAGAGGTAGCCCTCGGTGAAGAGGTAGTTGGCAACGAGGAGGTTCAGGTCCCTGCGAGCCGAGTGGGCGAGGTCAACGGTCCGTTCTTGCGCTCAATACGTCCCTCATGTATTCCCAGCAGCTACGACTCGTTCGTAAGTTCAGTGTTGAAGTATTGTTGTATCCTCTTTGACCCGCCCTCGTTGGGACGGTATGCGTGGATTAGACGCAGATCGATAGGAGAGATTCCCACTTCGTGAAGGATCTCATCACGCAAACGCTGGCTGCCCATCCAATCCTCCCTGCCCCGGCGACAAACGGAGAGGGAGCGGGAAAAAGTGCCCAGGAGAAAACGCACTCTTTCGAGACGTTGACGGCTGCGAGGCGCTTGGACCATTCTTCAGGTGTCGTCGTAGGTCGCTTGGTCGACTGTGCGAGCGTGCACGAGCGGTTCAAGCATGGTCGAGTGAGGTGAAGGAGGGAAAGAGGCGAGCGCGCAAGGTCAGCGCGTGGACAAGGGCGCGGAAGAAGCCGGCGCACGCACCATGGCTGGGAGGACGCGCTGACGGTTCGACTCGAGCATGCGGTATGCGGTATGCTGTAAGGTATCTGTGCCACTCGGCGCTCGTCACAGCAACCTGACGACGAGTGAGGGGATGACGAGCGCGAGGAGGTGGGGTGCGGATCCTGGGAGGCCGGCGCGCGCCTAGACAGGCTGTCTGGGTACCGAGATCGGTCTGCGAGCGTATCAAACCCCAACTCACTGCTCAAGGCCAGCAAGAAGCGGGATGAGCGAGCGGTGAGTGAGAGAGGCGCAAAGACGAGCGGGTGGTCCCCTCCCTCCGCTCAGGTTGGAATGGCTGACAGGTTCAACAGCGGTCAAAGACTCTGTGCGACAGTCTGGAACACGCAACGCCGCCCAGGAAGCTGTTGCAGGGAAGGATAAGCACCTCCTTGCCCTCGCGCTCTCGCTCGAGAGTGCGGTTCACAGTGCGAGTGGGTGGTTGAAGGCCTCGTTGTAAGGGAACACACACTAGCACAACAAGGAACTCATGCACTTCTAGAGAGTCGACGTCGGGGACGGCAGCGGACTCGCCTTTTCCAAATCGACGTCCTTGACCTTATCCTCCTCGACAATGTCGTCCAGCGACACCTCAGCCGTCTGAAACGACACGGTGTGTGAACCAAAGACGGAAGAGTGTTTTCGAGGCGGATCGAGCGGGCCGATATCCTCGTCAACTTGGACCTCCTCGACAACGTGAACACCAATGGTCGATGTCCCGCCGTGCCCGACCGTCGTGCTCCCTCGGAAGAACGGCCCCCGCCGACTCGACGTCGCGCCGTGCTTCGTGCTACGCGGACCGACCTCGTGCGGGCCCGAGTTGGCCGTAGTCATCTCATCCTTCTGGCGGTTCGGCGTTGTGACAATGTAGACGATGACCGAGTTGAAGACGACGTCGAGACCGCACGAGCCGAGGCAGATCCAGGAGAGCTCGTGGCCGCCGATGCCGGCGAGGATGCCAATGTTGGTGCTGCACAAGGGAAGGGACAGTCAGCCGACATTTGCTAGGAGTTCCACCGAGCTCACTCACAAGGAGGTAAGAAGAGCGGCGACAGCGGCGATGGAGGAGATGCGGGCGAGTCGTCGAGCCTTGGGAGAAGGATGGCGGAGGATGGGGAGGACGAAGCCGGTCGTCAAGTAGATGTTGGTCAAGCCGTCGCAGACGAGTTCCGGCACGGAACCGTACAGGCGCAGACCGATGATGCAGGCGCCGTCGCTCTGTCGGATGTGGCTGACGCGGCCAACCTGCACTCGAAGCTAGGTCAGCGATTGATCAGGGAAAGAGGGTCGAAAGTGGACGTACGATCATTGCGACAGCAATCCCAACCCACGTGATCAGCAGAACGCACCCTCCTCGGTACCACCGCGATTGTACTGTTGGATACGAAGAGTCAGCAAGTTGGCAGCGATAGAGGGGCGAAAGAGCTCACATCGCGAGATCCGTCCAGTCGCGGTATGCGAGTGGACAATGTACAGCTTCTCGAGCAGCAGGACGTAGAGGACGACCTTCGAGCCGGCGTAAAGGATGATGCACAGCCAGATGCCACCGCTACATGCTGCCGGGCTGAAGGACGAGCCAACGCCGAGGAGGATGATAGCCGAAATGAGGACGAAGATCAGGCTGGAGGAAGGAGGATCGTCAGCACGTGTACGGCTGAGTAGGAGCGGGCCGAACTGCAGAGTCCGAGGTTGCGGATTTCAGCGAGGAGCGACGACTTACGATCCGCCGAGGAGCGATACGACGAGCAGCTGCATGAGCGGCACCCTCCGCACCGATGGCCATGAGCCCAACCGTCTCGAAAACAGTACCGACATGACCGATACCGCGAGCAAGTAGCCTGCGAGTAGACGATCGCGGGAGGAGACACAACTTCTGTAAGTCCGGGTTGCGCCGCTACCTCAACGTCTCCGGGAGATCGACACGCACCTGTCGCGACTACTGGTCGCCAATAATCCTGTCCTGCAGGCCATACGTCCGCCGAATGCCGTGTGTGATCCATGGCGGACGAAAGTGAAGAGGCGAGGGCGACCGCCCAGGACGGTGGTCGACGCGCCGGTGACGACAGGAGATGAGCAGGCACTCGAGCCAGGCGAAGGCGTCTCAGTCTGCCGCTTCGGGCCAGCAGGGAAGACGCCGTTAACGAGCAGGTAAGTGTCGGGGGAAGAGGCGACGGATTCCCAGAAACCTTGCAGAGGTCGAGCGAGGCGTGCAGCACGTCCCCTGCGACTCTTTGCGCCACGGCCACTATGGCCGCATAGAAAAAAGTGGACAGCCCTTGCCGTCGCGTGTTGTCCGCCGAATGAAGGAAGACGGACCTGGTTCGACGACACTCCTCCGTTGGGAAAGTCAGCCCGCACATCGTGGCGATCGATGCTCTGGCTCATTAGACACAATTCGAGACAAGTAGATCGAGCACCCACGCGAGAACGCTTGATCCGGGCTCGGAGGCGAAGAAGCCAATCTGCTGGGAGCGCGCGTTGTTCCAGGCGAGCCACTGGCACGCAAGGTCGGCCTGCGTGCTAAGAAAGTCATTATCACTGCCGAGAAAGCGAGCCGCTGGAGATGGCCAAGTGTCGATCCGTCGATGCCGGCGAATGCCATTCAAACTCCTCGTCAAAGATTGTCCTTCAGGCGAGGGGATAGAACGGCGCGCCGCATGGGGCAAAGGCGAATAGGCATGAACTGACAACGCTTGGGTGACAAGAACAGAGGGATGGAGGCACAACGACAGCGGGTGGGTGAGAAAGCTGGGCGGAGGGTACAGCACGATGCAAGAAGGCGATAAACAAAGAAGGGGCCAATACGTCTGAAATGCGAATAGAGTGTCTGGAGAATCCGATCCCCGCTTAGACGACAGCGGCCGCGAGCAGGTCGCAGTTGTTCTCATAGGCGGCGGGTGAGTGGTCGCTCAGCACTGCACGCGCGGGGTGTCAGTAGCGGTCGAAGAATTGTGAAAGAGCGGCGCCCGCACTCGAACGGCTGAAGACGGGCTCGGAGAAGCGGCGCTCGACATCGTCGACTGCCCGGAGAAGCACGCGACGACCTTCGCGACGGGAGTACTTGCCGGTGGCCGACGACTCGCCCGAGATGAAGACAGTGTAGTTCTCGACGACGTAGACGTTGCCTGCGAGCATGGAAGCGTTGGTAGGGAATCGAAGGAGCGGAAACCTGGGGGGACGCACCAGGGGGGTACAGCTTCTCGCTGTCGCTGCCTGCGCGGATCGTCGTCCTCAGGCTCCAGAGCCAGTCGCTGAGCTCCGAGTCGCCGGCGACGAGGTCGGTGCCCAGCAAGCTCGGGTCGCGGTACGTCGGATCGAGCGCCTTGTTGGTGCCGCGTCCAGCGGTGAGCTCGGCGTCGGTGAGCGGGACGAGGCGCGACTCGTCAGATGGATCGGTGAGCGATGCTGGTGTGTCATCGCAGTCGTCGGCATCCGGAGGCGAGGATGGGCGAAAAGGCGAACCGGGTCGAGACGTCTCTGCCTTCTTGGCTGCTCGCCTCGCCATGAATCGCTTCTGGCACAGCCCGATGACGCGACCAACGATCTCCTCGCACACGCCCTGCTCGGCATAGAAGCCCATGGCCATCGATCTGAAGTCGCGGAGCACACCGAGCGAGAGGGTCGGGACGATGTCGTAATTGTGAATGGTCGAGGTGACAAGGCCGCGGCAATAGGCGACGAGGTCGGGCGAGGCAACGCAGGGTACGCCGTACGTGTAGCACGAGATTGGCCGACCAGGCGGGAGTCCCGACGAGAAGCTCGTCACGAACGGCGTCGAGATCGGCGGATGAGCAACGCCGTGTCCGGTGTGCTCCTCGATGCTCCTCGCGTGGTGCGCAAAGGTGGACGAGCGGTTGGACCAGAGAAGCGAGAGGAGCGATGCGACGCCGCCGCCGAGACTGCAGGGAAATGGTAAGCGAAAGGCGAGGAGGGTGTGGTTGAAGCGCGACTTACCTGTGGCCGCAAATGACAAGGCCATAGTCGGGGAACCTCTTGAGCGCATCGCGGATGACGTCGTGAACGGTCCCGCGCTGGAGGACAGTCGCCGACCCGTACATGCCGCTGTGGACTAAGTAAGAACCGTGTGGGTCGCCATCGTGGACCGAGATTGGCTCGTACGAGCAGGTCAAGTCAGTGAGGATGTCGGAGAGACCGAGCGAACCGCGACAGGCCAGAACGACGGCCTTGATGGAGTGGTCGAGCGCAACTGAGGGCGGTTGCGAAGGTTAGCTTGAATCCTTCACGACCGGATGCAGTCAGCTGCTCACCGTAGTTGACTATGGGCGACAACTTGCCCGTCCCGAAAGTCGGCGACGGATTCGTGAAGGACGAGAGGAGGATGTCTTCGACGTGGATGCCGACGTGATGGGCGAAGGCGTGGTTGTTGGCGTCTGCGGTGCGCGAGGTCAGCTTCGCGTCCAGTGCGGCTGATAATTGGACGCACGAATCTCCGTATGCGGGAACTTGAACTGCGAAGAATAGAGTGAGCCAGATGTCCGGGTCGAAGGCGTCGGAGAGCGCACCTCATGCTTGGCAATCCCGAGAATCCTGAGGAAGCTCTGCCCGTACGCCGCGCTCGAGTACCTCGCAAAGTGCTGCAAGTTGCTGACGAGATGCCGGTGCGGGAAGTTGCCGCTCTTGGGCTCTGGCTCACCTGTCGGCAGCGACTCGGTTCGGCAGGTCGTCGTCAAGGTCGAGCGCATCGTCTGGACAGAGGTAGTGCGACGGATTCGAGGCTTTGACGGCGACGAGGGCAGGTCGGGCGAGAGAGTCGCGAAACTCTTGGAAGGCGGCGAGAGATTGTACGGCGAAGGTGAAAGGTTGTCGGACGACATCGTGGGAAACGGCTGGACAAACTGGCGCGACGACTCCCTCGAGTGCCTCGCGTCCGGGATCTGGGGTGTTGTAATGTGCATTGGCCCAGCCAAATTCGGCAGGGCGTCGAAAATGGGCGCGTCGACATCACTCAGATCAAGCGGAGTGCCGGCAGCCGAGTTCGGCGGAGTGAGGAACTCGCTACGCTTGTATCCCTTGAAGCCACGACTGAAGGCGCGGAAGACGCTGCGGCCCTTGCCTTTCGGCGAAGGAGTCGGCGAAGCGATCGTAGGCGTGTTCGACTCGGACGATGGTCCCGCAGTAGCAGCAGTAAACGACGAGTGACGCGAGCGGTCGCGAGGCCAACGGCGTTTGAGGCCGCGACCATTGGGCGCGGGAGATTGCGAGTGCGAGGAGGAGCGGCTGGGTGACCCGGTCGTGCTGCTGCCAGTCATGACGCGGCGGACCGTTCGACGACGCTGAGTGAACTTTTTTGTCATCGTGGAGAGGACGAGCTGTGTGCAGGAAGGTGTGAGCTGTGGAACAGCGGCGAGGAAGGCAAAGCTGAGCATACCTGCAACCTCTGCTTGCTCTGCTCCGGATGGTCAATCGCGTCCTGCCTCGACAGGCCCGCCAAGCTCAGCGGCGCATTCCCCTCGACGTCCGTCCCTCTCTGACTGGTCCGCCACTCGTCCCTGTCCTCCCCGCTCGTCGCGGCATACGGGTACGCCGCTCCCCTCGGGCTCATCCTGCTCGCAATCTCGACCCACTCGCCCTCAGTACCGCTCATCTCCGACTCCTGCTCTTCCGTGACGTTGCCCTCGCGCGAACTAAGAGCTTTCTCGTCCGTCAAGCCGACGACACGAGGCCTGGAGGCCTTCTGGACGACTTTGGCCGATGGACCGCCGACCTCCTCGACCGTCTTGACAGTGGTTGTCATCGTCGTCGTGGTCTCCTCGATCTCGATCTCGTAGCTGTACCCGTTCGAGTCGGCGCGGACGAGGTGCGTCCCGCGTTTGCGAGGCTGCGGCGCACGGACGGTCGAGGACGTCGAGGGTGAGAGGGAGGACGAAGCGGGCGACCCCGACTTGGCCTGCTTCTGCTGGCCCAACGAACGAGCCTCGGCAGCTGCGTACTGTGCCTCGAGTTGCTGCAGGACAGCCTGCACCTCGGGCGGGATTTCCCCGTCAGCTTCTTCAGCCGTCATCATCCCCTCGTCCTCCTCGTCGTCCATCTCGCTCGTGTCGTCCTCATCGCCTGCTTCGTACCCCTCGCGCGGATCTTGATCAGCCAGCGACCGCGCACGGGTTGGCGATCCGCACAGCGCCGAAAGCTCCTTGGCGATCTCCTCCTCCGGCCTCGAGTCGAGCAACTCTGACGGGTCAAACTCGACCTCGTCTTCATCCATCCCGTCGTTCACGCAGGTCGCGAGTTCAGGCGGACCCGCGAGCGCAGACATGTCAAAAGCGACAGAGGATTGACGACTTCTCGCCGGCGTGCTCGGGGCTGACTTGCCCTTCGTGACCAGCGCTGCGTGCGCACGGGCTTCGATCTCGGAGCGGACGTCGGTGAGAAGGTGGTCGGGTTGAGGGGCGAGGTAGGTGTGGGAATGCTTCGGCTGAGGGAAGGGCTTGGGCAGCTGAGGAGCACTGTGGCTTCGGGAGAGGGGCGGCGGTGCGGTTGCCGAGCGCTGAGAGTAGTCATTTGACGGATGGGAAGGCGAGACGGTCGAGGAAGTGGCGATCGCGAGCGCCTGACCCTCGACCACGACCGTGCAGTCGTACACAACCCTCATCTTGAGCTCCCTGAGGGTCCTCCTGTGCGTCGCCGTTTGGAGACACGCGAACGCGGTCAAAGCTTTCGTGAGCGCCGTCAAGCTGCTCAAAGTCCCTGCCTTCTTCTGCTTCTCTTCCTGCTCGTCCTCCTGATCCGCCATCAACCCTACCGGCCTGAAGTGCGGGTCTTCACGAGTCAACTCGTCTCGTATCAGGGTGATGATGGACGAGAGGGCGCGCGAAGACTCGTTCGAGCCGAGGATCGAGTCGAGCATGCGAACCGACTCTTCGGCGGCTGAGAAGCCCGTTTGGAGCGTGTTGAGGGTCAGGTAGAAGCCGGACATGGCGAAGAGCTCGGCGAGGGTGAAGGTGTGGTGGATCTGTGTGACGATGAACAGGTTGAGCGGACGAGGCGAGGTCACCTTGGGGAAACGATTGGAGCTCACGAGGTAGATGCCGAGGTTCGTGTACTTGTCGAGCACCTGGAGGAAGGTGTCCCTGCAAACGATGGCGCCTGGAATCAGCCGCGGTGGGCGAGTTGCGACTGACATGCGCAAGGCAGGGAAGACGGCGACTCACTCGCTCTTCTTGCCCTCCTGGTCCTTGCCAGTCCAATCCAACCCCTCCTTGACATAGTGCAGCGCCCTGGCACTCGACACAGCCGCAATCAACGCCCTCCTCGTTACTGCCAGCCCGGTGACCGTTCCACACTGCAAACTCTCGCCGATAGCCTCGATAAAGAGTGCCGAGGCGCGCAATGAGACGCGTGCTGCGAGGGAGAGGGCGGTGACTAGTTGTGCGAGATGCGAGGGGAGGAGAGTCGGCGACGAGGAGAGCTGGGTCCGGATGAGCGATTGGGGGAGGTGCGGTGAGGGGATGAGCGGGAGGTAAGGGATCGAGATTGCCGTCGCTGCCGCGGCGTGCTGGACGATCTGCGACGCGTCTGGCATCGCTGCGCGAGTGCTGTGAGCCTGCGTGAGCCTGTCAGCCCGCCTGTCGAGGCGATGGGAGGACAGCGAAGGTGTGCACCTGATGAACGAGGCCTCCGTCGTGGACCGCGGAGCGTTCGGCGGATCGCGAGGGTTCAAGCGAGCGTGCAGCAGCAGTCCACGAGTTTATCGAGCGAGTTCTACGGCGCAAACAGTCCCACGAGCGAGGTGTACGAGGACGAGCCAGATCTGTTGCCCTTCGTGGAGCTCCGCGACCGACATGCGCATGAAAGGATGCAAGCGAAACAAGCGATTCCCGCCAGGCAGTGACTGGGAACGATGCCTAAAATTACACAGAAGACAGCGCTAGTCCAGCTGGCGGCAGTACAACCGTCCCCGCGCGACCTGCGACGTGCAAAGACGGGGCTCGACGAAGCTGGAGACCAAACTGGCGGCTAGGATTCCCCCAGTGTCGGCGAATCCGACGGCAGAGATTCTCTGCACGATCGAGGCGGTGTCAGGACGAATCCGTGGCGTCCGGAAGCGAGGGAGTGGCACTCACAAACTCCTTCTCCTGCTCCATTCGCAGCCTGTCCTTGTCCAAGAAGGCCTCCTCCTCCTCGTTTTCGCCTTCTTCCTGCCCTTCCTCCGTCGCCAATCGATGAAACGCATTGACGTACGCTGCGCCGCCACACAGTCCCTCGCAGCAGATCAACCCTGCAACGACCCAGGTCGCGCCGTGTTCGCCCAGGAGCGCAACAAGGAACGAGGTGGATGCTTCGAGGGTCGTCATGAAAAGGATGACGAGTTGAAGCGCTGTTGGAAGGGGGAGAAGGCGGAGTGGGAGCGGAGGGATGTGCAGGATCGAGATCGACGAGCGGGAGATGAAGACGAAGGTCTGATACAACAGTTGCCAGAGACTGCGAGTCAGGGTCGTCAGCTCAACGGTTCTGAGCCACACAGGAGGCGCACGCACGGGTAGTAATCTCGTAGAGACTTGACGACGAGCGCGAGGACCGGCGCGTCCTCCTTGGTCGGCACCTTGTACAGCAGCGTCGGCGCGACTCCCGAGTTGATCGTGTACTCTGTGAGCAGCAAGACAGTGGATCTCGAAGGCGTCAGTGAAACACCCGCGAGGCAGTCAGAGACACGAGATTCCTCGTCGGGACTCACCCGCTAAGTAAACTAAGAACAGCGGCGCCATATACCTCCTCACCAACGGCTTCGCCAACTCGATCTTCTCCCCCGTCGTAAGCGCAGGCAAGCGCTTCTCGACCGTCTCTTCGAGGTGTTGCTCGTCTAGCTCTTCGTCTTCGCCTGAGTCGGAGTCAGGGGATGAATCGGCGGGTAGCGGGGAGTACGACTGGGAGGAGGGCGCGACGGAAAAGGGGGAGTGGGAGCGAAAGGCGGTCAAGGGCGGAAGGAGGAGGAAGTAGGTTGCGGACATGGCGAGTGGAAGAACCTGCACGATCGGAGATGAACGACAATCAGCCACCTGACACTGGGTCGAGCCGAAACGAAGAAGCGGACGCCGCCGCACGTACCGAGCAGATCAACAACCCCGTCCTAACCCCCAGCCCTCTCACAACCCACCACAACCCCGCCCCTCCGATCCCCGCCGCGCCCGTGCCACTCGAAAACCACCCCACAGCCGTTCCTCCGTGATCTTCTCCTCCTGGGATAGAGAGCGATCCGTACAGCGTTGCTTTCTGGAGAAAAGTCATCTCGCCTAAACCGGAGGAGAAGGAGGCGAGGGCTATGCCGAAGAGGCGTGGGAGGAGGGTGGAGGAGGTGGCGACAATCTGTGGGGTCTTCAGCGTCAGCGAAAGAGTTTGAGAGACAGAGGGAGGGGTATATGCGCACGATGATTCCCGCGAAGCTGATCCCGCTGCACCAAGCGATTCGTTTGCCATACCGTGGCGGACCAGGAACAAAGTACGGCCACCCAATCTTGACTAGCAGCGCAGGGGTGATGTTGACGAGTAGGATGATGCCCTTTTCCGCATAAGTTTAGCGAGTGAGGGATTGTGCGAAGAACGAGTGGAGAGGAGCAAGAGGCGGGAGACTGAGGGAAGGGTGCGAGCGTACCTTGGGCGTGCTCGCCTTGTCCACCAGATCCAGTGCCGCGCTCAGGATCACAACATAGATCTGAAGGCATCGAGCAAGTTGGAAGGTCAGTCAACGTCCGTCGTCCTCCCACCCTCTTCAAGAACCATGCTGTACCCATTCAAACGGTGAGGAGTGACTCACGATGTTGTTGAGCGTCCCGAACAAGAAGTTGGCCCAGCACAAGCGGTTCCTCGTCCCTCTGTCAACTCCTGCGGGGGAAGATTGGGCGGAGGAAATCTGGGAGCGCATGGGCGGGTATTGCATGCGCTCCGCTCCGGCCTGATCTCTGGTCGGTGGAGCAGTGCAACGAACCGAGAACGATCACGCTGGTGAGGTGTGAGCGGTGTGAGCCAGCGGAAGCGGAAGACGAAGAAGAGCCTAGGAGGCGAGGGGGTGCCCTTGACAACGATGACTCTCATGTTGGAGGCACCATTTGAGAGCAAGACAGCTGTAGTATATGTACATTGCGCGTCCCCTCCTGCCCCACCCCCCTCTACGGCTTCAACTGCATCCCCAGCGGCTTCTCATCGTTCCAGTTTACGAACGCGCCGCTCAAGTCCTTCGGCGCCTGCAACGCAAGCCCTGCGAGCACTCCGCCGGGCTGGTGAGGGGGTAGGAGTTCGCCCCTGGCGTGGAGCTGGATGAAGCGGTCGTGGTCGGAGCGGGACATAGTCGTCTTGCCTGTTTTGCAGAGGAAGACTCGTCATATCAGCCAATGCTGTCCGTCGACAATCTGAAGCACCACTGTCGCTTGACCGACGGACGCCTGTCAAGCGCAGAGGAATGCAGGCAAACAAACGCACCCAATTCGCGAATCTTGGACTGCATGACCGTGTCTGGCGTCCCTGGTCGGACCGCAATGGTCACCACATCCCTCTCCTCGTTTCCGAGTGTCCGGCCGAGCGAGTTCATGGCCGCTTTGGAGGCGCTGCAAGGGAGGATAGAGTGTTTCGCAAGCCCGGAAAGCTCTTGGTGAAGAAGACACAGCAAGCTGAAACTTACTTGTACGCCGCCCAGCCCGTTACGCCGCCCGTCGCTGCGCCCGAACTCACAAGCACAATCCTGCCCGCCGGCTCATCCTCCTTCAAACCGCCCTTTCCGTCCCGAGATCGCAAGTATGGCAGGGCGTGCGAGATGATTGAGACGAGGGAGAAGAAGTTGACGTCGAAGAGGGAGCGGAGGGCTTGTTGTGCGGCGGGGTCGGTGAAGGAGGAGACGGGTCCGAGGGGGCCCATCTGGCCGGCGTTCACTGCGAGACTCAAGGTCAGCGGGACGGCGATAGAAAGCGAGAACTCTTACACACAGATGAGCGAGTCTAGCCGTCCAAACGCCTGCATGACCATATCGATAGCCGCCTGCTCACTTGCGAAGGTCAGCCCGCCCGTCTCGCCCTCAGGCAGAGCCGTACGCACTTTGTTGTCCTCGTCCTTGCTGACATCGCCCTTGGAGATGATGAGCACGCCGGGGAACTTGGCTGCAAGGTCCGACAGCTCCTTCGTCTCTGTCCGTTGGAGGGCGACAACATTCAGCCCGTTCTTGAGCAGGATTTCGCTGCGGGGTAGGCCAAGGTTCAGTCCCGGCCACGGTAGAATCACTCTGCACACTCACAGGGTCGCCAGTCCGAGTCCCTGGGACGCTCCTGCATCGTCATTAGTGGGGACGAGGTGAGTTGACCATTCGACAGCGCTCGAGTGGGACAGTGAGCGCACCGGTGAGAAGCACAGTCTTGTTCGCGTTGACAGCAGCCATCTCGATTTCTTCCAGCGGGTAAGCCAAGTTGGCCTCTTGCTGAGCTTCACGGGCGCAAGTCCTTCAACGACGACAAGCTCGCCTCCCGCTCAACCGCGTGCTCTGGCGTGGACTGCACAGTTGAACATTGCCTTCAACTGCTTTCTGACCAGCGCACACCCGCTTGAGCCGCGCGAAGTGCCACGCTGCACTGTTTTCTCGCCTCGGCGGCCTCTGCGCGTCAGATGGCGGCCACAGCAGCGCAGAGACCGCCTCAGGCTGTCCACACGCTCCGAACAGACACCATGGACGAAGGCGACTTCTCGGCGAGGATTCTCGGCGCGTCGGCGGGAGCGGCGAGGCCCCTCAGCCTCAAGAGTCTCCTCGAGCAGCCTGTCAGGTTCGCGCCGGCTCAGGGAAGGCAGCAGGATGACGAGATCCCGTATCAGCCAATCAACGCGAAGGTGAGCAGGCCGTCTCAGCGTTCTATCTTGATGGTCACCGCATCCCGCGCTGACTTCCTCGTTTTCCGTTGATCTTGCTTGCTCACAGCCTGCTGTCGGTTCATCCTCGCTTCCGAACGGCTCTCCAGGATCTACATCCGGCTCTCCCGTCGCATCCATCTCAAAGCAGCCCTACACAACCAACGGCCTTCCAACTCCCCCTCCCTCCGTCTCCGCTCCCACCGCCTCGACCTTCGGCCGCGGCTCCTCCCTTTTCCCTCCCATCGACACCAACACCTCCTGGCCGAAACCCTACCCGGTCGGCGCGGGACTGAACAACCTCGGCAACACGTGCTTTCTCAACTCGGCTCTCCAGGTCTTGCTGCACACGCCGCCGCTGTTGCGGTACCTCGAGTCGACGCAGCATCCGGCTGAGACCAACTGTGCGTCAGGTCGTCCCCTTTCGTCTCCCAAGCGCATCATGTCACTCGAGGTGGATGGGAGAGGCTGACCTCCCGATTCTCGTGCCGCAATCATAGGTAAATGCAAGCAGCAAAAGGACTTCTGCATGATCTGCACGATGCGGTCATGCGCTCGCCAGTCGTTTAGCCAGCGTTTGCGGAGTTACTCGCCGAGCCCGGTCGTCAAGAACTTGAAGAGTGCGTTTCCGCCGCTCCTTCAGCTGCCGAAGTCGCAGACTGACCGTTCGATTTTGGCCACATGCGCAGAGATCGCCAAGCACATGCGGCTCGGTCGACAGGAAGACTCGCACGAGTTCCTTCGTTTCTGCATCGACGCGATGCAGGCTGCGGCGATGTACGGCAAGTCTCCGTGAGTCTCTCGCGCTCCTTCACACTCCTCACCCTTCTGACGCATGGACCGCGCAGAAAACTGGAGCAAAAGATCAAGCAGACGACATTCGTCCACCAGATTTTCGGCGGACGCCTCCGCTCGCGCGTGCACTGTCTCGCCTGCGGCCACAACAGCGACACGTTCGACTCGATCCTCGATCTCTCGCTCGACCTCGGCAACCGCGCAAACACGCTCAAAGACGCGTTGGACAACTTTGTCAGGGTTGACAAGTTGAGCGGGCAGAACAAGTACAAGTGCGAGAAGTGCGTGTCGCGTCTCGTTCCAGTGCATGCGAGAGGTCGTGTTGACCTGGGAGAACTGCGTCATAGGTGCAAGAAACTCGTCAACGCCGAAAAGTATTTTGCTGTTGAGGACGCCCCGCTCGTCTTGACCGTCCACCTCAAGCGGTTCTCGCCGACCGGTCGCAAGATCACGGGACAGCTGCGGTACCCCGAAACGCTTCATCTCGCGCCGTACATGTCGAATGTGCGTGTGGGGTCGTCTCTCTGCTGCCGAGGCAGTCATGCTGACTAGCTGCGATTCGCTTGCGCAGCCCAACGTCGGCCCATCGTACCGGCTCTACGGCATCATCCTCCACTCCGGCGGCGGCCCTCACTCAGGCCACTACACCTCCTACGTCCGTTCCTCGTCCGGCAAGTGGCACGACATGAACGACGACTACGTCTCATCGCTCCCTCGACCACCACTGATGGAGCGCGACGCTTACGTCTTGTTCTACATGAGGGAGAAGGGCGGGTCGCTGAAGGAGGCGATTTATGGGACGCTGGCGCCTCCGAAGGAGGAGGTGGGAATGCCGCTGGTGAACGGGAACGGGAAGCGACCGCGCGAATCGGTTGGTGCACCCGTCTCTCGCGACTCGCCTTTCGCGCCGAAACGACCGCGTCCTTCGATCGATTCCAACGGCGCGGCGAGTTCCTCCCCCGCCATTCCTGTCAAGGTGCCTTTCATGCCCGGCGCCGTTCCCGCCTCATCAGCGTACTCGTCCTCCCCTCCCCCTCCTCCTCACTCCTACGCCGGCCCACGTCCTCCGCCCGTCCTGACAGCGCCCCGACGCGCTCCAACATCTCCCACCAAGCCCGCCTCGCCCATGAAGACGTTCCAGTCCCGTGCCTCTCTTCCCCCGGGCCAAGGAGAATCGCCGAAGGTGAGGATCCCGTTGGCGGGGAACTTGAAGCCCAAGCATCAGAAGAAGAAGCATGGGCAGCAGCATCCGGCGGGAAAGTACTTGCCGAAGACGATTCATGGGTGATCAGCGGGAAGCAGGCGGTGGAGGTAGCCTTGTTGTAAGATCAGTGCGTCGCGACGAGTCGTGGAGGCTTGGTTGTTGGAGCGCGCGCGAGGCCGGGGACATCGAGCGACGCGGATTGTTCTCTGGCTCGCGCGGAGGAAGCATTGGTCAGAAACGAAGACGATTTCAGGGGCTCCTTTGATTGTCGTACAGAGCCGGAAGCCGTCGGGAAGCGGCAGAACCGGAGCGAGGAGCGAGAAGACGAGTTGAGCCGCGATTCGTAGAGAACTCGCAAGCGACGAACGGTGAGCAGGTTGCTGGTGCGTCAACGACGCTTGGACGTTGGTCTCGCTGCGCATGCGAGGACTGTCTCTCAGGCCGAGCGAGGCAAGCGGAAGCGAGACGAGATCTCTCTCGCCTCTCGCGGCCAAGACGACGAGTTGGGGGTCGGCGACGACAGCAGGGCCTTGACTCGGAATCCGTGAATACCTGTCGTCCAACGGAAGATCAGAGCGATGAGTGCGAGCTGGGAGGCAGTCGCGAGGAGGGTGGGGAGGAGGGAAGAAGACCCGCAGCAGCCAGCGAGCGACTTGTCCGAGGTTGGCGACGTCATCGACGAGAATCTCCGACGAAGTGCTGCGGCTCAGAGCTGCAGCGGCTAGAACCAGCAGGCGCGCGGCGAAGTAAACACCAAAGGAAGTGAGGAGGCGAGAGGGAGACTGACGCCTTCGCATCATGCTCTCTTTCGTCGGCGAGTTGACAACGCAAAGCGTTTGTTTACACCTTGAGAGAAGTCCACCGAAAGACAGGAGGAAGCAGGATCGATCGAAGTGGGATCGCAGCCCTTTTTTACTGTCTCTCTCCCCCTCGGCGCACGGGCACGAGCTGCATCGCTGCATTGGCTGAGCATCGGTATCGACGCTGCCCCAATCGCTGCCGTTCAGCCAGCCGAGCGGGAAATCGAAGCGAGCTCTGGTTTCCTCTTCCTCGGCGCAACCTGATGCTGCCTCGCAACATCACCTCGAACTCCTACAGCGACGAGGTTAGCAGCACAGTCGACCCCGCAAAGTGACACAGGAACTGACGCGGACATGCCCACACAGCCAGCGCGCCTTGCGACGGCCAGCGACCCGCCCTCCTCGCTCGGCACGACTCTCGACTTGCCCTGCGCAGGAATCATGGCCGCAGAGTCGCCTGAGCCAATGCGAGCTCCAGCTCACGGACAAGACTTGCCCTTCAAGCCGCCGGACCCGGCTCGACCAGCGGTCGACGTCGCAGAGACGGTCGCTGAACCTCGCGCAGACGGATTGCGCTCGCACCCCGGTGATGGCGACGGGCGCGACGGGACCGAGGGTGGACAGGCTGGACAGCTCGGGACAGAGCCCGCAAGGTCACCAAGGCGCAGGGGAGCGGCAGATCTGCGCGAGCTGGCGCCGTCGACGCGCGAGGCGGACGACGACGAGGGTGAGGAACCGCTGTTCATGGCGCAGAAGCGGACGCGTTCGCTCGCCGGGTCGGCGGCGAGCTCTCCGGGACGCTCGGACGCCAACACGCCCACCAAGCGCGAGGCGAAAGCTCGACCTGCCTCGTCCTACATTCCGGCGTCGTCTTGGTCGACCTCGCTCTCTCGCCTCGCCTCTTCGAACCGCGGATCGATTCCACCATCGGCATCGTCGTCGTCGCATTCGAAGGGGCAGTCGAAGAGTGCGACCCAGGCGGACGACAATCGCTCACCACGCTCGAGATCCGCCTCGCATGACGACGTCGACAGTGCCGCTTCTTTCAACAACCCTTCTCCGAGCCTGAGCCGGCACAGCAGTATCGCGAGCACCCGTCGCGCGCGGCCGTCGCCGACCCCTTCGTTCCGACACTCGCTCAGGCTCCCGTTCCTCCTTCCATCCATCCCGGCTTCCCCACTCCCGCCCATCCTTTCGCCCGGCCTCACTCGCTCGCCCTCTTCTCCACCCGTTCTCCCAGCCATCGTCAGCGCAGGGCCCATCTCGCAAGCCTGGACGATCGATCTGCCAACCGCTGAACTCGATTCAGACCCGTCCAAGCTGCATCCCGCTCCGACAACGACTTCCTCTGCGCTCCCTCGACTCCCTTCGCACCCTCGTCCCGCCCTCTCGTCTTTCTACAGCCGTGCAGCGACATCAGCTTCGGCGCCAGACCTCTCGCTTTACGCCTCGGTTCCGCCAAGCGACTCCTCCACATCCTACTTCCCCACCTCGATCGCCTCTTCTCCTCTCGCATCGACCTGCTCGCCTCTCCCACTTGTATCGGCAGCAACTACGACACTCGGCGAACCGCTCTCGCACGACCCGGAGCTGCTCGTTGCAGATGTCGAGGCAGTGAGGATCGAGGAGCGGGAGAAAGTTGAGCGAAGACAGGCGGACGAGAAGCGGTACCATGCGCTTGTTGAGCTCATCGAGACAGAACGGGGGTACGTCGATCACCTGAGCGTGCTCGTCCAGGTGCGTTCTTTCCCCGCCCGCTCGTCGTCGTTCGAAGACGCGCGATGTCGTGTTCCCCACCTCGACCCTCGCAGCCCCGAACATCGCACCTCGTCTCGTCTCATCATCCTTGGCACCGCTCGGTCTTATTCTCGCAGCAACAGGCACTAACGAAACCATCTCCCCCTCCCATGTCGCCCGCTCGCAGGTCTATTTCCAGACCCTCCCGTTCCTCACGATCCTCACTGTGCAGGAAGTGCATGTGATCATTCGCAATGCGGAGCAGTTGCTGGAGCTGCATGAGCGGATTTGGGAAAGGGTTGAGAGGGTTGAGGAGGAGTTGGGGTGGATGGCGGAGGGGGAGGGAGAGGGAGAGAAGGCGAAGAGGGTGAGGAAGGCAGCGGGACGGGTTGCAAGCATCTTCAACGAGGAGGGGCGTCTTTTTGAGTCTCGCCTATCGGACTCAAGGAGTTGGACTGACAACGATCGCCCACAGATGCCCAACTTTGCGCTGTACAACGACTTTTGCGCTCGACACGCAGAAGCGCTCGACATCACCCGCTCTATTGCGTCGCGCCAGGAGTGGGAGGCCTTCGAGCGTCAGTGCGCTGCTCGAGCGTCGGTCGAGGCGATGCGCCGGAGAGGCGAGCGGACGCCTCTCACTGCGACGTCGAGACAGAACTCGATGTCGTCCTTCTTCGGTGCCGCTCACCTCTCGCCCGTCTCTGCCCCAGCGACATCGAACTCGCCCCTCCCTTTCACCGCTACTCCACTCTCAACGCCGAGCCACTCCTCTGGGACAATTCCGACCGAAGCCTCCCTCGCAGCTTCATCCATCCCTTCTTCCGCCGCCGCATCAGCCACCGGAACCCGCTCAAAACTCCGCTTCATCGACTACGCCATCTCGCCCGTCCAGCGCGTGACACGTTATCCTCTCGTCTTCGGCCAGCTTGCCAAGTACTTTGCCGACACTCCCGAGGGCGAGGCGATCCGCCAAGCGTGGGAAGGCTTCAAGCGTGTCGCACAAGGCGTCGATGCGGCGAAGAGGGCGAGGGAGGGCGAGATGCGGACACGGATTGTTGCGAGGCGGATGGAGCTCAGTATGCCGCTGACGGGCGGCACGTTCTGTGACGTCCTCGGCCCGACCTTACTTGTAGGCGCGATGCACGTTGTCCACTCCGGACCGACATCAACAATGGGTTCGCAGGCTGGATCGGCGGGCGGAGTTGGCGGACCGGCGACGGGTGCGGGACAACCGGCGGAAGGATTCAGGGTCAAGTACCTCGGCTGTTTCCTCTACAGATCGCACCTCGTCATGGCCAAGATCAAGAAGCGTGCGACGTACGAGCCGAGGGAGTGGTTGCCGTTGCGCGTCTTTACGATCCAGAACATGGAGGATGGCCAAGGTGCGCTAACGCTCTCTCGCTCTGCTTCGAGCACAAGTTGACGATATCGGTCCATTCATCGTAGGCCCGCTCAACCACAGCATCCGCCTCACCTTCCGCGACCACCACTTCGACCTTGGCGCCTTGTGCGCCAGCGAGAAGGCGGTCTGGCTCTCGCACCTCCTTGTCGCGCAGGAAGAGACGCGGCGGCTGTGGGATACGCAAGAGCTCGACGAGCACGGCCTGCCGACCTTGTTCGACGACTCGGTCGTCTCGAGCGTGCCGATCTCGGCTACCGCTGTTGTCGAGGCGTCGAAGCGCAAGGCCCACTCGCGCTCGGCTAGCACGATTTCGGTAGCGTCAGTGCTCGCGTCGCCCGCCTCTTCGTCGGCTTCAACCCCCGCTCTCGTCCACGAACCCTTGCCCGCTCTTCCGACCGAGTTTGCCGCGATTGCAGCCGCAACTAGCGCCGCCGCCAATGCCTCGATGCCGCCCGTCCTCTCGACGTCCGCACCTGTCATCCCGGCGTCGCCGCCTACCGCCGCACTTGCGCTGATGACGACTCCGCAGTTCTACTCGCCGTCCCGCTTCTCCTCCACCGCATCCTCCCTCCTTCTCGGCCGGAATCCCTCCTCTCAGCGCGCCGCGGTTGACCTCCGCCTCGCCGATGTCTTCTCGGAAGAGCTCCTCGCCGCCCGTGCACAAGCTGCGCGAGACGCCGAGCTCGAGACTTCCGCCGCCGCCCTCACCGGCAAGCGCCTTCGGACCATCTCGGGTCCCAAGCGGAGTATGACGGCTCTCACGCCAGTCCTCTCCCAGTCGCCGCCGATGCCGTCAACGGGCACGCTCCCAAAGATGCTCGCGGCGACTGGCGGACGCGATGCTCGTCGGCGCATGAGCGCATTCGAGCTCAGTCCAAGCGCGAGCGACCGTGCCGAGTTCCGCGGTGCGATTGGCTTCGATGCGGCGCAAGCGGCGCTGTACCAACAGGCCTCGCCTGGCGGGGCGCTCGGTCTGGCGAACGTCTCGGCGGCTCCGGCTGTCCTGCACGAGAAGGAGCGAGGCAGGTGGGCTAATGCGATGCGCAAGGCTCACCGTAGCGGAGGAGGTGGGAGTCGTACGAGACCGCCTTTACCGTCGATAGATATGGCGTTGGTGGAGGCAGCGTCTTGCAAGAGAGACAGCAACGCGGGACCGCTCTCGGCGGGCGGAAGCTGGACGAGGCGGGGCGGATTCGGCAAGAACAGGGAGAGGGATGCGGCGGGACTGGGAGGGCAATTAAGGAGGGTCGCGTCGCAACCGTCGATCGAGGCGAGCAGCCGCAAGACCCCGCTCGACTTGGTACCGACCATGCTCGTTCAGCCCGACACTCCTCTACTCTCCGACACGCCTACTCTGGCCAGCTCGTCGGCAGCACCTCAGCATCCGGCCTCGCCCACCGCCGACGTCGAGCGCAACAACTCGGTCTCGTCGCACGCGTCGTCGAGCGGTACCGGCACGCAGTCATCCTCGTCGCACACGCACAGCTCGCATCTCGTTGAGACGCCACCTTCGTCGATCCCGCCCTCGCCCGACTTTGCCAACATCGAACTCCTCGACCCGTTTGCTACGGCCGGCGCGAGCGGCACACACGCCTCCTTCCCGTCGTCGTCCGCTTCCGCGCATCATCCTCACGGCTTCCCGTTCCCGTCGTCACCGCGATGGGCCAACGTCAGTGACGGCGTCTCGAACGTGTTCCGCCTTCGTCAGCGCAAGAGCACCCTCGGCCTAGTCCCTCCCGCAGTTCCTTCGCCCTCGACGTCAGACGAAAGCCTCATATCTCGCAGTCCGACGCTCGCCCCGACTGTCACCCAGACGCCCAGCTCGGCAGTCAAGCTTCAGCGACGCGCGTCGACTACCCTCTCCGGCCTCTTTTCAGCCAAGAAGCGCGCCCAGTCTTCACCGATTCTCGCCGGGCCGCACGGCTACTTCAACTCGCCCAACAACTCGAGCCCGGCTTTGCCAGTGAGCGGCACGTCGACTGAGAATTCCAGTCCAGCCAACTCGGCTGCGAGCACGCCCGACCAGGTGCCGACCACGCCCGAGGCCGGTGCGCCGCTTCAGCTGGCGTCTGAGCCGACTCGAAGCGATACGGCGTCGTCGAGTGCTTCATCAGTCTCGTCGATCTTAGTTGGCAAGGCGAAGGAGAAGGCGACGAGCGCGAGCGGGAAGGAGAAGAAGACAAAGTCGGGCTCGTCGCTCTTCCGCAACCGCTCGAGGTTCCTTTTCGCGACGCAGCACGGCATGACGCCCCTCTCGTGACCTCCCCTGACCTGCGTGCGACACTCCCGCCACATCAATTCGGCCTATCTTTCGCTCGCACCTAGGCGCCGGTCGCCGCTCGTTCACCTCACACAGACACTATGAGCTATTGTACGGCACGTTGAAACCTGCATTCCCTGCCACGCACGCGTACCGCTCGTTCTGCTCACAGACACTCGACCTCTTCGTTATGCCCTCGTTGCTATCATTACTGGAATTGCCGCATTTCGTCTCAGCTCTTGTCAATCTGTTGTTGACGACGGGAAGAGCATCCCGCACCCCGAAGAAGGAAGATTGGCAACTTGAAGCCATGCGGTGGTCGAGCGAGATGTACGAGATGTAAGAGGGACCGGAGCAGGCGCGTGTCCGGCTTCGAACGCAGCACCAGCGCTGACACTTCTGCTCTGTAACACCCTTCTACAAGCCACTCGAGAGAATCACGGTGGGCGAGTGGAGCGGCAGGGGACATCGCACGTCGACGGCTCAGCGTCCTGGAAACAGCCGCGTTACTGAGGAAGACGACGAGTACTAGCGAGTAAGCGTATGCACATGTTGAGAGACGCTCTAGGGGGAAGAGTCGAGGGGAAGTTTGCGAGGGAGAGTGGGGTCATGCCCGAGGGCGTGTCTACGCCTCGATTGCAACTGGCGCCGGGAACTTCGAGTGGATGCGCTCGAGGAGGATAGTCAAGCGAGGCTCATCGCCCGTGATCATATCCTCCATCGAGATGTCGTCGGTCGAGGCGAGCGGGGTGATAAAGTCGAAGACTGCGGGCATGCACAAAGTCAGCAGCGCTCTGCGTGCGAAATAAACGGTTTGGAGGCGCACCTGAAAAGATGGTGTCGAGGTACGCGGTGTCGAATGGCTCGCCGGCTTGCTGGTGGAACGCGTCAAACTGCCCGTCGCTGAT
Organism: Rhodotorula sp. ZM1; assembly: GCA_009806315.1. Taxonomy (NCBI): domain Eukaryota; kingdom Fungi; phylum Basidiomycota; class Microbotryomycetes; order Sporidiobolales; family Sporidiobolaceae; genus Rhodotorula; species Rhodotorula sp. ZM1. The sequence continues at coordinate 25,435 of QYSD01000127.1, forward strand.
GCCGCTCGACTCGCCCGACAAGTTCTCAAGGAGGCGGACAAGCAGGCGGCCGGAGCGAAGTGAGGATGAGAGATCGGTTGCGAGAGGGCAGCTGGACGGCAGGTTCGAGTTGAGCCAAGCCAGCAGTTCGGCGTTTCTCGTATCGGAAGTTGCGCGCTCCAGCCGGCCGAGCGCGGCGTTCGACTTGGCGTCGGTTGACGCGGGTGTACGGTTCGACGCGCCAGTCGTCGACATTGCGGTGCCAATCGACGCCTGCGATGTGGGAAATCAGCCACGGAGGAGTACGAACAAGGAACAAGTGACGCACCGCTAGCGGCGTCGTCGCCTCCTTCGCTGTCGCGACCGAACTTGTAGACGTCGTAGAAGCCTTGCGAGTGCCGTCGGGAGCGAGTGAAGGCCGCTTGGAGACGGAAGTGTACAGGTCCTCGCCGTTCATGAGCGGCGAGCCGGGCGCCAGGTCCATCAAGATCGTTGCGTCCTTGTCTGACAGTTTGTTCGGATCCCTGCCGGCGTACCGCTTCTTCTGAATCTGAGCGCGGCGAGACGGAGAGGGCGGTCGAGGATGGGTCGTCCGCGCGATTTCGAGCGGGAGGACCTCAATGTCACATGACGAAACGACCGGAGCTAACGGATGCACACCAAGTCAGCGGACGGCCCTCGAGTAACCCAACGGCGTGAACGTACCTGAGTAGTCTCGCAAGATCGTCGCCTTCATGATCTCTTTCATCCAAGTGCGAACCGTGATCTGCTCGGCCGCGGCGAAATAGTGCGCTCGCTCAGTGTCGTGAACGATCTTGAAGGCGTACTCGCCAGGGCGAATGTCGGGGTCGGAGAGGAGGCGGTAGCCGGTCAAGTCGATGACGCCCTTCGCTTTTTGCTCCTGCTCGAGACGCAACGAGTTAGCTGAATTCACGCAAGACGCGCAAGCCCAGCAACGCACCGCCTCAGTCTTGAGGTAGTAGAGGTAGACGCCCTTGAGGACGAAGAAGCGCATCTTCCACGTGTTGTACTTCTCGCCTCGCTTGCGCATCCAGCCAGAGTGGTCCGGCCGGCCAATTTTGTCCATCAGGTTGCCATCCGTGACGAGCTCCGCCTTCTCGCGCATCATCTCCTTCGTCGCAGGATCGACCGACTTAACCGTCATGGCAGTCGGGGCGTCGCGGCCTCCCCCGAGCGTCGAGTTCGATGGGCGCGAACGGACGGACTCGACGGCAGTAGGCGATTTCTCCGAGCCAGAGTTTGTGCCGAAAGAGCCAAAGAGGCGAGTCGAGCGTTTCGCGCGGTCTTGCAGCGAGGTGCGCGGACGAGGACGAGGGGCCGCGCCGTCCGAGTCAACGAGGAGAGCGCTGTACAGGAGAAACGTCAGCGGGCGACGGAAAACAGTCATTGTCGCGTAACGAACGAAGGAACACGAGGAGGCGCCTTGCGAGACCTGCCCGGCAAGCTCGGCAAAGTCCCAAAGAAGCCCGTCTTGTCGCCTGCGCTGCTCTTCCTGGACTGGCTCACGACCGCACCAGGATCAGGACTGTTCGGTACGCTCGTCGCGCTGCTGTCGCCGCCGGCTGTGCGGTCGGATGTGCGGCGCGAACTGCGAGGACGGATGCTGGAGGCGATAGAGGGCCGGATCTTGGCTTTGCGAGACTCGTCGCCGAGAACGGGAGAAGCAATTGTGGGCGTTGCGGTAGGCGTTTCGGCGATCAGAGGGATGGGAGCGGCGAGAAGTGCAGGCTGGGGAGTCGGCTGAACGGGCGACACGGCCTCGGCACTGGCCGATTGCGACGAACGGAGGTTGCTCATGCTCTGCTGACCGAGCTACGGTCGAAGAGGGTCAGCGACCGAAGGGAAATCACAGATTCAGCGCCGCAACGCACTGATGAAGGCGCCCGCAGCGAAGTTGGCGCCGAGTCGCCCTCGATCCCAAATCCAGCGAGCGAGCCGCCCTGCATGAGGTGCTGCTGCTGCCACCGCAAGTGTGGGTTCTGCTGCTGATGCAGCGCCGAAATACTCGGGCTGTACGCGAGGCTGGTCGGCGAGTCCGGCTCGTAGCCGGTCATTGAGGGTGCGATGAAGCTGCCGACCGTCGACTGGCTTGCTGTGAGGGCGCGAGGGGGCTGAGTATGAAGGCGGAGCTCCTTGATTGCGTTGTAGATGTGTACGCGACGGCCGAAAGCGATGAGGTCGATCTCCTTGAGCATGGCGACGTCCATCTCGAGCAAGACGTCGCCCGAAATCTCGTGTTCTGCGAGAACGGAATATCAACTTCGCGTGAACCGCAGATAGGGATCGAGGAGCTGTACGCACCCGCAAACTTGCTCAACGTGAGTTGGTCGAAACCCTTCTGCCTGCCCCACTCGACGACATCGTCGACATCCCAGTTCATCGGATCCGTCGGCAGCTCCTTCTTGCCTGCCTCGCTCGTGCCTGTCGCAGCCATCTTCTCCGCACCGCCCGAGACGGATGCTGCGGGAGTAGCGGTTGTGGCTGCGGTGATGACGCTCGAGCTGAGCGCTGCAGGAGTAGCGGGGGTGCTCGAGCGGGACTCGGAAGTCGTTGCGGGTGGAGACGGCTGGACGATGGCAGTCGCTGCAGGCGGAGTCGCTGAGCGAGGTGCGGCAGGAGCTTCCGCTACGACTGCTTGAGTGGGTGTAGCGGTGGCTGGAGGAGCAGAAGATTCGACGACGGCGTCTGCAGCCGAAGCCGGGACAGGCGTGACCGAGTGATCCGTCACCGCCGGACTCGCGGTCATCTCCGGCTTCAACGGCGCGGCAGCGTCGACCGCATCCGTCTTGAGCGCCAGCTCCGCCTCCTTCGGCACCGCAACCCCCTCCCTCTTCATTTCTCCAAGTTCCTTCTGCTCCTCCTTCGAGTCGTGCGAGAGACTCACGCCAGCAATCGCTGCGGCAGTCGTAGCCACCGCCATGACGCCTGCTGCGCCTGCTGTGAGCGCCTCGGCAGTTGTGTGCGTCGTGGACTTGAGGGTCTCGGTGATTGAGGACGTTGCCGAAGTTTCCGGCTCCGGCTGTGTGGGAGACGGCTCGACGGGTGCAGGAGACCGAGGCGTCTCGTACCCAGCGACTGGCGAGGCAGACTCAACAGCGAGGATCGCTGGCGTTCCGGCAAGGGTCGATTCCTTCGCCCGGTCTTTCGCGAGAGATGCGGTATCGAGAGGTTCGGATGCGGAGACGGCGGCGATCGAGGGAGAAGGTTTGGACGTTGGGAGGACAGGAGGAGAGGGCACGGGCGGAATGGAAGAATTGGTCGAATAGGTCGATTCGGCGTAGATTGAGGGCTGGGTGTCGGCGCGAGGACGGATTTCGGGTCGTTCCGCGTCGGCGGATGCCGGGGCGGTCGTAGAGAGAATCTCACCTGCCTCCGATGACGCAGGTGCGGGTCCACCGTTGACAGCGGGAATCGCCTTTTCGCCGGCCGCCTGTCCCGCCTCATCGCTCGATGCTTCCACCGACGAAGGCAGCGGCAACGGTCCCTCCTTCTCGTCCTCCTCGTCACTCTCGTCGCTAAGCTGCAACCCCTCAATCAGTCCCGACTTGCGATACTCCCTATACCTCTCCTCGTCGTCCCTCTTTCTCGCCTCAGCCCTCTCTCGCTCCTCTTGCGCAGCCCGCTCCGCATTCTCATGCACCCTCGCAGCAAGCGCAGAACGGTGCGCTGCGCCATCTGACATGCGTTGAGAGGCCGATTCATGGTGGATGCTTGAAGCGGCGTCGTCTTCGTCCTCGTCATCGTAGCGAGAGTGGACTGAGGTCTCGCTCACGCTGTCCCGTCGAGATGAGAGAGGTGCGAGCCGCCCGTCGGGCTCGTCGGCGGGTGACGTGTCTTCGTCGTTGTGCGAGAGGATAGGGGATGCGGTGATCGTTGCGAGGACGGGCGTAGGCGAGACGATTGTGTTAGGACCCGTAGAAGCGTTCCCAATGTCGCCGTCGGCATCGTCGGAATGGAAGAACGAAGGAGGGCGGGACGAGGTGTATGATTGTGGAAAGAGGCCGATTTCGCCGCGTTCATTGCGGCCCTGCGCGCGCAGATGTAGCCTGGTTAGCCACTGGAGAGTAGATTAAGACTATCCACAGTCTCTGGCTTCCTTCCTCCTCTGCATCGCTCAATCAAGCGAACCCCTCCCCCTCGACAACCCACGACAAGAACCTCAACTCACCTGAAACCATCCATCGCCATACTGGTCGTCCCTCTCCAGCACAACAATCTTCTCTCCCGCCTCGAATGTCAACTCGTCGTCGTTCTCCGCCTCAAACGTGTGAAGCGCCCAGACAACGTCTTCCTTTCCTAGGGGTTCGGGTTGCGGTGCGGAGGGGAGGGAGGGGTCTGCCATGATGCCAGATCGCGGCAGACTGGCTGGAGAGAAAGATCTGGAGAGCCTGGCTGGTCAGGAGAGGTCGGTGCGAGGAGAGAACGGCGGTGAGATTGAAGAGCTGATGGGGCGAGTAAGGTGGGGTTGGTGGGTTGAAGCCGGTCGGGACAGCACAGACACAGACTGCACTCAACGCTCGAGCAAGTTCGAGCTGCTCCTAGGCTCCTGGCTGGTCTCGAGCGGCCGAGAGGGAGCGTAGACGGGAGAGTGGGAGAGGCTGACGTTCAGGAAGGGAAGGGGAGCGACGGGGGCTCCGTTCGCAGACTCTTCCGGATGACTTGACCGTGGTGCGTTCTCTCGACGATGTCTGGATGTCACTCTGGACGAAAGCGCTATTGCAACCCGTAGAGGGGGAAAGGAAACAGCCGTTTCCTCGACGTCCAGCAAGGGATGGTCCTTCTTCTTGTCGTTCTGCTTTATTGGGTCGGCTGAAGCGGTCAGTACCTCTTGTTTGTGAGATATTCAAGTCGTCAGAGAAGCGAAGAAGGCGCCGGGAGAGGCCGCAACTGAACAGCGAGGTCCAGAAGGGAGCGGCGTGGGTAGAACGGCCTGTCATGTGCGAGCCAGACGTCGAATAGCGCTGGTACAGCAATGACGGTACAATATGGTCGCGAAGAGTTGCTGTTGAGGCAGAGATGCCGCCCGCTCTAGTGCTGAAGAGGTAGTAAGCGAGTCCAGTCGAACAGCGGGTCGAAGGCTGAGTGCGCGGGACTCGGATCACACAGCTCGCTGCCGCCTTCGTAGAACCTCCATCAAGGCATCGCAGAGCTTATGAATTTGCAGCAGGGGCAGTTTGTAATCGGAAATCGAGGAAAGAGGAGGACAAGGCAACGAGGGAGAGGGGGGCGAGTCGAGTCAATCGGGATGTGCGGACTGGCGAGACCACTCAGAATGCCTCGAAAACTAGTGCGTGAGCCGGCGCAAGCGGTTCCAGATCAATCCGAGCGATGTGACTGAGCGGTACAGAGCCAAGTGAGGAAGCGCTCCAGCGGTTCGCCCTAACTCGTCAACTTGCCCACCGCTGGACGACTCGTGCTTGCTGGAACAGCTAGCTCCCGAGCTGCACAACACGCTGCTCGAGCGTCAAGCACGCACATGCGGTGCTGGCTCGCCAGGACAACCCGCTCATCCCGGCTTGATCGCCAAGTCGACAACCGTGATCTCACGGCATCATAGGACGTGGGACTGCCTGGAGGTGAGAAGGCGACCTTCTTCCTGTATCTCTACGCGCCGCTGACCCTCCCCCGGTCCTGTAGCCCACCATCAGACCCTCTCCTCCCCGACCCTTGTCTCTCGAGACATAGCCCGCTCCCGCCACGCCGTCGCTATCCTGCAACCCCTCGACTCGCTTCAACTGCACCGGCGGGTCTCTTCTTCCTCGACCGTAACCGGCGAGCTCACCCGAACGGTGTGGAGGAATGTCGGAGACTCGCTCGCTCGCTACGCATGTACCGGGCCTGCGACGACTCCGCTTCTTCCGACTCGAGGTGCGCCTGGGCCGTCTTTCCTGCTCACTGCAACGGTGTTGGCGCAGGGAACTGGGTCGTCCAGCGGTTCAGGAGACTGGGCGATTTGCATACTCGCTCGAGGCGGTGCTGGGGTGGTCGCCGGGGACGACTCACTCGCTGGGAGGTTCGCCGGACTGCTCTGATGGTCTTGTGTGGACTACACGGGCTCATTGCACGTCCGGGCACTCGTCCAGGCGCTGGTCGCCGGGTTGTTGTGGTCTGCTCGCGGTCGAGGGGGCGGTCTCGACTGAGTCACGGCCAATCCCAAGAAGCCACCACCAATAGCGCGCCACACCGCTCGTGGCTGCTTGTGAACGCCCTAGATCGACTCGTCTGGCTCACTTGGGCCGCACGCACTTGCTTTCGGACACGCGCGAGGCATTTGCGACGCTCGGGCGACCCCTGCTTGGTGTTTGACTGAGGCACCGGCTCACGATCATAACACGCTCCGATCGGGTCAGAAGTGGTCTCTTTGAATCCGCGTACGTTTGTTTGGTCACTGTGGACCAGTCGGGGGACCGCGCGAGGCGTGAGGGAGGCCGCGTTCCACCAGACACGTCTTCATCAGTGATGGGGGTTGGACCTCGATTTGAGCGATGACAGCGCATCGTGCTGACATGAAGTTTGCGCTATCGCTTTCGCACAATTCGCAGCTACCGAACGAGCCCCTCGCGTCCGGCGCCCGTCGCTGTTGACCGCACAAAACGGCCATCGACCTCGACCAACAGGAGGAGGCGTTCGCCCGCCTGCCCTTCCGTTCCCGGTTGAGTCGTCCCGCGCATCGAGTGCGCGACACCGCTCTCTGTGAGCACCCGCGCGCGCAACGATGGCAAAAGGTTCGGGGCGGTTCCGCAACCGCAAACTCGGCTTCAAGACTCGGATCAACGTTGCCGTCGGCGTCGTCATCGAGGATGATCCCATCGACGCGGATTTGGACATCGAAGACGACAAGGGCCACAGGGGAGTCGAGACGGGTGTCGACAAGGACGAGGAGGGCGAATTCCATCTCCAAGCCGTCATCGCTTCGTCCGCCGCTGCTGTCGCCCAGTCGTCCGCGTCCGGCGCGCGCGCCGACAAGGGCAAGAAGCCCGAGGCGTTCATCCCGACGCGTGCGAGCGAGACGATTCCCGAAGCCGAGTACCGCGCACTTTACAAGCCCGGGTGGGTTGACCCATTCTCGTACATCCGCTTCTCCGACACGGTCGAGGATGCGATCAAGGGTGCAGTCAACTACACGATGGACGAGGACGACGAGGACTGGCTCGAGGACTACAATGCCCAGTTCCAGGCCGGCGCGAAACACAAGGCTGCGTCGTCGACCGCCGAGGCGGATCCGAACGCGAGTCCGTCAGGCCGCGGCGCGCGCAGCAAGGGCAAGGGAGCCGACAAGTCTCCTTCTGCTCCCGCTGCGTCCACGTCAACCGCCGGCGACGCCTCGTCCGGCCCGTTCGCGCCTCTGAGCGAAGACGACTTTGAGCTCATCATGGAAGTTTTCGAGACGGTGACTGATCAGAAGGCGCCCATGGCGCACGTCAACATCAACCTCCTTCCATCGCTCGACGACTTTGACGCCGCATTCGATGACCCACTTCGACCGACTCTCGCCAAACTCGGGCCTTATGCGAAGGACGTCTACCCGCATTGGAAAGAGCGACGAGTCGACCGAGGTGGCAAGCCTGTCTTCCCGCAACTAGACGTGCGTTGCTGCCGCTTCCCTTACGAAACTTTCGCGACTAACCCGCTCCTCCCGCAGTACGACGAGTCGAACGAGGCGAACCCCTACGTCTGCTTCCGCCGGCGCGACGTCAAGACCGCTCGCAAGACTCGCCGGTCCGACCAACAAAACCTCGAGCGCCTCGTCCGGCTACGAAACGACCTATACGCCGCGCATGCGCTCATGGTCAAGGTGCAAGAGCGCGAGCGGCTCAAGCTCGACGCGATCGAGCTCGAGAGGGGGATCTTTGATGGACGGTGCGAGGTGAGGGAGTTGAAGAGGAGGTTGAACGAACCAGACGGAGACGAGGACTTGCTCATCAGTCGGAAGGAGCGCAAGCGGAAGAGGGACGACCAGATGGCTGGGTGCGCTACGCTTCTCCTCTCGCACTCTCTTTCCTCTCTAACGGTGCTGGTGCGCACAGCTCGCTGCGGATCCCGCTCGGCCGCAAGACGGAGAACGCCCTCTCGCCCAGCAACCTCGTCCCATCGCTCGAGGAGCTCCAAGCGCGCAAGCAACGCAACGAAGCGATCCTCAAGCAAATCGAGCGCGACCTTGTGCGCAAACGCCAGGGCGACCAGTTCTGGGACGACTGGACCGACAGCGCTTACGTTGCGCGGCCGCCTCCCACGCCTGCAAGGTTCTGGCGGACGGTCGAGCCTGTGCCGAACTCGGTTCCGTTTGGCTCGGCGGGACGGAGAGAAGCACTTGGGTTCGCGACGCAGTATCAGCCGCCGCTTGGACGGGTGCGAACGAGCTTCCGCAAGCGCGTTGGACGAGGCGGGCGGATCCTGCTCGACCGCATTGGGCCGGCACGGCGGGACGGCGAGCTTCCATCGGCGAAGCGACGGCTACCACCGGCGAGCGACGGCGAGGGCAGCGATGGCGACGAGGAGGACGAGTGGCTGGTGCGGCGGCGGCGGGAGCGCCTCAAGTACGACACGGATGTCGGCCTCAACTTCCCGACTGCCGACGAGCCGACTCTGCTGGACGACTTCGAAGTGCAGTACTTGATGCGGCGCGTCGCGCTCATCAAGCCGCAAGATCTCGAGCAGCTCTCGGTCGACTCGGCGTACCTCGAGGAGGCGTTCAAGTTTGTCGCGCAAGATCCCGACAAGCATGCGCCGCCGCCTGTCACGTACGGCCGACCACCGCCCCGCCCGCCTCTTCAGATGGCGCCGGCACAAGCGGCTGGTGCGGCGCTCGGTCAGGCTGCGGGAGCGGTCGGCGCTCAGCTCGGCAATCCCAGCAACGCCGCAGCGTACGCCCAGGCTCAACAGCAGCTCGCAGCGCAGCAGGCCTTCCGCCTCGCACAGCAGCAGGCTGCGCTCCGCAAATCCCAGCAGATGGCGGCGGCGGCGGCCGCTACTGCTGGTGGAGCAGGCGGAACGCCCGACCAGATGCGGCGAACGCCGTCGCAGGCCGGTTCGCCCCACGCCAACTCGCACTCGCCGCTCGCGAACGGGATTGCACTCCCCGGCGGACCGGGCCAGCTCAACATGAACGGCGTCCCGGCCAATTACCAAAACCACCAGCTCGCCTCGTCTCCCATCGGCGCCAATGGTATGCCTCTCCCTCGCGTAGGTCTGAACGGCCTCGCGATGAGCGGCGCCAACGGCTTGCCCGCAACGTCTCGCCTCTCCGCCCCACCCTACTCGAATCCGCAGGCGCTTCAGCTCGCGATCCAGGCGCAGCAACAGCAAGCTGCGGCCGCCGCGGCTGCTGCTGCGGCCGGTGGATCCCCGTTGGCGATCCAGCAGCTCCAGCAAGGACGACCAGTGTCGGCGAACGGTCTCGTTCAAGGCAACCATTCGCGCCCGACCTCCGCCGCCTCGTCTCACGCCGCCCTCTCGCCTCACATGGGCGGCGTGACGTCGCTCCCCTCCGTCGGCCCCGGCGGTGCGCTCTCGCCCTCTGGCCTGCGCGCGAAGGGCGGACTCGCAACGCCGCCGCCGGGCATGGCGGCGAAGCGGTCGAGCCCGATGGGCCCTGGTGCGGTCAACGGGCAGTACGGCATGCACGCTGGAGCGCAGGCGATGAAGCCTGGCCAGGCACAGTACGGCGGCTTCGTCCAAGGCTGAACGGCAGCGGCGACTTTCCCTCCTCTCCTCCTCCCGTTCCCTTGCCCTTTCCCTTTCCCGGTCTCCTCCCGTCTCTTTCTCTCTTCCGACTCGACGACAAAAAGAATAAAGAAGCAGTACTTCGCGGTTCTCTCTTGGTGGTCCTCCTCGCTCGCTTCCCGAGGCGCTGACTCGAATGGGACTGGTCCTGTGTAGCTCTTGTATACTCGCTCGCCTCACAGCTCTGCAAACCCTCGCAATCGAAGCAGTTCTCTCGAAGTCGGTTCCTCCCTCGCGCGGTTCCCGCTCACGCCCTCGCTCACGGCCGGGCTCACACCGGCACGTGCCAAGTTCGAACCCCGCTCGCGGCGCGTTCACAGCGATCGAGC
>QYSD01000128.1:0-35191 GCA_009806315.1 Rhodotorula sp. ZM1
CCTAACCCTAACCCTAACCCTAACCCTAACCCTAACCCTAACCCTAACCCTAACCCTAACCCTAACCCTAACCCAGATCTGCCAAAAAAGGCATTTCTTGCTCAGTCATCTTCTTGGCGCTTTGTGAGCGCTTAGAAAGCATGCCTCCACTCAGTGAATGACTTGGCTTGGGTCTGGCCTGATGAGCTCTTGCTTCTTCACTCGCAAGGCGAAACAGTTGTACTGTCGCACAACAGACCCCTGCTATTGCTGCATTAGCTCCTTGCTGGCTATTCGACCATCCACCATAACCCTAACCCTAACCCTAACCCTAAGTCAACATTGGAAGGACTCGTCGTCGTCGTCAACGCCGTCAAGCCCGCATCGTCATCAAGGTCAACAGCACCCGCCAAGGTCAACCACCGCCACACCCCAATCCCCATCCACCCCCCCTCTCTTGTCGCCACTGCCCCAACGTCGTCACAAGAGCCCGCCCTTCGCTCTTAAAACTCGAGGGATAGCATCGGTTCCCCGCAACCCATACGGAGAGAAGCCTGTGATCCACTTGGTCGAATAAAGTCAACCTAGGTTCCAGCGCAGTTGGCTGCTCACCATCCGAGAGCTAGGGGCCTAAACACCGCCGAGACCAGGCAGCGTAGATCCATCAACCAACATTGGCCGCTCCCTCCGCGTCCTCCTGCAATACCGCAAACCAGTTTGGCGTGATGAGGGAAGTGAGAGTGAGTCGAGAGTCGTGTCGAGTCGAAGGCGAGGTTGAGCAAGTGGAAGAGGCATCGAGCGAGGAGCGAGGAGGAGTGCCTCTTACACTCTGGTCCTCGCAGTCTCGTCGTGGGCGAGCCAGTGTTGAGCAACACGTCATCGCCCTTCCACGAACCGGGTTTCCGTTAGTGATGCGAGGACCGGCGGGGTTGCACAACAACACGTCGAGGCTAGGTACGATGCAATAGAATGTCTGCCGTCGTCTCTGCTTCCTCCTCCATCTATTCCTCTGGTGTACACCACAGAAACGGCTGCGGAAGAGGGAGAATCAACGTCCGCAGCTTAAAGGCAATCTGGGTCGGCAACGGCCAAGCCTTGCGAGGAAGCGAAAGACTAGCAAACGCACCATCCCCTCCTTCTCCCACTCACGACAGCACCTCGACTGTGCGATTGCGTCCCAGTCCTGCTGCGACACACCGCTCCGACGCAACGATCCCGCACTCGCCAGGTCCCATTCCTTCACGCGCTCCCAACCATCCAGCTCCACCGTCACCGCCTCGTTCTCCATCCCAGCAAGAAGCGAACGCAAGTGTTGGACCGCCGACGCGAGTGACGAGAAGGAGGCGAGGTCAGCATGTAAGGTCGTGGGGGGCGAGCGCCAAGCAGAGAGAATGGCGGGTGAGGCGTAGTAGGAAGCGTGGGTGAAGAAGGCGGGTTCGAGTAGGGAGAGATTGGCGTGCTGCGGGTGACAAAGGTGGTCAGCACAGGAGTGAAGATGTCGTCAATTGACGTTTCGGCCAGCTCGCGCAGGTGGTCGTGAAGAGCGGCGATATGCTGGGAGGTTCGCCCAAGCGAAGGGAGTGAGACTCACTATAGCCGCGCTGCGAGGCGAGGACGGAAGAAGTCAGTCAACACTCGAGCTTGACGAGGAGAGAATGCGTGGAAAAAAAAGAGCCGACAACCCCAAACAACGCACTCGATGTTGACGACCCTCGAAAAGTCCCGCTCAATCACCTCATCACCCTGATCCGCTGCCACTCGCACCCTCCTTGGCACCATTACACTCCACGCCGTGCTCGTCGCGTTCCCCGACTTATCCGATCCCGCTTCGACGGCCGCAAGAAGCTGCATGACTCGAGCGTACTGCAAGACCTCGCCCTTCGTGCCGGTCCAGACGCTCTTTTCGACATCGCCTCGTGGAGTCGAAATGAACGGAGCGAGAGCAAAAGGTGAAATGGGTGTGGAAATGAAGGACGAGTTGAAGGGAATGAGAATCGGGCGAGTACGGGTGTAGTAGCCGTCGAGCGAAGGGACCCAGCCGCGTTCCTCTGCAGGCTTGGGAGGTCAGCAGGTCATCGAGCGATCACACAAGCGAGAAAATCGGAACGTACTCGGGTAGAACTGCCGTGTTGAGTAAAGCACCGAGGTCAAGTGGTGCATGATGGGCGACGGCATGTCGAGCGACGGTTGGCTGAAGCGGAGGGAGCACCATTCAGCGAATGCGACACTTGTGTGTGTCAACAAGCGGCGACGGCCCCGCCTGACAGGCTACATCGCCGAGAGACGGGAAAATGGACGCACTACCAGCCGAGCGTCATCTGGTGGTAGGAGAAGAACTGCGCAAAACAAAGGTCAAATCAGCAACAAGTTCGCAAGGTTCCATGCGACCGGTGAGACGGCGAAAGCCGCTCAACCAGCACAAGCGGGAGAACCCCCCGCCAAACTCACCTTTTCTCGCGGCAAGATCACCATCCTCGCGGCCTCGTCTTCCTTCAAGTCCTCTAACCCATCAACAACAAACCACTGTTCCTTCGCGTGCTCCTCTCCCTCGCGAGCCTCATCCCACCACGCCTCTCTCCACTCCTCCCTCCCTCCGCGCTGCCGAATCACCTCCGTCACGACGCCCTGATCCCACCCGCCGAGGTCGACGAACCAGTCGAGACATTCGCGCCAGAACGAGATGGTTGCCGCTGTGGGGCGCGCAAGGATCCAGCCAAAGTTGGCGAGGTGGTGGCCGTCGTGTGTGAAGATGAGATCGAAGCCGGGGTCGACGAGGGTGGAGGAGTCGGCGGCAGAATGAACGGTAGTAGAGTCGGGAAGGGTGGCAGAGCGGGAGAAGTTGGAAGGGATCAGGCGGCGCTGCCGCTGGAGAGGCGAGAGAGTCGCATTGTCGGAAGTCGGATTGGACATGCTCGAGTTACGCATAACGAGGGAGCCCGACACCACCTGAACCGCGCGCTCGACATCCCCTCGGGCGAGAGCCATCGGCCGCATCCACTGGAATGGGTCGGCAGTCAAAATCGTGTCGGCCTCGAAGAACAGGCTCGCAAAGCCCGCGCGGTTAATCTCCCACAGCGCGCGGAACTTGACGTAGGCCATGAAGTGACCGCGCTCGAGACCGCCCTGCGCGCCTTCGCGCTTTGCAAGGTCCCGAGCGTTGCGGCGACGAAGAGGCGCCTCCTGCCCGACGCCGATGGGCGGGACACGCTCGCCATACACACTCTCCCTGTAACCCCCGTATGCGCGCAGCCCTCTATACTCCGCCTCGTCCAAACACTCCTCGTCCAAGCACAACACGACGACGTTCTGGTCCGCACGGGCGCCTTTGCCGCCGACGTCAAGTTCCCGCGCGCGAATGGCCCAAGCGTGGACAGGCGGCAGGTACTTGGCGGTTGCGAGAGTGAGAAGTACAATGTTGCGGTCCGAAGCGGGGTCGTAGGAGGATGCCACAGACGAAAGAGTCGAGGAAGCGTTCGAGGCGAGTGAGGATGGCGACGCGCCTCGCTCGTCGGGCGAGAGTGGAAAGCGCGAAAAACCGATGTCGATAAGGTACTGCTCGAGCGAGACGTTCCCTCGCCGCTCGACGTGGACCGGCCTGACCCACTCCTCCTGCACGAGCGAGCCAAAAAGTCCTCCCGCAACCCATCCTTTCACCCGTCCGAGCGCGTCTTTCGCTCGAGAATGCCGCGAGCTGACCGCCAGCACGAGCAGCAATGCCAATCCCACCGCGAGAGAGACAACCCGCTTAATTGGACCGCGACGCCTCGTCGGTCCCTCCCGCTCCGCCAGCCAGTGCTCCGTCGCCTCCAGTTCATCATCCAGTTCGTCCTTGTCTACGTAGTCGTCCGTGAGAGGCGAAAAGTCGGGCGTGGCCGAGGGTTGGGCGCTTCGTCGACGCGTGAAGTTTGAGGGCGACGAGGGGGCGGACGAAGACGACGACAGCGGGAGCAGCGGGACAGAGGGGCTCGGTGGACGCGAGAGCAAGCTCATGGCATCGTCCGAGCAGCTCACGAGCGACAGAGTGGTGAACAGGCGAAAGACAAGAGGTGGTTGACATTTCGCTTCGCAGAGAGTGAAAGGCAATCAGTGCGTATTCGATCGAGTCCATTGCCATGCTGCCGGGGTACCAAGCTCGCCGGAAATCTGCTGCTCGAGAAACGCGTGTTCTCCTCCGCCAATCCTCCGTTCCTGCCGCCGCACACATCGCGCTGCACTGTTCCAATCTCGCCGTACCGCTGGTCACGTCCTGACAAAGCTCCGACCGCTGCAAGAGAGAACGACACAAGAGAGAGCAGCGAACGTGCAAAGTCAGCGGACTCTTTCCGGGAAAGGACGAACAGCGGCGCCAGCGTAGAGAGCGAGACGAACCTTGCCGTCTTCTGGTGCACCTGGTCTTCTGGCTTCTCGGGTTTGGCGCGATTGAGTAGCCTGCGGAGGAGAACTGTGGTCAGGCCGATGGCTCAGGGATGCAACTGCAGTATCGCATAACGACAAGCCGCGAAGCACGCAGAAGACCACTGAACATGGAAACAAAACCCCGAACGCACTTGAGGAACTGAGAGGTCCGCAACCGCAGCCTCGAGTGCAGGTACGCCTTGGAGCACGCGATGTGGTAGTGCAAGTAGTCGCGGAAGAGCTGGATGCGGGTGATCGTATCGGCTGCGACTTTCGGCGCGATGTGGCGAGGGAAGAGGACTGCGAGATGAATCCAGGTCAGTGGGCGAGGTCATTGGAGGACAGGCAGCACCCGCTCACCGAAAGTCACGTATCCCGCGCGCTCGGTCATGTCCAACCCCTTGAGATGCCTAATCTCGAGCGGCGGCTCGCGGTTGCTGTAGAGGACCTGCGGCGCGGTCTGGCAACTCGGCCTCCTGCGGGCGTCGACGAACTCTTGGAGGAAGACCTTGCCGAGGATGCGGTCGGTCTCTTCTTTGAAAATGGTGCTGAAGATGATGGTGACGCGGTCGGACGAGGGGATGAGGTAGATTGCTTCTTCGGGCCTGTGCGCCAACGGAAGTGAGCTGGCGAACCTCACGGAAGGAATTATCGCGCACTCGCCGGTAGTGGACAGCCATGACCTCGCCTCGCGAATCCTTTGCACCATCCTCGACAGGACTCTCCTCCATCTTTTTCTGCAGGGCGAACGCGCGCTCGAACGGCGCGGCGAGGGCATTGCGTTTGAGGAGCGTGAGGGCGTGGATCAAGGCGTCACGCTCGGCTGTGAATGAGTCAACACCAGTCAGTAAGGTCTCGACGGTACGCCGGAGGAGCACGCGGACTCACCACCCTCTGCGGGCCCCTGCTCGAGGTCAATCTCGAGACTGACGCTGTACCCGTCCTCGGTCTGCGCCTCGGGCACCAATCGCTGTCCGTACTCGCGCTCGAGAATCTCTCGTGCACCGTACGCCTGGAGCTCGGCCCAGCAGGGCACGTCCATCGAGAGGAGGAGGACGGATTTCCGGACGGGCGTCGAGAGGTGGTATCGGACCGAATCAAAGTCGACGAACGACTGGTCGAGCGTCGAGGGTCTGCGAGTGGCACGCTGTGTCAGCCTCGTTTACTACACGTCCTCCATCATTCCTTGAGCGCCCCTGAAGCAGCCCCGAGGACGAGGTGGGGGTGCGATGACGAGGGAGGCGAAACAAGGGCGACGCACTTGGTATACTTCTCCTTAAGCACCTGCCCGAGGTAGTAGTTGGTCGGCTCGAGGTCTACGCCCATCTTTCGTTCCGTTGCGAGGTGTCAAGCGCAAGGGCGATGAAGAGCCTGGGGGTCGAGGGTCGGGGAGAAGGGCGGCGACGGGACAAGGCGGGGTGTGGGTTAGACGTTTGGCTCCCGACAGACAACGGGAGCAGTCTGAGCACAGCAACAGTCCAATCAAGCGATTCGAGTGCGAGCGAGGTGAACGGCAGCGGGGAGAGGTGTCGGTCTCGCCAGAACGGCTACCTCGACTCGCTCTGCTGCTGCCGGTACTGCTGGAAGCGCTTGCTAGGACACTCGAGCTCACCGCTGTCCGGCGTGCGAAGCTCCTGTGGCTGTTGCCGTCTAGGTCAGTCTCCCGCCCCATCTTACGACTCGGAGGGCCTCACTGGGGGCCAAGAACCAGCGGGCGGTAGGGTGCGTCGCGAAACGGACGAAGGTATACTGAGGGACCTGCTTTGCGGCAAGCGAAGAGCGTCTTGTGCGGTGGCGGGCGGTCAAGCTGTGCGGTTCAGTCGGATGCTGTTCGAGAAGGCGATGTGGGCAGGACTAGGCGTTCGAAGACGACAAGAGTGTCCGAAGAGGGCTTGTTGACCGGTATTTTGCGCCCGCAGCCTGCCCTCAACAGTCTCCACCGACCTCCGCCTCCTCGCCTTCTCCACCTCGAAACCTCGCCAACGATGGGCGCCCTCATCTCCATCCCGTTGCTCGGCCCGATCGCGGGACTCGGTAGCTCGGTCTTGTCGGCGTGTGCGACGGGACTGGCGTTCTTCTGCACGAGTCAGGCGGTGAGTTGGCTTGTTCCGGCTCCTGCGTTTCGATGGGGACGCCCTGCTCCTGCACGCGACAACATGCACGCGCCCGGGAAGGGCCGCTGACTTCCGATGTCCCGCAGGCCTCCGCTTTGACCAAGTCGTGCAACTGCAATTCGTCGGTCGCGACCCGCGTCGGCTTCTCGCTCATTTTCCTCCTCAACTCGCTTTTCGCGTGGATGATGCTCACCGACTTTGCGATCAAGCTCGTCGCAAAGTGGAGCTGGGAGTGGATAAAGATGGAATGCAAGGAGGGAAAGTGCTACGGCGTCTTGGCGGTGAGCGCACTTTTATCCGTTGTAGAGCGACTTACCGGTTGACGCTCTCGATCTCCCGCAGGTCCACCGCATTTGCTTCGCCCTCGCCATGTTCCACGCGGGCCTCTCGCTCCTCCTGATCGGCGTCAAAGACACGCGGACGAAGCGGGCAGCCATCCAGAACGGGTGCGTTCCCACGTCTTGCTTGCAAAGAAACGCAACTAACCCGTGCACACGGCAGCTGGTGGGGACCAAAAGTCCTGGCGTGGCTCGTCTTTGTCTACCTCTCGTTTCTCATCCCAAACGGATTCTTCACCTCGTTCTGGTCGACATACATCTCGCTTCCCGGATCGGGCATCTTCATCCTGATCGGCCTCGTCCTCCTCGTCGACTTTGCGCATTCGTGGTCCGAGACGTGCCTCGAGCGGTGGGAGGCGACCGACTCGCCGTTCTGGAAGTGGGTGCTCATCTCGAGCACCCTCGGCCTGTATGCCCTCACGATCGCGTTGACGGTCATCCAGTACGTCTTCTTTGCCGGAAAAGGGTGCGGCCTCAATACGGCGCTCATCACGACCAACTGGGTTATCTCGCTCGTCGTCTCGGCCCTGTCGATCGCGCCGGCGGTGCAAGAGTCGAACCCGCGGTCCGGCCTCGCGCAGGCAGGCATGGTTGTCGCGTACACCGCATACTTGATCACCTCGGCCATCGCGAACCACGACGATGCGAACGGCGCGTGCAACCCGCTCCAGTCCCGCGCGGCCGGCGCTCGAACGGGCATGGTCGTCCTCGGCGCCGTCTTTACCTTCCTCGCGATCGCCTACTCTACCAGTCGCGCGGCGACGCAGAGCAAGGCGTTCACGCCGGGACGGAAGGGCCGACCCGACAACGGCGAGTACGAGCCGCTGAGCCAGTCGATGAGCGGGAGTGGCGGCGTCGACATCGAGGGTGGCGAGATGGGACCAGTCTTGACGCAGCCGACGCGCCAGGAGAGCCTGCGGTACCAGGCGATCAAGGCCGCCGTCGACGAGGGGTGCGTCCACCTTTTCCCTTCCCCACCGCGCCCCCGCTGACTCCCCTCGCGCGCAGCTCTCTTCCTGCGTCCGCCCTGACCGACTTTGATGACGAAGACGACGGAAACGATGACTCGAGCGCGGCCGGCGGCATGTCGCCCTTGAACGACGACGAGCGCACCGGCACGCGGTACAACTACAGCTTCTTCCACCTCATCTTTGTGCTCGCGACGATGTACACCGCCTGCTTGCTCACCAATTGGTGCGTTTGCCTTCCCTGTCCCTCTTCCGCTAATTAATCGCCCGCCCACAGGTCCGTCGTCTCGCCCATTACCTCGACGAGCTCCCCCGACGGCCAACCGATGCGCATAGGCCGCTCGCACGTCGCCTTCTGGATGCGTGTGATCAGCGCGTGGTTGTGCCAGGCCATTTATGCATGGAGTCTTGCGGCGCCGCTCGTGCTGCCAGACCGGTTTGCTTGAGCCAGTCCTCCCTCGTTTGTGCGAGCCTGTAATGATATCAGACGGTTTGTCACTCATTTGCGAGCGAGGATGACGAATGGAAGCTATGGATTAGACGGAGGAACCCCGGAGAGGGGACACGGGAACTACGGACAAAGGAGAGGAGATCTAGCTGCGGCGGTGTAAGGGGAACAACGGAGGCTGAGGAGGTATGCGAGTAAAGGGGTGCAAAGTAACGACAGGTGACAAGCTCGACGCGAAAGATTGGAAGGGAGTAGACGACCACACTAGTTGGCCTTCTTCGCTTGGGCCTTGGCCTTTGCGGCGGCGTTGGCCGCCGAGTTCTTCTTGTACGTCTTGAAGAAGAAGGCGACAAAGAGGTACGTCAACGGCACGAGGTACGCGCAGTTGAGGAGGGTCGCGTGACGCTGGGCGGCATTGACGAGGCAAGTCGGACCCTCGCGCTTGAGCGCCCCAACGCCGGCCTCGAAGCTTGAGCTCGCGGCGGCGGACATCTCGCCTGCCGAAGGGAGGTCAGGGAGCTTGATGAAGAGGTACGAGGCGGCGAGCGAGCCGCCGACGAGGAACTGGGTGATTTGGAGTCGCGTGAGGGATTTCTTGAGGAAGCGCGGGAAGGGGAGAGAGACGGTCGAGAAGGCGTAGTATGTGTACATGATCGAGTGGATGAACGAGTTGAAGACGACGAACAACCACTAGGTGCGCGAGCTTGAACGTCAGCACGAAAGTCCTCCACTCGAGAGGAAAGAAGCGAACTCACGACGGGCATGGCCTGCGTCGCGTACGCGGCGTACATGGTCCAGATGGCGCCCATGTGGTGGTACGACTGGAGCATGCCGACCTTCTTGCCCTTTAAGAGGAGGATCGCCGTGTCGACGATTTCCTGCGCGGCGAGCGACGGATCAGCCGCCATTTCGAAGTGTTGTATAAGACAGTCGAACTCACGTAGAACTTGCTGACGTAGAAGAGGTAGGCAAACTTGGGGAACGTCGTCTGCTGCCAGATTGCGAACGACGAGTCGCAGAAGCTGCGGAGATGCGCGGAGATGTCAGCGTTCAGTCCAGTCCCGCAAACGAGCGCCTCACCTTCGGCGAGAGAACAACCGAAGCAAAGAAAAAAAAACGGCAAACTCACGCATGTGTCAAGCCGGCGAACCCGTTGGCCATGTACCCGCGGACGAATGCGCCAAAGATCTGGGGCGCGGTCCCGAGGAACGTCCACGCCGAGTAGACAGCAAGGAAGATGTTGTGCACGAGGACGGCGACATCCCAGCCCTTGCCCTTGATGCGGTTCTTGCCGTTCTGGAAGTGCGAGAGGGTCTTTGCGGTCGCAAAGTAGACCAAACCGAACGCGAGCGGAGTGACGGGGTTGAGGAAGAGGTCGTAGGTCGATGCAAGCGGCCCTGGGATGCCTGTCGGCGTCGGCGGCCTGGGACCGTCTGCGAACGAGGCGAGGAAGGACGACGCGCGGGGTTGGGCGGCGTACGAGGTCATGGTGGCGGACTGATCTGCTCAAGGTGCGACCATCCCTCGTCAGTACCATCGTCTGCGCCACTCTGTACTCCCTCCTCCGCCCGTCATGGCCGACCCCCTTCGCCGTCGTCGTTCCCCAGCGAAAGCTCATAAATGTCTCCCGGCTAAGCCACACCTCGCCGCATCCATCGTGCGCCTCGGAGAGACTCCCGCCGTACTTTCCACTTTACTGTGCACCCTGCAACGCCGTACCGACACGCCCAGAATGCGTTGTCGAGCCGCCACAGCCTGGCCGAGTTTCCCTCCTCCCACTACGAGGCGAGTTCACCGACATGGTTGCTCACCTGGGGTGATGACTCAGTCTAGAGTGATCAAACGGCGTCAAAGCACGACCAATGAAGAGCACAGCGGGCGAGACGAAGCGGGCAACGAGGAGGACAAGTTGTTCGCGCGGAGTTTGGCTTCGACCAGGCACAGGTGCGCTCATCGGGCAGCGGGCACGCCGGCCGGCGCCCCAACCCAGCCCCGTGGTAATCCGTTCATTACAAATCCTATTCGTATTCGAGTTGTAGTCCCGCGGTCGGCGAGGGAGAGCTGGCCGGAGTCCGCTCGTCGCCTCGCTACGACACGTCACACGTTCGTGCAGATCACTCAGTGGCGCACAGTCCTTGAGCTATTCCAACAATACCTCGAACGCTTGCCTGCAGTGGCGAATAATCTAACCCGAACCCGAAGAACCTCTCCACCGCGCCGCCGCTGGCGCCTCAATCCTCCCTGCGCCTGTTCTTGGGTACCGCACACCACGCCGCGATACTGAGCACGCTGACGCCGATCAGGACGGCTGGGAGGGATGACAGGCCGCCGCGTCCTGCTGCCACGCCAAAGAGGAGTGGGCCAACGGAGGAGCCGATCAAGCCTGCCACGACGCATTTCGCTTCGTCAGCAGATTGTGACGGCGCGAGAGGGAAGTGTGTGTGGCGCACCGAGTCCGACGAGGAGCGAGACAACCGATGCTTTGAGCGACGGCGGTACTCGCACTCCAATCACGTCCAGGACCTTGGGCGTGACAGGTCCGAAAAAGAATCCCACCAGCGCAAGTGCAACCGCATCGACGACAAAGCTCCGGACGTACATCACTCCGAGCATCCCGCTCGCGAGGACGAGCATGACGATGGCGAAAGTCTTCTCGCCTACGCGGTTGGCGAGGAGCCAGGCTAGGACGACTCGCCCCGAGGCGATGCCCATCCAGAGGCCGGAGAGGACGAAGCGAGAAGAGGCGGGCGGAGCGTTCCGGGTCGAGATGAGGAAGGAAACGCTCCAGGCGGAGAGGATGTCGGACGAGGCGAACCTGGGCGACGTTCCCATCCATTCAGCTCTCCCTCGAGAAGGATGAAACTTTGAGGGAAGAGCCCAACTCACGCGCAGATAATCAACACGAACCCGATCCATACGGCCCTGAGTCCCATCGCACGCCTCATCCGCTGCTGCGCCGACATCCTCGCCCGGGCGTGGATGACTTCGCCCTGACTTGCGCTTGGCGTGCTGGAGACGTTGGTGTTGGCGGTTTGAGCGGGAGCGACAGAGGTCGAGAGGGGAGCGTCGTGTGTCTCGTCCGGAGGGGTGGTGTCTGCTCGCATGAGGCGGTCGAGCGAGGTTAGCTTAAAACTTGGGGGACGACGAGAGAACGCGAACGCGCATCCTCTGAAGACAAAGTAGCCGATCACAGCGAGGATGAGCGCCAGACCAAGCGGGATACTGCGCGCAACACCGCCGAACTCGGCGCTCGTCAGCTCTCACTCCTCCGCACAGCCTCGTCGCTGCGTTAGAAACGCACTTGTAATACCTGTTCCACGGATACCCGCGATCGAGGAAGGCGCCGATAGCGAGCGGGGAGATCATGGCTCCGACGCCGAAGCACGAGTAGAGGAGCGACATGAGGACGCCGTCTTCTTCGTGGGCTATTACGGTGGTGATGACGGCATCTGCGTGAGTGAGTCATCAGCAAAGGGTCGTGAGAGAGGGGAGGAGGAGGAGACGGCTGGAGGGGGACAGCGGGAAATGCGACCCACCATACATCCCCGACCCAAAGCCCATGAAGCCGAGCATAATGATAAAGGCGGGAAAGGGCGGCGCGATGGACAGGACGACGCAGCCTGTCGACATCGCCGCGGCGGCGGTGAGGAGCGAGACCTGCAGTCCAAAGTGGTGCAGGAAGAAGCTCGCCGAGATGGACGAGAGGAAATATCCGGCCGTATTCGCCAGAAATACGATCGAGATCTCGTCGTATGACACGCCGTAGTGCGCCTGCATCGAGTCCAGGTTGGCGCCCGTCGCAGAGTCGTTCATCCCGACGAGCGCGATCATGGCGAATCCGACAGCCAACTGCGCGCGCTCTCTCGTCCATCCCCACCGTGGTCGACGAGCTGACTGCGCAGCGAGTTCCGCCTCGGCTTGACCTACCGACACCCGCCTCGTCGACGGCCGCCCGCGCAGCTGTTCCTCTAATTCGAGCGCATCCGATCTCGCCCTCTCCGCCTTGCCGCCGAACGCTCCGCCAAGCCATCGCCTCAACACACCGCGTTCCTCCCTACGATGCACCCGCTTCAACAGCGGATTCTTCGACAAAGACCCGCTGCGAGACTGAGCGGGTGTTGATCCACCCAACGAGGGCGCAAGCGCAGGCGAGTGAATCTCGGGCGTCAGAGGGTACGCGTACGAGACCCGTGTCTTGGTCGCTGGCGAGACGGGCGAAGGCGGGCGCGAGGGAAAGGGTGAGGAAGGTTCGGAGGAGGGATTGATGACTGCCCGAGGGGGCTGGGGGAGATCCATCGGTTCAAGCCCGGCGTGTTCAGTGGCCTTCGATAGGCTGTTCCAGCGCGTTACGGGTCAAAGCCAGCGATGTGCGCGGGTGGAGAGAGCGAGAGAGATGAGCCGACGAGCTTGGCGGAGCGGGATGGTCGCGGGATGAACGAGTCGAGCCGGATATCCGCCAGCGTGCCGAGATGCTTCCACAAAGCTGTGACAGTCACAATCGACCTTGTCCAGCGTCAAAAGAAGCCGTGGAAGAGGGAGAATCCATCGACTTGCGAATTTCCAGAGACGAGTTAGGCCACTTCAACGACAGCTTCCTTCGACCTCGGACGGCGACACAGCTACTGCGGACGACATACGCAGCGAGCCTGATCCGTAGCAAATCTCCTGGCGGGACGAGGCGACGCGCCGACGGACATTCTTCATCTCTTTCGCATCGACACAATTGCTCACACACGCTCGATGGCCGATGCTAGCAGCTCACGGCGCTCGCGGCTGCTGCACGAACTCGACGAAGCTCGCGCGCGGGTCGCCGAGCTCGAGGAACAGCTCGCCGCTCTCTCTGCGTCCGCCTCGCAGTCCGAACAGTCTAGCTCTATGACTGCAGCCGCCGACGCCAGGCTGAATGGCGCAGCGGCAACGAATAGCAAGAGGAAGCAGTGGCCGTTGAGTCTGCGGGAGTACAAGCGGTACGGGAGGCAGATGCTCGTCTCGCAGATTGGGCTGCCAGGTCCGTTCCACTCTGCTGGCTCGCGGGACGGTCGCGGGGTCACGAGGTGCTGACTCCGACTCGTAACAGGCCAGCTGCAGCTCAAGAAGGCGCGGATCCTGGTCGTCGGCGCTGGAGGACTCGGATGTCCCGTCTTGCTCTACCTCGCAGCGGCAGGAGTCGGTGCGGTGACCTTCTATTCACTCTGTCCAGTGTTTCGAAGGCTGACAGATGTCGATTCAGGCGAGATCAGCATTCTCGACCACGACTCGGTCGAGTTGTCGAACCTGCACCGACAGGTCTTGCACACGGAGGGACGGGTCGGGATGCCCAAAGCAGAGAGCGCCAAGATTGCGCTGCAGGCGTGGGTCGACGCTACCCGCTCTGTGTCGTTCTTGCGCTGACGCGACCCTGCCGCAGGCTCAACTCGGACATTACGATTCAGTCTTACATCCTCTCTTTTACGCCCGCGCTCTTCCACCCTCCCATCTCAACCGACTCGGCCCCTCGCCCGGTCCTGGAAGGCACCTTCGACCTCGTCCTCGACTGCACCGACAATCCCGCGACGCGACACTTCCTGAACGCCTATGCCGTGAGCAAGTCGATTCCGCTCGTGAGCGGTGGAGCAGTCCGAGCCGAGGGTACCGTCGGGGTCTACAACCTCTCCCTCTCTTCGGACCCCGATGCGAACGAGGAACCCGCTCGAGGACCCTGCTACGCCTGCATTTTCCCCCCTTCTCCCCCTCCTCCCGCTCCGCCTTCCCACTCGTCCGATCCCGCAGCATTTGACAAGTATTACGAGCAGCTCAGCTTGGGGGGGACGGGCGCGTGCGCCGACGAGGGCGTTGTCGGCGTGTTGTGCGGCGTCGTGGGGCTTGGGATGGTCGGTGAAGCGATGAAGGTGTTGCTCGGGACGGGTGAGTGGGTCGAGCCGTTTTTCCATCTTTCTGGGCCGAACTTGACGGCGTGAGCTGACTGAAAACCCGGACGTCTTTACAGCCCAACCAACCCTCCACCTCTTCTCGCCCCTCTCTCCCTCTCCCTACCGCACAATCAAAACCCGTTCGCGCAAGCCAACCTGTCCTGCATGCGGTACCCTCCGCTCTTCCTCCCCTTCTTCGAACGGCGAACCGAGCACCCCTACATTGCGCTGGCAAGCCTTCGTCCAGTCCCCGACGGGCGAATGGCCGGGCTGGGCGGATCCGCTTTGCGTTCTACCGGGCTTCGGCGCACTCGCTTCAACGGGTGATAGCCGGATCAGTGTGGATGAGGTGAAGGGGCGGTTGAACGGCGATGCGGAGGAAGGAAGAACAAGGGTGATTGACACGAGGAGCGGGACAGAGTTTGGGATTGTCAACGTCGATGGGAGCGTCAGTGCGTCCAAGTTTCTCGCGCTCTTCATTTCGCATACGAGGGATTTCGCATACGAGGGCTTGCTACAGATAGCTCGCTAATCCCACTCCCGTCTCCGTACAGACATCCCCTTTCCACTCCTCCTCCGCAACCCCTCCCTCGCCCTCGCATCTCCCGCGACAAACACTACCGACGCCTCGAAGACCGATCCGGCGCCACCCGAACGGATCACCTTCCTCTGCCGCCGCGGAAACGACTCTTTGCTCGCCTCTCGTGCTTTGCGGCGGTATCTCGCTTCCCAGCCTGACGGACTCGGCGAACGGATCGAGATTGAGGACGTCAAGGGCGGTTTGGAGGCTTGGGCGCGAGCGAGCGCGGACGAAGGATTCCCCATGTACTAGATCACAAGAAGCTTACGCAACGAAGCTATCTATCCCGCGACAGCCACGACGCACTACCACATGAACCTTTGCAATCTCCCAACCTCCCGCTCGTCCCGCCCTTCAAGGCCCTTGCCGTCCGCTCCGATCTGAATGTCCCAAACAAACGGCTTCTGCAGGAAGAGCCACACGCATGCCGCTTGAATCGCGAGGTAGAACGCCGCTTCGAGGATGAGGCGGCGGCGCTTGTCGAGTGATGTGAATGAGGTGGTGGAGGGGGAGAAGTAGAGGCGGAGGATTAGGAGGGGGAGAAGAAAGTAGCGCGGTTCGAGGAGGGGCGAGGGGATGAGGACGGCGGAGGTGGCGCCGACGAGGAGCATCAGGGTTGAAAGGGCCATGAGGTGAGCATGTGCTGCATGCGACGATGTGTGAGGGCAGCGTGACTTGGGGCGAAGGAGAGCGGGATGCGCACCGAGTTGGTCGTAGATCAATCGTCCGGCTGTGAGGTAACCGATCGACAGCGCATACCGCGTCCACCACCGCAAGTTGATGACTCGTCGCCAGAGGTAGAAGCAGTAGTGCCGGTTGTCCGCAAGGAGGAACGGGTGGGCGATGCTGTTGACCAGAAGAACGGTTAGCTCGTGGCGCAATGGCTGGACAAAGCGAGGCGGCGCACGTGTAGTGCTGGATCGTGTAACAGCTCACGGCAAGCGCGAGAATTGAGAACGTCGCATGTCTGCAGCGGTTCCTATATGTGAGCAAACAATTCTTCCGCCGCCCGAAGATACAGAAGCTCGACGCACGTCAGACTGCCGAACAACCCATAGCAAGCGGATCGCACTCGATGGCAGCCCGCTCGCACAGGCATGAGCACCAACGGCGCAAAGAGCACGCCGGCAAAGGCAACGAGGTAGTACAGCTGTGCGACGTGAACAGTTGCGATGTGGTTCTGCTTATCACCTGCAGGTAGGGGCGTCAACGACGAAGTCTTGGAAGCGACCAGGACGGACTCACCGAGTACAATCCCGCCGTTCCACCGGATGAAGGCGAGGAAAGCGAGGAAGACGGGAAGGTAGGCGGCGATGACGGGCGCGAGATTGGGAAGGCGGGTGAAAGCGACGCGGAGGACGGCGAGTGGCGTCTTGACAAGGTCGACTATGCGCTAACGGGTCTTAGTAATGGAAAGATGTGCAATAGAATCGGAAGACTCACCTGGTCTTGCATCCCAGAGCAGCGGGTCGATTCCAGTTTTGCCAGCCGACTTGCCCTCCTTCTTTGGCAGTCCTAGCTCGCGAATCGCAGCTTGCGCGGCCACGAAAGCGACCCATACGATATTTGTTTGGCGGAACAGGAGCGAGACGGCACCGAGCTGCTCGAACAACGTGAGCTTCGAACAAGCGGAGGGAAAAGCGAGCGAGATGCACCAATGCCGACGAGAGGTGCCTCTTCCTGAGCGCCGCCCGCCAGCACAGCAAGACGCACACGACGCTCGCCATGTCAGTGTAGAAGAGCCAACTCCACCACTGGATGAGCGGGAACATGGCGATGACGAGGCCTTCCCAGTCGTAGCTTCGCCGCAAAGGTCTAGCGTCGCCTGAGGAGGTGTGGAGGTGGTGGAGGAGGGAAGGATAGAGGAAGGGGAGGAGAATGGAGAGCAGGAGGTTGACGGTGCGGAGGGACGAGAGGCTGCAAGGATCGAAGGAGGCGATCTTTGCGGGAAATGTTGCGAGTATCGGCTCGAGGTATCTCTCGGCAAGTGCCAGTGCAGCGGGAACGAGGTATCTGGGCGAGGGAAGGCGTGATCAAGCGAGACTTGAACCGGAGCACGAGACGCTGGGAACTCACAGTCCCGGCGGTGTCGTCAGTGCCGGATCCCAATACGTCCAGTCTCCTCTGCAGTACGCCTGAGCTTGATAGACGTGGAAGATCTCGTCCTGTTAGGATGGAAGCGCGGTTTGTGAGTTGAGTGGGTAACGGAGAAAGGCGAGGAGAACACGCCATATACGGTTCTTCGACATTCCGGTTGATCCGCACCGCCACTCCTACCGACGCTGCTACCCACGCTGTGTAGCATGTCCACCACGGTGCGCTGGGCATGGCTCGAACGACCTTCAGCGATGAGAACGAGAGGGAGGGATATGTGAGGGCGGCAGGCGGCGGGGGAAGGTGTAAGCGGTCCCGTAGCTAGCTAGATATCTTGCAAGCTCAGTTGACCCATCTAGCGGTCAGAATAGGAACGACCGGGGGCTCGAGGAGAGCCGACCTGTTCATTCGACTCCTTCGCTCCCTCCCTTCACTCTCGCCGGCTCGTACCAGCTCGAGATGTGGCGGTAGCACGCTAAAGCTATCTACACGAGCCTCTCGCATGTTCCACTCGTCTAAGCGGCGCCCGCCCGCGCTCCCGACGACTCGCTTCGTCCCCTCTTCGACGCAGAACGGGTCGACCGGCGCAACATACCAGGACAAGTCTTTGCGGCCCCCTTCGATCCGCGTGCGCATTCAACATCTCTGTACTCGACCAGCGACGCTGCCTGGCTTGTTCTTGCTCGTGTTTGTCGGAGCGGGATGGACTTTGGGTCTCTTCGCGACGAGCAGTGAGCGTGTGCGGTTGGGCGGCGGTCCGAAAGTCGTCGCGAGGGACTGGAACGTAATAGGAGGAGCGAAGGCTCAGGCAGGACTTGGAGGACCTCTTGTCGACGAGCAGGGTATCGTTACGCCGGCGAGGGAATACAACGAGACGGTCCTGGTGCGTCCCGCCTCTTTCCTCCAGTCGCTATACAGCTTTGTTCACCTCTTAAGACGCTTTACAGATCCTCTGCCCGATGCGCAACTCGATCGAGCACATCTGGCACTTTTTCCACCTCATCTCGACACTCACCTACCCTTCCCACCTACTCCACCTCGGCATCCTCGTCTCCGACACGACCGACGGCACCTATCAGCGCGCGCTCGAGCTCGCAGACGAGCGGCAGTACAGCCGCAAGTTTCGCGGGAAACGGTTGGGACGGATCAATGTGTTCCAGAGGGACTTTTCGGCGGAGCAGGAGACCGCGGGTGAGGATGCGTACGTCGGTGAGAACGTTGGAAAGGAGCGGCACGAGTATGCGGTGCAGGTTGGGAGGCGCAAGTTGCTCGGCAAGAGCAGGACTTGGTTGCTCAACGCGGCGATGGCGGCCGAGGTTGACTGGGTTCTCTGGGTCGACGTCGACGTGGTCGACTACGAGGCGTCATTGATCGAGCGGTTGCTTGCGTACGCCAAAGCTGACAGGCCGTCGCTGTCGGAACACGGCGCGGACGTCGTCGTGCCGAACTGCGTCTGGAAGACGTACAACGAGCTGGGGTCGGTATCCCTCGCCTCGCTTTCGTGATGAGGCTACTGACGAGGTCGGCTACGCAGCCCGTACGACCGGAACAATTGGATCGAGACGCCCGAGTCGCTCAAGTTCAAGGCGGACCTCGCGCCGAACGAAGTTTTGATCGAAGGTGAGCGTGCGGAGGCTCATCCGGGTCGCTGTCCACTGACGCCGTCCGGCATTGCGCAGGCTACAAGGACCATCCGACGCACCGTTTCAACCTCGCGTCCCTCGTCCCCGCCGCCGACTCCTCGACCGTCCTCTCGCCTCACAACCCCTACCTCCTCTCCACGCGCTTCACACTCACCTCCCTACCCTCCTGGCCTCCTCAAGACATGACCCTCCCTCAAGCTCTGGCTTCCACCACAACAATCCCCGAAACGCTCGACCTCGACGCGGTGGGCGGCTGTCTCGCACTCGTCCGCGCCGAAGTACACCGCGAAGGCGCTGTCTTTCCTGCGTGGCCACCGGTTGATCACCAGCTTGAGACGGAGGGGTTCGCGCAGCTTGTTAAAGCGTTACGAAGGCCTACTGGAGGGCACGAAATGGAAGGAGCGGGTGTACTACAGGAACGGAGCGGGAGAGGGAGGTTGTTGGGCCTGCCGAGGTACTATGTCTATCACGGTGCGCTCAGATCAGAGCTTCTCGACCGGTGACCTGATGAAGCTGACGTTTGCGCGTCCAATACGGCGACTCGCATTCGCAGGTCTGTACGGATAGAACGCAGCTGGCCGGAGACGCAGATTACGCAATGGACGCACCACGATACGCTGCACCCCACAACCTGAATGAGAGAGGCCGTCTAAACCGTCCACAGAATCTACCGCTCTCGCTGCATCTACTCGTCCTTCTTTCCCCGCTTCACCGTGCGCCCGTCACGCTCGTCTAGGTAACTGACGACGACCTTCTTGTACTTGCTCGCCTGCCCAAGCCCACCAATCTGGTCCATCAGCAGCGCCCAAGCCGGCCACACTCCTGGACACGGCTCCTTCCCCCTCCCAATCCGTTCCATGCTGTAATTGACCTGCCTTGTCGTTGCGGACGCAAGCACCGAGCCACTCAAAATCCACGACGTCGTGTACTTGAGCCTCGGCGCTGGGTCTTCCCCTCGCTCGAGTCGGTTCGGGAGGTCGGGCATGATACCAAGTGCGGTTGCGATACCGGCGATAGTCTTGCCCGACGCGACGACCTGGTTGAGCGTCTCGCGATGGACGATCCCGCCTGTGCACATGATCGGGACTGACGAGAGCGCGGCGGCCTTTTCGGCAAAGTCTAGGAAGTAGGCCTCGCGCTGCGCACTGCGGGAGGAGAGGTTGACGCCGCGCATCGCAGGAGACTCGTATGACCCGCCCGAGACTTCGATAAAGTCGACGCCGAGCGTGTTGAGCGTCTTAATGACTTGTAAGGCGTCCTGCTCCTCGAAGCCGCCGCGCTGGAAGTCGGCCGAGTTGATCTTGACCTGCGCATTGAATGAGGCTCGTTAGCCCTCGGCTGTAACTAGACGGTGTGAGTGAGCGAAAGCGCGACGCACCCCGATGCCGAACTGGGGCGACTTGACCTCGCGCTTGATCGCCTTGACGACCTCAAAGAGCAACCTCGTGCGGTTCTCAAGAGAGCCACCCCACCTGTCCGTGCGTTTGTTCGCGATGGGTGAGGCAAACGCGCTGAGAAGGTAGCCGTGCGCTGCATGAACCTCGATGCCGCCTGCTCCCAATTCCTCAGCCAACGCCGCCGTCCGCGCGAATCGTCGAATAACGTCCTCGATGTCCGCCTCGGTCATCTCGAGCGGCTTGTCAAACATGACGCGCGAGAGGCGACCGATGTCGACTGCAACGGCCGAGGGACCTTTGGCCACCTGCCCAAGCGCCTTGGGCGTTTGCCGACCCGGGTGGTTAATCTGCAGCCAGATCTCGGCCCCTCCCTCCTTGCACGCGTCGATCATCTCGCGGAACCGGTCGAGGTAGATGGGATCCGCGTCGACGAGGTCGTCGCAGAGGCAGAGCGCGCCGGGCGAGCCGAGTGCGCGCGGGTCAATCATGACGTGGCCGGTGAGGACGAGTGCCGACCCGCCCTTGCCCCATGCGCGGTAGAGCTCGATCAGCTCGTGCGAGGGGCAGAGGAAGTGGTCGATGTCGGCGAGGTTCTCCTCCATCGCGGCCTTGCAGATACGGTTCTTGAGGACGACGCCGTTCGGCAGCTTGCAAGGGTCGAATGCGAGCGACATGGTGAGCTAGCGAGTGAGAGGGGAAATGCAGGCGAGCGCGCGGTCTCCCAGCCTCGCGCCGAGTTCGGACAGCGCCCGGCGACCTCCAGTCGGACTTGGTGAGCGAGCGAAAAGGCGGATGGATGGCAGCGGTCATGTTTCGCTGCAGCTAGTAAGTTACAAAGGTGCACCGGCGGGCCGCAGCGTGTGAGGCGAGCCAAGTCAGCGGGTGACCTCGTCAGGAGGAAGAGGTGGATCCTCCCCCCGCTGGTCCGGGCTTACTTCGGACCCGCAGCGTCCCGCCCATCATTCGCAGCCGTTTGACCCGGTCTCTCGACCGTTGACCGCCTGCCGCAGCCGCGGCACCGAGTTCCTTAAGGGGGTTGACTGATGAAGTTGGGAGGAGGATTGCGGGATACCGACGAGCAGGGACGGCGTGCAGAGCGCATAGAGGGTGAAAAAGCGGTCTTGCCGATGTCACAGGGGAAGAACAGGTCCCGGTAGCCTGTGCCGTGTGAAGGTGGGCGAGCGGGAGGAGGAAGAGGTTGTCGAGGGAGGGTGTCAACAGCTCAAGACCACTGGTGGGCAAGACGGGGGCGCGTTGCACACCGCAAGACCTGTAGACGACGTTGCGTCCGAACCAAGCGCATCTCAGAGCTGCCGCGGAGTCGCAGCACAAGTTCGCTTCTTTCCCTTCTCATTCGCTGCCGGCTCTTCGGCGCTACAAAGTCTCGAGGCTCGAGAAGAACTCCTCAACAACGCGCTCATCCGCGTCACACCGACTCCACGCCTCTGCTCGCTCGTCTCGCGTCCGCTTCGGTCTGAACCGCTTCGGCACGCTCGTTCGCTCTCATTTGCCAAGATGGGCAGCGCTGAATCGTCGAAAGGCATTCTAACGGTCAAGGAGGCAGTGGGAGACGCGGAAAACGCAGACAAGGAGCCCCCTGCCGTCGAGGCGTACTTGCGCGGGCTTACATACCCCTTCACAGACGCGCCGTATCCCGACAGATACGCATGTGCTTCTGGACATGTCGTCGATGGAGACTTGCAGACGGGGAAGCCCCACAAGGATAATCCTCAGACTCTGCAACTTGCCAAACCTCGGCTCCATTCTCTCAAATGCCGGACTCGCGTATCTCCTGTCCCCAGACACTCGGCTCTCCTCTGTGCTCTCCCTCTCCTCACCCAAATGCGGCTCAGACCGCTCTTTCGCAAAGGTTCCGACGGGACTGGTTCAGTACCGGCTCAGATGGCGCGCGTGGGCGAAGAGGTTGTTCCTCTCTGCGCGAGGCGAAGGTTCGGTGCTTATGTCTACAAACAGGAGTGCCACTGCATGCTTGATAGGAAGGATCTACACCCCCTTTTTCTGTGGCGCTCCTGTCGTACGAGTTCGAGGAGGAAGGCCTTGAGCTGCTCGATGGCCTGAGCTCCGCCTCCGCGTCAGATGAGCCTTCCATGCACACTTGGGGGTATCACCCATTCCTCTCAGCAACAAGTACGTGGCCAGCTGTGTGAACAGCTGTTCGAACTCGAGGAGCACCTGCAGCGTATCGACTTTTTATGAGTCGCCCCAAGGTCAGGCGTGAGAAGGAATGGCAGGATCGGGCGTTCGCAGCGGCGGGCGAGGCAGAATGCGCACTGTATGGTCAGGCGAGGAGGGAGGAAGAGCTGGCGGCTTGAGTATAGTCTGCTGTTTGTTCTCGTCGTCGATCAAGCGGATGAAAGGTGACCTTCCTAACAATCGACCCTTCTGCGCACGACGCTCTGTCAACGGGCTGAGGGCCTCGAAAGCGCGGTGAGAGTCTGATGCACGGCACGGTGGAGCAGATCTCCAGCCAATCCCTACGAAGCAGACGCTTGCCCGCCCTCCTCCTTCTTGGCCCTCGACTTCTTCCTGGGCTTGACGTCCCTGCCCATACTCGCGAGCGCCGTGAGCCTGTTGTAAATACTGTTGGTGGAACGATCAAGCTTCTTGCCAATCGCGGCGGCGGAGAGACCTTCTTGGCGGTACTGGCAGACGAGGTCGTCTTCTTCGGGCGTGTAGTGGCGGATCGAGGAGGTTTTGCGGACGGGAGGCGAGACGATGAGGGGGGGAGGGAGGACAGCGTCGGAGGGAGCGGGTCGGAATGGCAAAATGGCAGAATTCGACGCGAGGGGAAGAGGCGGGGTTGCGGATAGACCGTTCGGATCACCAAAGCCATCCAACGGCCCAACAAGAACAGGCTGTCCATCAATCGTCCACACGCTCGACTCGCCAACGCCGCCGTAACCGCTCGCGCCCGACCCGAGCAGGAACTGCGACACCTCGTCCACATCCATCTCCTCCTTCTTCACCTGCGATGCATGCTCCTTCTGCCTCCTCTTCAGTGCATAGAAGCGGATGCTGACCGCCGTGCTTGTGCGCCCTACCACCTCCGCAATCTGGTCGAACGTGTAGCCCGACGCGCGCATAGTGAGGAGGTAGGCGTCTTCTTGCTCGGACCAGACGCGATAGTTGGCGCCAAGCGGAGCGTCATCCTGCGATGTGCCGCCATTGATGAGAAAAGGAGGAGGCGGGGGGAGGGGAAGGGTGAAGGGAGGAGGCGAGCGGGTGCGGCGGCGTTTCGTTGAAGACGAAGCGGGCGAGTCGGAACGGGCACGACCTTTGCCCTTCGACGGCTTGACGTCGTCTTCGGACGACTCAGGAACGGGCGTGAGAGGTGAGAGAGGGGGAGAGCCGGTTGTGCCGTTGGTTGCGCTCGCCATCGAGATGCTGAGGGTAAGTTCGGCGGAAGCTGCGCCGTTCACGCTGCTCGAGCAGCTCGCTTCGGCCGCGCCATTGGTTGCACTCGGCCGTAGGTGAGTCGAGTGCTGCGCGACGATGTTCGAAGAGCAGGAGGGTTCAGCGTTGCGAGCGAACGTGCCTGTTTGGGCCAGAGGAGCTGTGCAGAACGAAAGAATCGCTCGGCCGTCAGGTTCCATGAACAGGAGCGCATGCGGAGTGCGAATAAGCGTGCAAACGCAACCTGTGTCTGCTGCAACCACCTCGTCCCGCGCGACCGCAACTCCCGCCAAGTCGCCCTGCTCGTCCTGCACAACTGCCGGCGTTGAGCCACACACAAGCGCAGCGTCTCCCGCTTGTCCCCCAGACGCGCCCGCGGTGTTGCCCTCGCTCGCTCCGCCATCCTGAACCGCAGTACCTCGGACCAACCCACCCTCCTCCTGCGCGTCCACGTGTCCGATCGGCTTCGGTAGCTCATCCCGGTCTTTTCTGGCCTCCATCTCGCCTCCCATGCTGGTCTTGGGGGTTCGCAGGCGGGTGTGAAGGAGTTGAGGGATGGGATGAGGCGGTGGAGAGGAGCGATGAGGGCTTGTGAGGGCGTGCGGGTGCGTAAGGGGCGGACGCACAAGCTGTGGATAAGTGTCTACACGGTAACAAGCTATGCACGAGCGCGTTCGAGCGAGAGAAGCGGAGAATACGAGGAGAAGCAGACGTTCGAGATGAAGTGGAAGAGACGCGCACGGCAAAGATCCTTCGGGTGGCTGGGACGGGCTGGGTCGAGTTCGCATGTGTTCGGATACGTTTGCACGAGCGCAGCCCAGTCAGCGGAGTCAGGGGAACACGCTTCTCTCGCTTCCGGCTCAGCCCTGCAATCCACTCCCGCACGCCAGCTTCCAGGGGACGAGAAAAGTCCACATCATCACCCGCACAGGGAGAGAAACCAGGATAAGTGAGGTTGCGACGCTGCAATCCGCCGATAGTTGAGAAGGTCACCCCGGCGAAACGACGAGGAGCAAGGGAGGCTGCCAGAGCACGCACAGGCGCAAGACCGTCGACTAAGTATGGTTGAGGGCGTCGCCGAGCGGGTCGGGTAAAAAAGAAGCTGGGGATGAAGCGGAAGCCGCTCGTGGAGGGGTAGCGTGCCGAAGGTGACGGCGGCGACGACATTGGCGTGGGACATACTCGATATACTGCCCTTTCGCGTTGCCCGTCGGACCACCCACACTGACCCGTCCGCTCAATAAGGCGCGCCCCTGGCCCTCCCCTCGTTGACAAACTCGCTCCTCGTCCGCCCAGCACTGCTCTCTGCCTGCTCCTGTCCTGCACCCTCCTCAACATCATCCCACTGCCCCTCCTCCTCACCCATCATCGCCAATCCAGGACCCGCGATGCCCCCGTCCGGCGTCGCGTAAACCATACTGGACGGGTCGAGGCCCATCGAGGCAAAGAGCGAGGCTTGCGAGGAGTCTGCGGCGGAGGATGAGGCGTGTGCGGAAGCGGGGATGACAGAGGGTCGGGTGAGCGAGTCGGAGGCGGAAGGATGGAGCGAGGCGCAGAGCGAGAGCGCCGAGAAGATCCTGTCAACTGCGAGCGCGTGTCGATGTGAGTTCAAGTCTCGATCCCAAGGACGGAACGACGAAGTCTAGTCTGCCAGCGCGAATGGCCACAGCCAGCGCAGCCAGGCGCAAAGTCGAGAGAACCGAGAAGAACCGCACCGCTCGACTCGTCCTCGGGCGTGATCCACATCTCCCTCATCTCTCCGCCCTCGTCATCCTCCGCGATCTCCTCGTGCTCCTCAAGCTGGCAGTAGATGCACGCTCCGCCCGTTGCGGATGCTGCAGACCCGTTTGTCTGCGCTTCGGAAGAGGTGGAAGTCGGGGCGGGCTCGCGAGAGACAGCGTGAAGGGTGATGTGCGGGTAAGGGATGGTGAGACCGGTGGATGATGCAGCGGAGAAGAAGGACAGGGCGCTGCGGGACGAATGTAAGGTTTCAGCGAAATGTCCCAAGTTGATAGCGGGCGACGCCCCGTCGCAAGTAGTGGCGGCGGAGCCCGCGGAGCCTCTCTAACATTGCTCAGAAGAGCGGGGAGCGCTCAAAAGCAGTCCAGACACTCCCAGTGCCGCCGCAACCCCGCTCATCAAACACCAGGAGACGAGAGTCGAACTCACCCTTCCGTGACCCACAGCGCGCCTTCAAGTCCGTCACCGCTGAAGCCCTCGAAAGCCGGCTCGATCCTGATGCGCACGCCCTGCGCCTCGTGGTGCCGCGTGAGAGGCGGGATGCCCTCGAAAGTCGAGGGGGTCGACTGCGAGATGGCGGCGAGTTCGTCGCGCGAGAGCGCCTCGGGAGGCGACGCAATGAGCTTGATCGGCATCTTCAAGGTTGTCTTTGACTGTCTCGGGCAAGTGCGAGGAGAGCGGCGAGGACAGTAGAGGGTGAAGGAGGAGCGAGTAGCTGTCGTTCCCTCCATTCAAGGTCTGGCGTTGCTACAGAGTCGCTAGAATACTCTCACTTTGATGTGGGAAGCGGCTTCGAGCAGAGGAAGCGAGCGACGAGAAGACAGGGCCCCCCCGTTCCCCTTCGGCGGCGACGACGGAGGAGGAGGAGGAGGAGCGAAAGAACGATGACCTGTGGGTAACCAGCAGTGTATGGGTATGACAAGGAACAGTACCAAGAGACGGGGGTAAATCCGAGCCACAACGAGCCGAAGCAAGTCCAAGCGATTCTCACCGCGTCGCGTCCTCCTCCTCTAAGCGCTCCGACTTGCCCACACTCACGCAGTCCCACCCGCACCATGCTGCGCCGCCTCGGCCGCCTGCTGGCTGAGATACGCCTCCAAGCCGGGCACGATAAAGTCGGGCCTCAATTCGAGGTGATCATCTCCCGCTCCCGCTCCCTGGCCCGCGCCCGCTCCCTGCTGCGACATGCGCTGCAGAGCCGAGAGTAGGTCGCGCTGCTGTTGCTGTTGCGCGGCGGTAGAGTCGTACTCGCGCCCGTCGGCGTGCGTGTGGTGCTGCACCTGCGCGACGAGCGCCTGGAGAGCCGGGTCGGGCGGGTAGAACCCACCGTCGTTGCCGCCGCCGCCCAGACGAAGACGCTTGTCGACCGCGCCGTCCGAGTCGGCGTCTCCTCCCGCGTCCGAGTCGACGGCCGACCGACCGCGCTTGTTGCCGACGAGCTGGGCGTCGCCGCGCTCGTTCGACAGGCCCCGATTGATCGACGGCGTGACCGAGTAGGCGGCGTTCAAGCCCGACGCGTCCATCGGGGCGCGGATGTACGGCGGTGCGCCCTGGGCGTGCGAGTTCGACGGGCCAGCCTGGGCATCGCCTCCGTCGACCGACGCGCTCGCCGACCTCTCCTTCTCTCCCGTCTCGCGCTCGTCGACAATCTTGTTCGCCTCCTTCGCGCGCACCTCCTGCTTGCCCTTGATGCGGCTCAACTTTTGCGCCCCGCGCGGCGTCTTGGAGATATCGACCGCCTCGAACGTGGTCGTGACGCCTTCTTGACCTGGCTCGGGAGGGTCGGTCGAGGTCGTCCCGTCCGGGTAGTGGTACAGCGCCTTGACAAAGTGCACCATTGCTTGGTGCTGCTGGAGGTTGTCCTTGCGCGAGAACGCCTTGCCGCAGTCGGCGACCGTGCATGGGAAGGCTGGGCGGCGAGGAACATTCCACTTGGAAAGTCAGCTCTCGGCAACGGAAGCCGCAAGCCCGACATCGAAGGAAACGGGGCGCACGCTTCTCGCCCCGGTGGACAGCCTTGTAGTGCCTGCGAAGGTGCTCGCTGCGCTTGAACGCCGCCGTGCAGTTCTCCGCGGGGCACGTATGAACGACGCCGCCTCCCTTGCTCGTGCCGCCCTTCGCCCCGAGTCCACCGGCACTCCCCTTCCCCCGCGGCCTCTGCGCAACTTTCTTCCTCTTCCTCCCTTCGTCGTCAAGTTCCTCGTCGTCCTCTCCCTCGGCCGCCGCCGACTGAGCCCTCATCTCTTCTGCTTTCCTCCTCGCCGCCTCCTGCTGCGCCCTCATCTCTTCCTCGAGAATCTTCGGGTCCTTCGTCCTCCGCCCGCGCAGGATCTGGTTCTTCTTGAACGGGATAGGCGGGTGAGGGACGAGTGCAGTCGGGGGCAGGTAGTGTGTGCCGGCGTTCGAGTGGATCTTGGTGGTCGGGGGGGAGTCGCGAGGGAAGGGGTGGCCGGCGAGGTCGGCAGCGGGAGGAAGTGCGGGAGGGAGTTGGTCCGCTGCGACGTAGGCGAGCGGGACGGGAGAGCCTGAGGGACCGGTCGCGGTGGCGGGCGCGAAGACGGCGTGGTCTGCGAGCGAGTGGCGTGACATTAGCGGCCCGGTTCGCCTACTACGGTGACTGTCAGGGGGCAGAACGCGCCGTGCTCGCCGGTCGAACCGCCTACGATCATGTCGCCGCTCGGGTGCAAGGCGTTGGCGCCGGAAGCCGAGGGCGCTGCGCGGGGAAAGCGTTTTGAGCGTCTGCACGCGCACGAACCCTACAAGCAGCGCATGCCGACGCAGGACGTCGACAGCACTACCGCGTTCGGTCATCCAGTGAGCACAGCACAACGCACCTTGGGGGATCGCGGCCGCCTGACCTCGCTGCTGCACTTGCCCCTCACCCTGCGCCTGCCCACCGCGCCCACTCCTATCCTTGTCCGCCGCTGCCTCGTCGCCATCCTCCTCGGCCACCCTCTCCCTCAGAAACTTGTACCACCTCATCCCGCACCCCGTCGGCGGCCTCGCCATCCTCGCTCCAATCTCGTTCCACGTGAGCGGGGGGTCAATCTTGACTAACTCGATGAGGCGCGCGTCTTCGGTCGGGGTCCAGCGCGCGCGAGAGCCGGGACCTCTGGCTGGACGGGTGGCAGAGGAGGACGCGGAGCCGCCGGCGTCGAGCACAGCGAGAGGGTTAGGCAAAGCGTTGCTCGGCTTCGTCATCGTCGTGGTCCTCGTCGCAGCGGTCGTAGCCGATGTCGAACCGGTCGGGACGCCGCCGTTCGCGAGCGAAGCCTGGCGTACCAACTCGAGGTGGTCGACTTGCGCCTGACCCTCTTCGCCCGCGCCGGTCCCCGCCGTTGTTGCCGTTCCCGTGCCGTGCTGACCCTGCGCCGCGCCCTGAGCCCCGCCGGTACGCTGACTGCGCTCGATCGCATCCTGCAACAACGCGTCGACGCTCTGTTCCGCCGCCCTCGCCGCCGCGTCCAGCCGACCCGCAACTCGTTCCTGCCCGTGCTGTCCAGCCTGAACCTGAACCTGAACCTGGGACTGAACAGACACGCCGACCTGGAAAGGGTGGGTCAACGACTCTGCCGCGCCGTTGTCGCCGTCCGACCCAGCATCAGCATCAGCATGCGCGTGTTCGTCCTGCTGTCCTCCTCCTCGCTGCGCCAGAGTTGCGCCTGGGCGTGTGTTCGCGTACGAGGTGGGGGGTGGGTGAGTGGGGATGTCAAAACACTCGTTTCAGCTTGTCAACAGCGGGGTGGAGAAGGGGGAAGAAGGGGGGGGGGGAGGGACGCACCTCGGGAGGTGGCGGCGCTGCTGGCTGTGGTGTCGGCGTTCGAGGGGCGGTGGACGGGGATGTCGTCCATCGTCGCGAGCAAGATGCCCAGGACACTGCGAAACGAAAGGGGGAAGAAAGCGTCGGGAGAGGGAGAGAGAGAGCGAGAGCGAGAGGGGGATGGGCGAGCCGCGGGGCCATTACAAACGGGGTTTTTCTTTTGTATTCAATTCATACGAAACAGTTGTAATGGTCCGTCTCGACAACCTGTCCAGGGCATCCGGGGTCAAGCAGACGGGACAAGGTGGAGGAGGAGCGAGGAGGCGGAGCGACAGAGGCTCTCTATGGATTCTACGGGGGCTCACAAAAGGTAGATAGAGAAAGGGGGAGGGGAGGAAGTGGTCGTCGCCACGGACCACCTCAACGCCTCTTGTAATGACTCGTCTCGCTCTTGTCCCTCAATCGCTCGGCCGCCTGCTCAGGCGTGATGTCCCTCTGGGTCTCGGCGAACAACTCGAAGCCGACGAGGTACTTCTTGACCGTCGAGCTGCGCAACAGGGGCGGGTAGAACCCAATGTGCAACTGCGCGAAGCAAGCGTC
Source organism: Rhodotorula sp. ZM1 (assembly GCA_009806315.1). Classification (NCBI taxonomy): domain Eukaryota; kingdom Fungi; phylum Basidiomycota; class Microbotryomycetes; order Sporidiobolales; family Sporidiobolaceae; genus Rhodotorula; species Rhodotorula sp. ZM1. Next base: position 29,380 of record QYSD01000128.1, read on the forward strand.
CGGAGCGGACGGGCCGCGCCGAGAGAGGTCGAGCGAGGGGGAGAATGTCGGGGTTTGGTAGATCCCCATCGAATACGCGAACGAACATTCAAAGCTGTCACGCACGTTCCAATCAAAGAGAACAAAAAGTCAACTCTCGCACCATCCGATCGCGGCAGGAGAGGAGAGGGAAGCGTCGCCGAGAAACTCACAGGTTATCGTACCTCGTCCCGACGCTCGTCAAGGTCTTTGCCAAATCCGCCTTCTCGTCCTCGCTCAAGTACGCCAGACTCGGCACATGACGCTGGTAAGGAACGACGAGGACCTCGAATGGCCAGGCGGCCCAGTACGGGACGAGCGCGACAAAGTGCGCGCCGAGGTGGGTGATGCGTGACGTGGTGGGGGACGAGTGGTAGAGCTCGAGTTCAGAGTGGGCGTAGGTGAGGAGGAGAGAGGGAAGGCCATTGGTCCTGCACCACCGACCCACCCATCAAACTCGTCAGCCCCTCCGCCCAGTTTCCTCTACCATCGCGAAAACTTTTCTCGACGTACAAGGTAGGAATCCCCTCTCTCGCCTTTCCCTCCCACTCTTCTGCCCACTCCCGCTGGCTGCGCAAGATCCGCTCAGGCATGGTCGGGACATGACTCAGGCTCCAGGCCTGTCCGTGCGGGTGCGGGTTCGAGCAGCCCATCATCGAGCCTTTGTTTTCAAAGCTGCCGCGTGGGAAGGGCGCCGAGCGGGGCGGCGGGAGAACGCGAGGAGGTGAGCGAGGCGGAGCGAGGGGAGGGGGAAGGAGGAGGAGGTTAGTCGAAGGAGAGGACGGGGAGGGGAGGGAGGAACCCGCGAACGCACATCTGGATATACCTGATCCACGGGTTCTCAACCGAGATGTCCTTGTAGAGCTTGATCCTACCGTCACACGGTCCGATCAGCTCGCTCGAGAGCTCGAGAAGAAGAGGAGCGGCCACGGACCAAGTCTCCACCACCCTCTCAACCTCCCCATCACTCATCTCGGCCACCGTCAAGTCGTGTCGCGGCGAGAAACAGATGACGTAGCATTTCCCTCGCGCAGGCTGGGTCTGGAAGAGGGAGGCGGTGGAAGCGTCTGGGGACGCGGCCGGGGGAGGGAGGACGGGCTCGGGGAGGAGGGCGGCAAAGTCGTTCTGCGCTCACCACATCCCCGCTTCAACTAGTCAGCCCCTCGCTCGTTGGGCCAAACAACAAACAAAAATTCGAGAAGGAGAGAAACACGACAGGGGAGCGCACCTCAAAGACAAAAGTCCCCTCATACCTCTCGGTCCTCTTCCCGCCCGCCCTCTCGTTCCCCGGACAAAGATAGCACTTGTCGTCGTATTGAGGGAGGGAGGTGAGTTGCGGAGGTTCGACGGCGCCTTGCCAGGGTCGTTTGGTGCGGTGTGCTGCGCGGGCGCGAAAAAAAAAGGAGGGGCTCAGCGAGGGGAAACCAGAGGCGGCTGAGAGGGTCCGCTTGGTAAACCTGAGAGTCAGAGCGAGCACATCCGCGCAACATCAACCCTCAGCCCCGACTGTCATCCCACCGACCCGCAGCCCTCCTTGTCACTCTGACTGACCAAACGCCCGCCCGCGCTCAGCGACCCTCGCGAAAGCGATCTCACCCAACCCGAGAGGGGCTCCTGTGCTTCACGAGTCCCGGGACAGTGCGCGAGCGAGCGTCTAGACGCGCGTCATCGATCTCCCTCTCCTCGACCTCGCCCTCTCCTCCAAGTTCACGACATACAGCGAGAGCCCACGGCGCAGCGAGCCTTCGAGAGAGGGTCAACCGAGCAAAAAGGAACCGGAAGAAAGGAGGCGAGACGACGGACGCACGACTACACAGCACCCACTCGCGCTTCAACGGGTTCCAGCGCCGATGAGAGTGGTCGAGCGGGTTGAACTCGGCAGCTCCTGTGTCGAGTTGGACCGCTGCAGCTGGCGCGGACATCTGAGCTGTGAGGTGGGAGGGGAGAGAGAGCTTTCGAGGCCGACTCAGCACCGTGTAGTTTCTCTTCCTCTGGGCTCGTGCAGCAGTGCATGACAAGCTCTGTTTTTAGTTGTCGTCTCTACGGAGGGAAACAGCGGCGTCGGAAAAGAGAGAGCGGAACAATAAACTCGAGTCGAGAATCAAGTTGTCGCTTCAGGCAGCCCAGTCCTGCTGGCGGCCTTACTGAAGTACATGCGTCGTCGTGCCGTTCGACTCGGGCAGCAGGGGTTTCCCCATCTGCGCGTCTGCCATCGTGAGCGCCTCAGCCCGTGCCACGAGGTTTCTCCTCGGACAACGTGCCCGTTCTCTCGACCGTCGCCAGGGAAGCGGTTCAGGCTCGGTGTTCGCTGTGGATGTGTGGTGTCGGTGCAGCGGTGGAGTGCAGTGGAGTGCAGTGCGGTGATGGGCGAGGTAGCCGGGTGAGGAGGTGAGGCCCGTGTCTGTCCGGAACAGTCGGCGTCTCTCTCTCTCTCGTCTTTCCAAACCCTGACCCATCCCATCCCTGCCTCGTCTCAAACTAGCAAACCCCATGTTCTCTGCCACTCGCTCAGCTGCCGTACGCCTTCTCACACCCGAACCCTCGCGCGCGCCCTCTTCTCGTCACCTCGTGCTAACTCCAGCTTCCGTTACAGCGCTCGGCCGCACAGGCTGCTAGCCGCCGCAACGTCTCGGTCAGTACCACACCCACTCTCAACCCCGTCCCCCTCCCTCCCGTTTTCTCGTCGCGTCGGGGAGGACGGAGCGTTCGAGGAGAGAGCGAGAGGGATCCTTGTCGATCGACCCGCTGGCCTCGCATCGCACTCTGCCGGGCTCGCTCCATCGGCAACGGACGTGCACGAGGGGTGATCGGGACTTTTTCCGACCGTCTCGAGCGCGCGCGCGACAGGTCGGCGCGTCGGGCGCAGACGACGGCCGAGGGAAGGAGTAGACGAGGGGCGGATTGCCGGGTCCGCACCGACGGTTTCTCGTCGCGCGAACACACGATTCACTGGGCGCGCGGGGCTTGGGACACACGTCAGGACACTCCCTTTCCTCCCCGGCCGCTGAACGCATCAAGTCGCCGCCCCCTCTCCCGGACTCGGGAGAGCAACTCGCAACTAACCCCTCCGCCCATTCCTCGCAGACCGTCCGCGAGACCCTCAAGGAGATCATCCCCGAGCGCCAAGCTCTCCTCAAGCAGATCAAGTCGGAGCACGGCGCCAAGACGCTCGGCAACGTCACCGTCGAGCAGGTGCGTCCCCCGCCCCCCGCCGTCGAGCTGTTCTGCCAATTCTCGACCACGGTAGTTGACACCCGTGAGCGCGCAGGTCGTCGGAGGCGGACGCGGAATCAAGTTCATGCTCTGGGACCCGTCGGTCCTTGACGCCGAGGAGGGTATCCGGTGCGCTCCATCTCCTCCCTTCCCTCCACGACCCTCCCACTCGTCTCCCCCTTGCACTAACCCGCTTCTCGTCCACCTCGCAGTTTCTGGGGCCGCTCGATCCCCGAGTGCCAGCGCGACCTCCCGACCGCCCCAGGCGGCCAGGAGATCCTCCCCGAGGCCATGTTCTGGTACCTCCTCACGGGCAAGGTTCCCACCGCCGAGCAGACCAAGCAGTTCCAGGAGGAACTCGTCAGTCGCTCCGAGTTGCCCGCGCACGTCGAGAAGGTCTTGGACTCGTTGCGTGAGTAGCCCGAGCGACTCTTTTTTCTCTTGGGTTTGAAGAGGTCAACCTCGCCGCCGCGCGATGTGAGCGAGTGCTCACGATGGTGGTTGTACGCGCGCGCAGCCAAGACTCTCCACCCGATGACCCAGTTCGTCATTGGCGTCGCCGCGCTCAACCACGACTCGCAGTTCGCCGCCCGCTACAAGAGCGGGATGAAGAAGGCCGAGTACTGGGAGCCGGCGCTCGAGGATTCGCTCGACTGCGTCGCCAAGTCATTCACCATCGCCGCGAGGATCTACCTCCACACTTACAAGGGCGGGGCCAAGAACATGGCGCCCGTCGACAAGTCCAAGGACTTGTCGGCCAACTTTGCGACCCAGATTGGCTTTGGCGACTCGGAGGGCTTCATCGAGTTGATCCGCTTGTACAACTCGCTTCACACTGACCACGAGGGAGGCAACGTCTCGGCCCACACGACCCACCTCGTCGGCTCGGCCCTCTCGGACCCGTTCCTGTCGTACTCGGCTGCGCTCGGCGGTCTCGCAGGCCCGCTTCACGGTCTCGCGAACCAGGAGGTCCTCCGCTTCATCCTCGGCATGCAGAAGGAGCTCGGCGACTCGCCCAGCGACGAGCAGATTGTCCAGTACATCTGGAAGACGCTCAACAGCGGTCAGGTCATCCCCGTATGGACTCGCTCTTCCTCTCGTCACATTTTTCGCACGTCGCTGACGTTCGAGATGCGCGCAGGGATACGGCCACGCCGTCCTCCGCAAGCCCGACCCCCGTTTCGCCGCTCTCCGCGAGTTCGGCAACAAGCACCCGGAAACCGCCAACGACCCGGTCTTCCGCATGGTGGACTCGGTGCGTTGTTTGACTTCCAGTGAAACTGGCGCCAAAGTCGCAGCGTTCTGACTTGACCGCTTGATCGTCCCCTCGTCGCCGTTCCGCATCCTTCGCCTCTTTGGCAAACGTCTTCGCCGGCTCTTTCGTTTCCTCGACCTGCCCCATTCACTGCCTCTCCCTCGTCGCTTTCGTTCACGTCGCCCGCCCACCCTCCCACAGCTCTTCAAGGTCGCCCCGGGCGTCCTCACCGAGCACGGCAAGACCAAGAGTGAGTCGCTCCCTGTCTTCTCCAGCCCTCGCCGTGCTTTCTTTCTCCCACTCTCTTCCGCCGCTTCCTTCTCGCTCGTTTGACGATGGACGCTGACCTTGTCCATCTTTCACGGAACAGACCCGTACGTTGCCCCTCGGAGGGTCCGACTCGCCCACTTGATCGCGCTGACTATCGTTCCGCTTCCTCCTCGACCTCTCCTTTCGCAGGTTCCCCAACGTGCGTCGGCCCGTTCCTGCTGCGACATTGACTCGAGGCTGACCGTCGACTTGCGCTCCTCCTCCAGGTCGATGCTGCCTCCGGCTCGCTCCTCTACCACTACGGTCTCCGCAACTTTGACTTTTACACTGTAACGTTCGGAACGAGTCGCGCCATCGGTGCTCTCTCGCAGCTGGTCTGGGACCGCGCTCTCGGACTTCCCATCGGTGAGTGTTGTCCTCTCTGCGCGACGAACGGCCACGCCTTTCTCCGGTCTCGTCCCCCCTCGGGTACTGACTCGCCTCGTCCCTTTCCCTTTCCCTTTCCCTCACAGAGCGCCCCAAGTCGCTCTCGATGGAGGCCATCCTCAAGCTCGTCAAGTAAGAGCGCTCAGCCCCATGCGCCTCGGCGACCAAAACCCCTAAGCTGCTTCTGTAGACAACCCACCGTCTTTCCATTTCTCCCGCGCTCTCCCCCCCAACCCACCTCCGCTCCGTCTTTTTTACCAAAATGAATACAAAAAGGATTGGTCTCCCCCGGAGAGGCACTTTTTCGGGCGGCTGTTCTCGAACTCGCCGCTTGTCGCTTGTTTTGACTGGCTTTTCCATTCCATGTCAGATTGATTCGAGCCGCTCGGTACGAGGAGAGGGGCTGGTTCGTCTTGCGTTCGCCATTTCCTCTCGCCCGCTCTTGTCCAACTCTTTTACCTTGCTCGTCTCCAAGACACGGGTCACTCGAGCGTCTTTTTGCTTGTCCGGTCCTGCGTGCGAGCCTGTTGTTCCCTCTCACCGCTCACCGCTCTGTCACGGTCGCGTGTCACGGTCGCGAGGGTCGGAGGGTCCGCGGATGGCGGCTAGGCAAGGTGACTTCGGCGAGTC
>QYSD01000129.1:0-33931 GCA_009806315.1 Rhodotorula sp. ZM1
GGCCGAAGAGAAGCTGATCGTTGGGTGCTGCGCGCGGGCAGGCCAAGAACGCGTTTGACCACTTGAACGGATTCCACTTGATGGACCGATACCTAGTCGGTCCGTCTCTTCCCTTCTTCTCTTCTACTCGCCAGCTGGAGCTGACGGTGCGAGGATGGACAGTCCTGTACCACCAGCCCGCGAAACAAGCCAAGGCGGACCTCGCGCGACGAGAAAAGGAGTTGGACGAGTTGAAGAAGAAACACAACATTCCTGATAAGGAGTGAGTCGCCGAACACGGGGCGGAGGTGAGGAGAAGGGCAAAGTGGTCGAGTGTTGTACTTGGTATTCGAGGAGGTGCAAGGGGTTTTCACAACTTCGGTGCGCTCGCTTCAGGCTGAGTGCCCGGAAGCGAGAGAGAACAGCGAGTATCGCACAACGTATGATGCGAAACGAGAGGAAGGCTACAAAGCACCGTCGCATGAATAGGCACCCTCGACCGCCGCCTCAAACCTGATTGACACCATCGCCCGGGGCGACCACCTGCTCAGTCTTGACATCCACTAATCTCGTTCCCTGCTCGCCCTCTAGCTTGACAGTCGCCTCAATCTCGACCTCCACCTCTACATCCTCCTCCTCCTCCTCAACCTTGACGCCCTTCTTCCCCTTGCCCTTCTCCTCCCTTCCACGCTTAATCTTGCTCTCAACCACCACGGCACTCTGCACCTTCGGTCCCTTGGCCACAGAGGACGAGCGACGCCTCTTGATAGTCGGATCCGCCAACAGAGCCTGTACCTCCTCCTCGAACGTCCTCTTCCTCTCCCTTCCCTGCTCTTCCTGTTCTCCCATCTCCTCTGCCTCCTTGATCTCGACCTTTCCGACCTTCTCCGCGCCTCCGTTCAAGGACCCGGACTTCAAGTCCGCGAAGAACAAGACTTGTTGAGCCCACCCGGCGTACGGGCCCCATTTGTCCGCGAGGAAGGAGGAGACGCGGTCGTGGAGTTGGGGGGTGAGGGAGGCGGAGCGTGGGGAAGGGAAGGAGTAGTCCCTCACCGCAATCTGCGCGACGGTAGCATGGGTTAGGTCGAGTTAGCTGAAGGGGAGAGAAGGTGAGAGGCGAGAGAGGACGCAACCTGGAAGACGTGTGTGTCGACGGGTACGATTTCGTTCCATCCCATTCCGAACAGGAGAACACAGTCTGCTACCTTTCTCCCGACGCCTTTGAACTCGACGAGTCGTGCCCTCGCTTGGGCGATCCCTTTCCCGTCGCGAGTAAACTCGTCCCTGTTCAACGAGGCGAGGTACGATTCGGGCGAGACACCGAGCGCAGAAGCGGTCGAGAGGAGTGTCTGAGCGGTCGAGGGAATGAACGGCGCGCGGTAGCCGAAACCGAGTTGGCGGAGGAGAGGGTCGATGCGTTTCGGATCTGCGAGAGCTTGGGGAGGCGGGAAGGAGAAGAGGGACAAGTCGTTTGGCGGGGAGAGAAGGGCGGACGGGAGGGAGGAGGGAGAGTGGACGCAGGAGGAGGTGAAGTGTGAGGGATGGGGGAGGGGAGAACCGAGGGCTGCGCAGAGGCGGTTGACCATGAGGGTGATGCGGGCGATGTTGTTGTTCGCTGAGCAGATGAAGCTGAACGTGGGCGAGCGTGAGCGCAGGGCACGAGAGAAGAAGGAGCGAGTTGGACGCACGAGACGAGCGTCTCCCACTCGTCCTGCTTGAGCACGCGGATCCCCTCGAGCCTGTTCTCCGAGTCCATCTCTATCTTTCTGCGAAACCTGGGGTCGTCGCGCGCCCACTGCCGGTGCAACTCGTCAAGGTCGACGTCGAGCTGGAAGTGGGCGCGGACGAGGGGCGTAGTCGTGTCGTGTGCGAGGTCCGCGACGTAGGCCGAGTGAGGCGGAGCGAACGGGTACAGCGCGCGGTAGTAGATGCCCGAGTCTGCTTGGCCGATGCGTTGCAATGTCAACCCAAAGTCACTTTGACGTCCGTCGTCGTCGTAGGAGGTGCACACGACTGACCGTCCTGCCGGAGGACGAGTGTGCGTCCGGTGTGCGCGAGTGCCCACTCGTCGCAGTCTGCACTCGACGGTGCGTCTGCCGTCGCAACGGCGGGTGTACACCTGTGCCACCTGAACGACTGCCCGCTCACGCACACGGTCTGCAACGAGAGCTGCTTGCGCGACACGGCGAGGTGGCGCAACGGCGTCGCGAGGCAGCTCATGCCCGCCTGCACTCTAAGCCGAGAGTGCCCGCAGGAACTTCACCCTGCTGTGCCAGAGAGAACGACGAGAGACTCGCCGTCGCCGTCGCTGTCGCCGTCGCCCTGCTCGGTCGCCACGCCCTCGACCGTCGCCAACGACTCGCTCGCTGGACACGCTCACTCTGGCTTGACACTGACTGCAGCGTGTGGACCTAGCAGGATCACGCAAGGAAACCCCCCGCGCCCGCTGCGGCACCCACTCACTCGCCTCGACCTCCCCCTCCCCCTCCCCCCATCCTCATCACATCACCAACAATGCTCCCGTTCGCAGTCGTGCACGACTCGCAGACTCCGCCGCCGTACTCGCCACACTCGACTCACTCGTCCTTTCCGCCCACCCGCACGCGCTCGTCCGCAAACGGAGATGCCGCTCCCTCCCCCTCGCACTTCGCAGCGACACACACCGCCGACTCGCTCCTCGCAGACACAGACTCGGCTTCGTCCGCGTCAACCTCGTCAACTCCCCCATCGAGACCCTCGACCGACTCGGCCGACGGGGCTGCGACCGGTCTCGCGTCGTTCAGGAACCGTGCGGGCGGGGGTTCGATGAGTCGTTTGAGCAGCGGGACCGGCACCGCCGTGTCGTCCTTGTCTGCTTCGTCGTCGTCCATATCGGCCATGGGCGCGGCCGCGCTCGGGATGAGTGCGCTCGAGGACGGGCTCGGCGGCGCATCAAGCAGCGCCTCGTCGACCGTCTTTACCTACGGCGGCAGCGGCGGCGGTGGCGCGTGGAGCGGTGACGAGGGCTCCTTCGGACTCGGTTTGGAGGCGGGCTCGTCGCGCGTCTCGAGTCGGGCGCACAGTCCTGCACCCATGTCGGACGGAGGGTTCGACGGCTACCTGAGTTATCGCGCGGGCAGCAGGAACAGGAGCAGGAACACGTCCGGGTACACTACGCCGGTGGAGAAGGAGCATGCGTACGGGTCAGAGTGTGAGTGCCTCGTCGCGGTCGACGATTGACAATCCGCGCTGACTGGCCCGCCGTGCAGACTACCACAACCACCACTACCAGACCTCGGCGCTGCTGAGCAAGCTCGGAGGGACGCTCGCGCCCGAGACGTCGCCCGTCATCGGCCGCAAGCAGCGGAAACCAGGCTGGTGGGCTCGTCGAGCCGAGACGCGACGCAAGAACACGGGGCCTCGCTCGTCCGCCTCGTCCGGGGGCGAGTCGAGCGCTCCCTTGCTCGGCGGCGTGCAGGGCTCGTCAGCGTCCAAGACGGGCAAGGACCGCACGTGCTTCGCGACCTTCCTTGCGGCCCTCTTGCGCCAACCGTGGTTCCCCACTCAGCCTTTTACGATCCTCTTCTCGCTCCTCCTCTTCGGCTGCTTCGCCGCGACCCTCACGACCTTCCTCGTCAACGTCCTCTCGTCAGACCGTGAACCTCCCCCCTGGCGACAATACTGCCAGGAGCAGCGACCGTTCCCTCACGACCTCGCCGACTCTCTCAAACCCGTCAACGTCTTCGTGGGCGTTTTCTCAGTCGACGCCGCCGCTGAACGCCGAAACGCCATCCGCCTCTCGTACGCCAAGCACTCAAAGCCGATCGATCCGCGTACTGGGACGGCGGCACACAACGTCCAGCTCAAGTTTGTGCTGGGCAGGCCGAGGCAAAAATGGAGCAAGCGCATCGCGCTCGAGATGGAAATGTTTAACGATATCGTCGTCCTCGACGTCGAGGAGAACATGAACAAGGGCAAGACGTTCCGGTATTTCAGCTGGGCGGCCGAGAACGCCACGGTGCCGGTCTTCTATGCAATGCCCGGCGAGGAGGGACTGGTGGATGGGCAGAGGCAGGTTGGAGTCGGGTTCAGAAAGGCGGATTACGTTGTCAAGGCGGACGACGACTCGTTCATCGATTTGGGCGAGTTGGAGCGCCACTTGCGCATCACGCCGCGCGAGAACACCTACTGGGGCTGTGAGTCGCGATCGTCCCCTTCCGCTCGACAGGCGCGCGGGCTTCGCTGACGCTCACACGCGCTGCGCAGACCTCGTCCGAAACCGCTTCATGGCGGGCGAAGTGTACGCCCTCTCGTCCGACCTCGTCTCGTACCTCGCGACGTACCCTCGCCCAAAGTCCTGGACGATCGGCAAGGAGGACCAGCGCGTCGCGAAATGGATGCGCAACCACCCGAACGCTTCGTCGATCCATTGGATCAGCGAGCGGTGCTACATTTACGACCACCCAAAAGCCGGCACGACCTACTCACGCGGATTTACGTTCCCCGACCATGTCGAGCAGGTTCGCCTCGAGGGCCGGAGAGGGATCAGCGAGGAGGAGAGGTTGAGGAGAGGAGGCGAGTTGTGGCAGAGTTACTCGACCGTCGCGAGGTGGAAGAAGCCCTATGTCGCGCCAGCGCAGCGGTTGTCGATCGAGGAAGAGGTTGAGGCGCTCGTCGAGGGTGGAGGGCGGTGGGCCGCTCAAGGATGGCGAAGCGACGGCGGACGCGGACCCGAGGCCGTCAAGCTCGAGAAGGTCGTCTTCGGTCCGTCGAGCGATGCGCGCTTCGTCGACCACCTCACGGACGGTGCAGGACTCGACTCAGAGCCGGACAAGACGATGACGGGCGTCCAGCCTGGCGTGCCCGATCGAGGCGTTGCGATCCCCTCGGCGCGAACCACCCGCTTCGGCAAGGACTTGTTCCGCGATCCCGAGGGCGTCAGGGCCGTCTCGCATCTCCGCAAGAGGGCGGCCAATGTCCAGCAGGGACCGACGCGCGCGCCTCTCGAGGAGGGCGAGTACGAGATCCACAACCTCGTTCGCGGGCCGTTCGAGGACGCACCGTCGCCTGCCGATGGGGCCGCGGGTGAGTCGACGGGCGCGCAGGTCACGCTCAACTCGACGCTCGGGTCGACCTCCTCTTTGCCCGGTTCTTCGTCCGCCGCGCCTCACACCGCCGTGCCCTACGTCAACGAGCCGACTGCCCAGATTCGCCTCGGCCAACACGCCTACGCCGTCCCGTCATACAACGAACGCTTCGTCCCCGCGCCGACTCTCCGCTTCGACCCCGCGACTCTCTCGGTCCGTGAACGACGCATGCTCGGCCGCGATCACGGCGGGACCGTTGCTGTCCACTACCTCAAGCGCAACGAGTGGTTCTTCGAGACCGCTCTCGCGCTCCTCGGCCGCGAGAAAATGTGGGATGGAGGAGCCGACGTGCCCGCTTACCCCGCCACCCCTTACTCGTCGAATTCGCTCCTTGAACCCTACGCCAAGGACCCGCTCGTCCTCACCTCTACTCCGCCCGCACATCTCGCACAGCGACTCGAGCAGGACGACGCGCAGGTCAGTGCCGACGACCGCCTCGAGGTCTTCCCTGCGTTGTGGGGCGCGCCGAGGATGTACGGCTCGCCTATCGTTCTTGCGAACGGCATGATCGTCGAAGGACGTCGGGCGGAGGCGAATCGTGAACGTCTCGTCGGACCTCCTGGGACTCGACTTGGTGCTGGAGCGGGCGTAGGCGCTGCGTCGACGAGTGCGAGTGTGGCGAGTCGGTTGGGACGCATCACGGGCGGTGGGAGGATGCCGATGATGGCGCTTGCAGAGGAGGATGGCGTGCAGATCGAGATTGGCGATGAGGAGCGGAGACAGGCTGGGGAGGATGAGGTCGCGCTCGAGGTGCCAGTTATCGAGGAGTCCGCCTTGGCATCATCTCCAGTGCCGTCATCGGCTTCGTCGACGTCGGCCCCGTCCTCGGCTTCGTCGACTTCGGCCCCGTCGTCGCCTGCCACCAGCAGCGACGCACCATCCGCGCCCTCGACGTCCGACGCCCCTTCCTCCTCCATCTCCGCCTCGTCGGCCTAATCTCGCCGCTCGCCCTCCCCCGCAACCGCATCGATACCCTCGTTCGTCCGTCCGCATACCCTATCTTTCAGCAGCAGTTTGCCTAGAACAGACATTTTCTTTCCGTCCAGTCGTTTTCTCCGTCGTTCAGGAGCTTCGCATCCTCTGAAACTTGTATTTGGCCTCACATAGCGATACTGCCAGCATCCTGCGTCGTTCACTACGGCCAGCGAAAGCAACGCAACGCAGCGAGCGCTCCGGAGTTGACCGCTACTAGTAACCAAAACCCTCAATCTTCTCTTCCGCCTAGACTGCTCACTTCTCCCACCGCTTGACGCGCTTGCGCTAGGATGTCGCACGCTTTCTTGACTTGACGGGCATGGCAACGCTCCGCCTCAACCTGCTCCGAACCTCAGTCCCGCAGCGTGCCAGCAGCACGTCGATGACCGCGTCAAGTCGCCGATCTTCGCAAGAGCAGTGCGTTCGTACCGCTGGGCTTCCGCAGCTTCTATATGACAACTCCTGGGGAGGTCCTTGTGGCCTGGAGCGGCGAGGTGTGGTGTACTGCCCCTCGAGCATCGATGTCTCGATGTCCCACCTCTTCCTCGTCTGGGATGAATATCGCCTCGCTCACAAGGAGCTGGACACCGCGTCAAACGGGAAAGGAAGTCGGCGACCGTCTGTTACGGTCTGCTTGGTGTCGGTACATATGCGAAACTACCCATCTCAGTCCCCGCCCGCTAGCTTACCATTCCACCTCGACCGCAGGGAAAGGCATGGGAATGCGATCCCGACGTAATTTTGTGCTGTGCAAGTTTGTCGCCCAGTCATCTTCTGGCCTGGGCCGACGACGCGGTTTATCATTTTCACGAACCAGGGCATCTTTGCCATCCCTGAACAACCCTACCAGCCTTTCCCGTTCCTCGTCAAACCGCTCATCCTGCTCGAATCGCCGCCTCCGCGGACAAATCTACCCCCTCACCTGTTTGAAAAACCCTGTCGGACCTATCTGCCTTGCGTCGTCGCTGGGGCAGCCTCGTTCAAGGCGTTCGTCCGGAAACTGCAGGCTAACTCCCGCATCTTCGACCTCTTGCACGCCCACAAACTTGACACGCTTCTGTGCGTCCGCTGACCAAAGCATGGCCGATCGTTAGCTGACCATTTCGTCTTGCGTGCGCAGTGTTCTCACGGCGGAGGACTCGATCGGTCACGAGAAGCCGAAGGTCGTCGCGCTGAGCAAGGCTGCCTCGGCCACCTCGTACAACCCTCTACCGACGCTTGCGGCCGAGTCCGAAAGGGACGAAGACTGGCCTATGCATATTGCCGCACCTGCGGCTGTCCCTCAGCCCTTCTTCCGCTTTTCCCTCCACCGCCGCCTCCACAACCGAGGCGCCAGCATCCTTCTCCAACGAAGAAGTCGCCCGCATCCTCCAGGCCGCTCCCGCACCTGCGGTTGCTTCCCTCACACACCTCCCATCGCACGTGCAAATTCACCGACTCAAGCTTGCGGTAGATGAGCGGAGGTACACGCCTATCGACATCTTTTGTCAAGCAGGAACGACGATGCGCGCGCCGATGCGCGGCGTCTTCAAAAGAACGGGCGACTTCCGCTACGACTACCTCGACGGAGATTGGGAGTCGTTGCAGGTCTCCGCCTTGGCCGACCTTTACCGCATCTTGTCGACAGACGTCGACAGACGTGGACACGAGGAGCGCGGCGAGGATTCGCAGTGACGCGCAACTGGCGGATTTTCACCTGCTCTTCTCCGAGACACCCACGACGAAGGACCTTCACAGGCGGTCAACCAGCATCGCGTTATGTTATCCCGACAGACATGATCCGCTACTTGCCAATCTCGACGCTCGCTAAGCAAGAGGCCAAGATCTAGAGAAACCTCCTTCTCTCGTTTGCATCAGAACTTAATATTCTCGGCGCCGTGTACGAGACGGCATCGATCAACTACTTCAGCCGCCAGGGCATCCACGTTCGAAGCCCTCGACTCGTCCATCATCAGCGTCCCTCCAGCCCTCCCTCCTATTACTCTGGACACCACGCTCGCCATCCCAGTCGACCGCGACTACATCGCCAAAATCCCTCCGAATCATCCGACATATGATACCATCATCGTTGAGCCGTCACGGAAGCTCGTCATCCCCGTACAGTTGACGGTCTCGCGCGACCACACGCTCGGTGTCGTCTGCTTGAAGCGGATTGAGGCGCAGTGCGGCGACGAGATGGAGGTGATGGGCGTGAAGCGGCTATTCCTGTTCGTGGGTCAGGAAGGTGACGCCGCCAAGCAGCTTGCGGCGACGTACAGGGCGAAGCGCGGCATCCGCGACGGCGACAACAAGCTCATCGCGCCCAAGAACCTGATGCGGTACGAGTTGGGTTACGCGGAACTCAGCAGCGAGGAGCTCGTGGGCAAGTTCACCGAAGTCGCGTTCCGTTTCTTGCTGCAGCTGTGGGCACTACTTGCTGTTAATGTCTCGTTCAAAGATTGAATCTAGTCCGCAACTTCCGCAGCCGACTCCCTTCGCTTGACCGGGGCGATTGCACTGAGTGGCGCGTTCAAGGGAAACTTTGGTCTGCAGAGCGACGGCGAGGCGTCGAAAGGGAATAAATGTGTGCGACGGGAGTTGTTGCTGAGATGCGTTTCTTCCGTCGTTTAGGAGTTTCGGTTGTACTCCGGATTATCTTCGCCTCGCGACTGTATGACCTGTTCCTGTTCGTATGCTCCGTCGTTTGCTGTACTCGAAAGCGCCGCATAGCGAGACTCGAGCCGAGCGAGTTGGTTGATCCGGTCCCTGCACTCGCTCGCTACACCAGACAGACCCAGTCGAGGCGACCAGACAGCTCGAGATGAGCGTTTTTGCGCCCTCTGCGCTGTCCAGCGCTTCGTCGAACCAGGCGCCGCCGACAAGCAGCCTTTCATCTTTCCTCGCCTCGACGAGCGTACCCAGCGCACCGCCGCCCTCGCAGAGCTATGTCCAGCTGTGCAAGGTGAGCACGATTGACCAGTAGTCGCCTGGGCTGGACGTCGCTGACCTTCGGTGCGGTTGATCAGCTCGTCCTCCAACGACGGTTGCGAAACTTGTTCGGTTTGACGGCGGTTGCGACAGGCGTGGCGCTGTACCTGGCCATTTTCGACCCACGAGAACTCCCAGGTGGGCTCTTAGGTGCCACTCGTGGCGCCTGATGCGGTTGCTGACCTTCCCGTCCCTCAGGATGCTTGTTCAACGTCGTCCCGCTCCTCCTCTTTGCACCAATCGCTTTCCTGGGTACTCTTCCTGTGCTCATACTACGAAAGCAAACCATCACGAGTGAGCCCGGTCGACTCTGCCGTTACCGGGAAACTCAGCTCACCTCGCTCCTCCTGCAGCATCACGTCCTCCCCTCCCCACTCTCTTCTCCAAGCTCTCGTCAATCCGAAAACGGACCCTTGCACTTCCAGTCGTCCTCGCCTACCTCCTTGCCGCTTCCATCCTGCACTTCGCGTACATATGGGCCGCGAGCTGGACTTCGAGGGATGCGCGGCTTGGCTGGCTGTTCTTCCACCAAGGGTGCGTTCCGCCTGGTCAAACGACTGTGCTCGCCTTGCTGACACTGTGCTGAGCCGATCAAGGCGAGACGCTTGGCAAGTTAATGAGCGCCGACTTATGCTCGCTATCTTCCACATCGTCCTTGCTGTCTGGGCGACTGTACAGCACGTTGTGGAGGACCGCGCGCAAGTCGAATTTGACGACGATGCGACGGTCCGTTACTTCACTTGAGAGCGCGACGAGCTGGATGCTGATGGTTCGTCTCCCACAGCTCAGCATCCCCGCCCGTTTCGCATCAAAGGGCAGGAAGCGCTGCTTGTCGGCTTTCCAGTCGGCTGCCTCAGCGACCTTCACATTCTGGTCCGCCTACGTCCTCTTTCGCCGCCCGGTCTTGCGTCTCCTCCTCGCGCATGTCCTGCCGACCTGGTCACGGTACGTCAGTAGCCTCCACACGTACCGACGACCACCGCTGACGCTCTCTTCGTCGGCTAGCCCCTACATGTACACCATGATGCGGCACAGCGGCGCCTATTCCCTCACTCTCGCAACACGAGCATTCGCTAGCGCATTGCTGTTCTTCCTCGCGTGGGAAGCAGCGCACATCTGTTTTGAGGTGTACGCGACGCATGTGGGTCTTGCCTCGAACTGCACATCGTTGATCTGCTGACGAACTCGTTCCTGCAGCCCATGCTCGTCTCGCAGTTTGCGCCCAACCCGAACCAGGCGCTGCTCTCCGGCCTTCGCGCAAGCGACCCGTACTACCAGGTGCGTCGTCGGCTTGCCCGTGCATTGAGCGGTGTGAGCTGACTCCACGTGCTTCAGCACTTTGCGTTTCTCGAGCTCTCGCTCCTTACCCTGACCAACCCGTCCCGCCGACAAGCGATCTTCAAGGACGTAAAGCCTGGAAGCGCGACTGGTGGAGCATGGGCGGAGATCTCGAGGGAATGCCTGCTGCTCATCGGGAGAGAGTTGCAGCGAGCGAAGGGACGGTCATCGAGCGGTACGTTTTGCGGTCCTTCGCGTCGTCGGTCTGGCCTGACTCAACTTCTTCACAGCACCTTCAGGAGCCGGCGCGACGATGAGCCGTACGCCTGTCGGAGGCGAGGGGCAGAGGAGCCCAGACCGCGCGCCCGTCAAGTCCGGCGATGTCTTCATGCCGACCAGGCCGTCGCTCTTCGACAAGCTCGCCTCGGCCGCCATCAATTCGTCAAGCCAAGCGCTCGGATCCTCGCCCGCCGTTAAAGGCGCGTCGCGGGCGATCACCTCGACAAGTCAAGGTCCGGCAGCGCAAGAAGCGAAGCAGGCCATCTCGACCGCCCTCACTACCGCCGTCTCCCGCGTGCCTTCGATACTTCAATCCGCACACCTGATCTCCGTTTCGACCGCTCAAAGCGTGACCAACGCAGTCAAGACCGCCCCTCCGCCTGACATGGTCGCGGAGGTTGTGGGGATCGAGCAAAAGGTTGCGAAGCTTGTTCCTTCGGTGGCGAGGGGAAAGGTTTTCGAAGTATCGATGGAGTATCGCGTGCGAAACCGCTTGCCGAGACGGCAGGAGACGGTTTGTGCGATTCAAGGTAAATCTCGCTCTGCGACGGCCAGCGGCTCGTAATATCGCGTACTTTCCGGCCACCTTGAGTTTGCTGACTGTCTTCATTTTCGTTTCGGCTGTGCAGCCCTCTCAAACCTCATCTGCGCCTCGCTCAGCGAAGACCCGTACGGAGTCGCCCAGGGCGACATTCCCAAGGTCCTCGAGGCCTTCGTACGCTACCTCGTCATCCTTGACAGCGTTGCTACGGACATGCAGAGCGCGGCGGAACAGGTCGTTGGCGGGCGGGAAGAGCATGAGCGGGCTAGGGCGGTCGTGGAGAGGGAGATTGGAGGGGTGCAGGATGGTGCGTTTGCCGGCGCTTCTCGCTTCTTCCACCAAGCCATTTGCGCAGTCGCTGATCCGTATTGTCCACCGCGCAGCCTTGAGAAGCGGAGCAAAGGCGATCTTGACAGAGTTCGCAGAGTACTTGGGGAGCTTCCGTGCGTCCGCACCCCTCACTTTCATCGCGACAACTAGCCATGTTTCTTGACGCTTCGTCAGGCTCGCCCTCCAACCGCCGCTGACGCTAGTTCGACCGCAGGTTTCCCTACCAAGGTCGCGTCGCAGCTTCAGCTCCTCATCGACTACGGCGCGAACTAGACCGTCGTGTAGTGGCCGCGCTTGTGCAACACGAATACCATTGTTGCGGCTTTGTTATTGTCGTCCGGTGGGAGCAGAGAAGGGAAAAAAAATGGACGACAGGGGGTCGACGATCGGAGTGCCGGCCCCGCGGGGGTGTGCCGGGTTGAACTCGCTCCTCACTCGCTCTCGCGGTCCTCTCCTGCTCGCGGTGATCGGCTGTGAACTGCTACGATGCCTTCCACTCGCACGCTCTTCTGGACTCCAACTGCGCAGGATATCGACGACGCGCCCGATACAAAGTTCCGCCTCTGGGTCAATAAGCGGCACAACCTCAAGTTGCGCAACTATGACGAGCTCCACGCATGGTCCATCAGCTCTCTTGACGCGTTTTGGACGGCGGTGTACGACTACTGCGGCGTCGTCGGCGAGAGGACGTGTGTTGAGCCCTCCTCGACCCCGCTCCGCACACTTCGTACTCACGCGCGCTCCATTTCTCCTGCGACAGTGATCCCAACACGTTCTTTGATGCGTCAAGGCCAATGGAGAACATTAACCGGAATCTTATCCGCGCGAACTTGAACTATGCTGAGGCGAGTTTGTTCCTCCCGCCCTTTCCTCCTCGCTCCTGACCTTTTCTCTGCTCGTAGAACATGCTCCTGGGCCACGCTAACGCTCGCTCAAACAAGCGAGCTGTCCTAGCGTTCGTCGAGCCAAAGTCGATGTCCTCCGAAGACCTCGACGCCTGCCTCGTGAAGGCGCTCACCTTCGAGGAGCTTTACCAGCAAGTGAGGTTCGTCGCCCACACACTCCGCACCAAGTTCGACATTCAGCGCGGAGACCGCGTCGCGACTTTCTCCCCTTCGAACGCCGAAGCCGTCGTCCTCTGCCTCGCGACTCTCGCGGTCGGAGGCGTCTGGTCCTCCTGCCCCAGCGAATTCGGCGTGACGGCAGTACTCGAACGGCTCGAGCAGATCGAGCCCAAGGTCCTCCTTACGGCAGATTTATACAAGTACGCCGGCAAGGACTTCCCCGTCTACCCGAAGCTCGAGGAGATCCTCGCCAAGCTTCCGAGCGTCAAGAATGTCGTCGTTGTCGGCCAGCTTAGCCACGACCGCGAACCGCGGGTCGACTTTCCCGCCGACAAGCAGGGCAAGACGTGGATGACATGGAACGAGATGGTGAGGCTTGGCAAGAGTGCGCCCGTCGAAATCCACTTCGAGCGGGTCAGCGCGATGGACCCGGTGTGGATCTTGTACTCGTCGGGAACGACGGGCAAGCCCAAGGCTATCGTGCACAGCGTTGGCGGGATGATCCTGGGGCAGAAAATGGTCCAGTGCGTCCAGCGGCTCTCCGTCTCTCGTAGTATTCAGGCACTGAAAGTTCTTGCTCTGCAGGAACTTGCACAACGCAACGACGTCGGACGACACGCAGCTGACGTTCACGACGCTTGGCTGGATGGTTCGTTCCCCGTCTTCCTCCTTATTGACCCAGCATTTATCGATACTTTCCGCTTCCTACAGATGTGGAACCACATGCTCTCGTAAGTCGTTTGGTTCAGTTATGGTCATCTCCATTCTGCCGTGAGGCGGACTTTCAGTCTCGAAACGCAGACTCACCTCGCACTGCCCGTCACAGCGTCCTCGGCTGCGGCGCCTGCATGGCCGCCTTCGACGGATCGCCCTTCTCTCCCTCCTCGTCGACGATCTGGGCCCTAGCCGAGAAGCACAAGATCACGATTCTCGGTCTCTCGCCTCGCTACCTCCAGACGCTCGAGACGAACGGATACATCCCGAACGAGGAGTTTGACTTGCGGCATGTTAAGCAGGTTCAGACGGCTGGGAGTGTGCTCAAGCCGGAGTTGTATGACTGTGAGTCGCGTTCGTTGCCGTCGAAGAGATATGGCCTCGCCTTCTTCTTGCTTTCTCCGATCTGACGAGGCATGTCGCCCTGACCGATTCGCTTACAGGGATGCGCCGGAACATCCACAAGGACGTCTGGGTCAATAACGGAACTGGCGGTACCGACGTGTGTTGCCTTCCTGCTCTCCGGTCCTCTCGCTTGCAGCGAAGCATAAGTCCCCCTGGCGGATGGATTCCCGCTCACTTTACCCGCTCCTGCTCGACAGATCTGCTCGCTCTTTATTGGCGCCGTCCGCAGCAAGCCAATCTACCACGGCGAGCTCACCTGCATGGCGCTCGGCATGGACTTGCAGGCTTGGGACGAGGACGGTATGTTCCCGACATTCTTCCGACTGACTCGCCGAGCTGACATGACTGCTCGCACGTAGGCATCCCCGTCATTGACGCACAGGGCGACATGGTGATCACAAAGCCTTTCCCCAATATGCCTATTGGGTTCTGGGGACCGGGCGGCGAGAAGCGCTACCACGCAGCGTACTTCGAGGCGTACCCTCAGAAGCAGCCGGCTGTCTGGACGCACGGCGACTGGATCGAAATCCACTCACTCACCAAGGGCGTCCTTGTCCTTGGACGGAGCGACGGGGTTCTCAACCCTGCTGGTGTCCGCTTCGGCTCGGCAGAGATCTACAACGTCGTTGAGGAGATTGACGAGGTCGAGGACTGCTTGGCGATCGGGCAGAAGCTGCTGGACGGCGACGAGCGCTTGTGCGTTTCGAATTTCTCGCCTCAGCTTCTCTTGCTCCTCTCGTACTGACCCGGTTCACTTCCCTCTTGCCCAGCATCCTCTTCGTCAAGCCAAAGAAGGCCCCGCTGGAGCCGTCTGTCACGGACAAGATCAAGCTCGCGATTCGCACGTCTCTCTCGCCGCGACACGTGCCAGCCAAGATTATCGAGCTCGTCAAGATTCCCTACACGACGAACGGGAAGCGTCTCGAGGTGTGTCGCGGATCGCGGCGTCGTGGAAGACCTGCCGCTGACCCATACGTCGCCTTGCACAGGTCCCGGCGAAGAAGCTCGTCAATGGCCACGACTACGCCAAGCTAAACTTGAGCTCGGCTGAGGATCCCGAGTGCCTCAAGGTTTTTGTCGACCATCCCGAGTTGCGGCTGGTTGATGTGCCGGAGAAGTCGAAGTTGTAGAGGCGGAGGAAGGGCGAGCCTGTTTAGACAGTACTGGGTTTCTCCGAAATTCTGTGAGGTTGTTTCGCATTACCTTTGAGCATTCCTACCCTGATCTGAGCGAGTTGAGGAAGCGGCTGCTCGACTTCGATGACGGGCCGGCCGGACGACGGACGACAGCTTGCGACGCCTTCGCTCACAACACACGCACAGCCATGGCAAGTGGGCTTAGTGACAGTGCCACAGAGCTCTGCTGACCCGTGCTCGCGTCCCTGTCCAACTCCCACGCACCCCCGTCCCCTCCTCGTCCCGCACCTCCCATCGCAACTGATGACAACAGTCGAGCGAAGAAGAGTTCCAGGACTTCGAGTACGACGACGAGAACGCTTACGACTCGGATCTCTACATCGACGACGACGACCGCCAGCCCCAGCAGGCACAGCGGTCGACGAGTGCTCGAAACCGCCCGCAGGAACCGGCTTCCGTCAGGCGGTACCAGCCGCCTCCCGCGCCTCTCGCGGGCGGTGACGACTCGGATGACGATGCTGTAGGTGCAGGAGCGGGCGCATTCGGCGGATTGAGGGGAATGGGCGGGGCGTACGCTGCGGCAGCCGGAGGAGGAGGAGGGATCGGACACTTCCTCAACCCAAACGCTTTCCAGGCTGGATTTGGCGGGCATGCATTTGCGAGGCCGCCAGCGAGCGCGTTCAGGCGGCAGTACAGGGCGTACTCGACGGCGATCCTTGAGGTTCAGCAGGGCAGGAGCTACGGAGGCGGCAGGTCAAACTTGATGTACGGCGGAAAGAGTACGTCTTCTCGCTCTCGCCGCTCATTGTAATGGGCTGACTCTCCGTTTCGACTCGCAGTCGTCATGCCACCCTCTGCCCTCGACGAGCTGAGTGCGTGCTTTCCTCTCACTCGCCCAGGCAATATTGCTGATGTCCTCTCTCCTTCGTAGCGCAACTCGACATCGAGCTTCCCATCAATTTCGAGATCACCAACCCGGCTCAGCCCGAGCTCAATACGCACGCCGGTGTCCTCGAGTTCATCGCGGAAGAAGGATGCGTCAACCTGCCTCAATGGGTGCGCAACAGCTTTATTCCTCCGTCTGGAGCGTCTTGATCTGACATGGTTGTTGACAGATCATGGATCAGCTCCGCTTGAACGAGGGCGACCCGATCCGCATCGTCGGCGGCCGCTACCCAAAGGGCAAGTTGATCAAGATCCAGCCTCAAAGCGTTGATTTCCTCGAGATCAGCGACCCCAAGGCTGTGTATGTTCCGCTCTGTCGTCCGATTCTGCGCGATAGCTCACCCTTGCGCTTAATAGCCTCGAGCAAGCCCTCCGCAACTACTCCTGCTTGTCAGCTGGCGACATCGTCGAGATCGGCTACCACTCGCTCACTTTCCGCCTGCTTATCATGGAGATCACACCTCCCGGTCCCGCTATCTCCGTCCTCGACACCGACCTCGAAGTCGACTTTGCGCCTCCAGTCGGATACGTCGAGCCTGAATACAAGAAGCCGTCCGAGTCGCTGCCGAGCATGCGCGACAAGTTCAATGTCGACACGAAGGGCGTGCAGGATGTCGATGCGAGGGGGAGCGGGACGGCGACGCCTGTTTTGGTCGGCTCGAAGGGCAAGGGGAAGGACTTGGATGAAGCGTCAGCCTCGTGGGAGGCCTTCAAGGGCACGGGCAACAGTCTCGGCGGTAAGAGGGTCAAGGGTAAGGGTGTGAAGGCCAAGGCAATTGAGCAGGTGGACGAGAATAGCCGCATCTTCCGTACCGAGTGCGTTGCTCATCCTCGTTCCCCTTCGCTGGCGCTCATCGTCTCCCCTCACGCAGCCAACCTCGCATCGTCACCGCCGACACTCAGCTCGGCGCTCGCAAAGTCCCCGCAGCGCTTAACCTCCCGTTCGGTGCACTCTTCTTCGGCTTCGACCTCTCGAACGCTCGTCCGCCACCAGGTTCTGAAGCCGAGGCAGCGGAGAAGGGCAAGGCGGAAGAGTCGTCTCGCGCGGCTGCTGCGCCTTTCGCAGGTCTTACCGGATCGGGCGCGACCTTGAGCGGACGCGCGGCGAGGAACGCGGCCAGTGCGCCGGCCAGTGGCGGGCAGACGACGGGCAGGGCGTCTTCGTCGCAGTCTGAGCAGAAGCCGACCGTGCCCTTTAGCGGATCGGGCAACACGCTCAGCGGGAAGAAGCCGGTTGAGGTGATCGAGATCGACTGAGCGCCGAGTTCGCACCGCTTTCGCTTCCTTTGCCTGTACACGCCTCTCGTCCCGTGTTGTGCTTTACGCATCTGCAAATGCTACATAAGACCGCTAATAAGCGAGGATGCAAAGAATGATTCGGGAAGGCCGTCAAAGACAGACAGCTTCTGCGCTCAGATGCCAAGCACCGATCGACCTAGTAGCTCATGAAAGGAGCTCTCTACTGTTTGTGCGACTTCCACCCAGGTATTGCGACGACTGCGTAAGCTGGGCAGCGAGACGAAATCTGCGCAGAATTCAGCACCGGATGGCGAGCGACATGTCGGTGTCGAAGGATTGCAAGTCCTAGCAGGAGTCGTCAGTTGACTTCCCGTATGAGATGATTCGTGTGCGCACCGGCCGGTCCCTTCCGCCGGATATTTATCTGGGCGAGGGTCGAGTGCAGCGTACTCGTCGGCTAATCGAGCTCTTGCCTTGACATCGCCAGTGTTCATGACGAGGAGGTGCTTCCGATTGTAGTCGCGCGCTCCGATCATCAGAATCCCATTCACTCAAGAAGTCCTCCCTCACTTCGTCCCATCCCGAAGAAATCCAGTAAGTAGGCGCTGCCTCCATTCCAATCGAGCCCGTCTTCGATCGCGTCGTGATTCAGTCGCGGAAACAGCTTCGACAAGCCCGGGATGGAGCAGAGAGGAATCCGCCTTTCAGGAGGCGGAGGAGGGCCAGCGGCAGCGGGTAACGATATGGACGCCGTAGAGGGAATCACAAGTGCACGAACAACCGTCCATACGAAGCAGTCTGAGGAGCGAGCGTGAATGGCGAGAGGGAAACCTGCGAGATCGAATCCTCGCCTTGTCGATGCACTGCTGCTCCCGCCTCACGCTTCCAGACGGCTTGCGACTATTGCGGTAGCTTGCTACGTACCGTAAAGAGGCTGGATAATTCGTATTCGTATCTCCCTGTCACCGTCTGCCTCGCCCCGCGACCTCCTCAACTCTTCAAACTGATGAGGATCTGCCGACAAAGAAGGAGGATGCGGAGGCTAGACCCTTGGCCAAAGCCTATCATCAGTGCTCATTGCTGGATTGCTGCGCTTACCCTGCCGCGAATGCTCAACTGCGCCCCTGTCGCAGCGCGCGGGTGGACAAACCGCGCCGAGCCTCGAGACAATTGGGCTGGAGTCGACCGGCGCAAGAGCGGGCACGATGCAGTTTCAGGGAGAAGAAGAGAGGGATGGAGGAAGGGCTAAGCACGAACGACCAGTCCGCTCGTCATTCCAGGGCTGTCAATGCTACTCGACCATCACAGCCGAGCCGCCCAGCTCCTTCTCGCCATGACTGCTTTCTTGCTCCTCATCCAGCAACCTCACACACTCCTTGCAACACGCCTCGAGCCCGGCTTGCATCGCCTCGTTCAGCAGGCGGCCTTCCTGCTCGTAGTCGCTGAGCAGAGCGTCGATTGTAGAGGACGGCAAGTCGGGGAAGCGAGCGGCGAGCTCGTCGGGCGTGGCAGAAGAGAAGCTGCGAGACGGTTCGAGGAGCATGTCATGCGGTTGACCTGCGGGTTCAGGCATCAGTATCGCCGGCACCTCGGAACGCGGCGAGTCGATGACTCACGAGACCTGCGAGCTGCGGCGAGAGTGGCATAGAAGGCCGTATTGCGCAGAGCTGCGGCCATTTCCTCGTCCTTCAAGCCTGCCGAGGATCGCAGAGCCGCCCAACTGCGAAGAGCATGTCAGCGAAAGCCTCTCATCAGACTCGGAATCGCACACGCACTCGTCCTGGATATAGACTCGTCGCCAGACGTTCTCGAGCGCAACCTTCCGTCTTGCGTCCGGCAGGTCCTTCGCGCGCAGAAGGACGTCGAGCGCGGCGGCGAAGTCGCCCGCGTGTTCGCCATTGTTCTCCTTGAGCGAGAGAATGTCGATCAAGGCCTCGGGAGAGACCGACTCGTCGGCAAACACTCGTGCGCAGAGATTTGCCAGCTGCTGCGCGAGCGCTGGTCGGTCGGTAAGGGCAGGGGCAACGCGAGCAGCGATAACGTCGCCCTGCTCCGCCGGCGGCATGCGCATCTCGGTGCCGGAGAGCAGCGAGATGAAGAGGGTCGACAGGTTTTGCTGGGTGTTGACGAGGTCAAGGTTGTCGTCGACAGCTGCGTGGCGAGCCATGTCAGCCAAAATTCGAGCAGAAATGGTCTGATGAGCTCACCTTCCAGTGCTCGCTGCACGTCTTCAACCTCGAGCGTGTGCCGGTCGAGCTGCGCGACTTGCGCAAGCTTGCTGAGCGACAGCATGAGCTGCGAGAAGTCGACAAAGTCAGCGGATTGCGCGGTGCTGAGACGACTGAGCGGGCTCACCTTTTTCGTCGCGACTGACAGCTCGTCGACCGCCTCCATCGAGAGCGTCCGACTGGCGTGGTCGAAGCGGTCGACGGCGACATCGTTAATCCACGCCAGCTCTGCTCGTCGCGTCAGCGCGTACTCACTGCGAAGGGAAGAGCGACGCACTGTTGTTGTCGGTCGAGTCGAGGAAAGCGGTGAGCAAGGGGCGGTGCGCCTCTTCCGGCTCGAGAAGCGTTCGCAGCTTGCCTGACGGAGCGATGAAGTCAGCACAAGGCCGACTTCGACTCATAAACGGCGTACCTTGATCGAGGTAGAAGCGGTAGAGCGGGAAAGCAAAGTCTTGGCGATATAGGTCGAGATACGAGCGGATGCGAGATGGCGAGCCGTGAGCCCGGTCATTTGAGAGGTGAACGAGCGAGTCGAAGTCCCGGTGCCGTTCGCCGAGCTTGTATGCCGCAGCAACCTTGCCGATCGCGACTGCAAGAACCGGATTAGTCCCGTCTACGGACCAGTGTGGGCAGGCGACTCACCGAGCATGCGAATGAAGCGTGGTCGAACCTCGATATACCGTTCCCGCAGTTGTCGCAATTCAGGTGCCGGTGCGTCGCCGTTCACGCTGTTCCCGCCCGACGTTAGCTATGGAGTTTACGCAAATGCAGAACGTGGGCGCACGTCTCGAGGTACAGCAGGCGCTCCTCAAATGCCGAGAACACAAACTCCGCCACTCCCACCATCTGCGTCTTCAGCTCCGCCTGGACCCCCTGCTTCTCCGACAAGTCCGCGGCCCGACCGAACCGCGCTTGCTCCTCGTCGACTCGCGCACCGAGTTCGCGTACTCGCTCGGACAGGAGAGTATCGGTAGCCTCAAATTGCCACTGTAGGCTGTCGAGCAGGACGGGGCGGGAGGACCAGGGTTCTGAGGGGATAAAGGACGAGTCGAGGCCGTAGTGAGAGGACGTCTCCTTCCGGTGACGAGCAACGGCGTTGAAAGCGAGCTGCGACAGAAGAATCTGAGTACAAGAGCGGAAAAATCGGAGAGGGGACGCACGAGAACCGCCTCGTTCGCCTCTCGCAAGTACAGCGACTTCTCTTCAGCCGAAGCCTGGGTCGACCCCGCAACCGCTTTCGCCCGCCTCATTACCTCTTCGAGCACGTTGCCGATGCCGAAGATCTGTTGAAATGGGAATCAGCGCCAGACTACAGGTGGTCTGCACGGAGACGAACGCACCTTGGTCCGGAAAAATAGCCGCAATGGATCCTCGCCAAACCCTTCGCCGATTCCGTCCATGTACTGCAGGATCGCATCAGACAAAATGCTCGAGCCAGAGCTGTGTGATCAATCCCCGTCAGCGTGTAATGGGGAGAGGTCGTCTGCAAAGCAGACGCACCCAAGGCGAGCGTTCTGGGTATGCCAAAGAGCGACAGCAGCATTCAGACGTTCTGCGTCCCAGCTCAGTTGGCGGCGAGCTTGTTGCGGAAGCTGCACGCTGAAGCGATCAGTCAATTGAGCGTGAAAAGGCGTGCTCGAAGACGAACCTTGCCGAGGAGCCCGTTGACATTGATGTACTCGATCAAGGCCTTCGCTCGGTGGACGCGGTCGGCGAGTTGTGCTCGCAAGTCGAGGATGAGGGGCATGTTGGCGGAGCCTGCACGACCATCTCGTTAATACCAGTTCAACTTGAAAGAAGGGAAGCGGACGAACTGGAAGCGAGAATCTCAGCGCTGACGGCAACCGCCGCAACCGCCAAGTCGCCCTCAAAGTCGGGCTGCAAGTCGAACGCGAGCGGATTGTGCGCCGGATCTGTGCCGAAGAAGACGGCCTGCTCGATGCGAGTCTGCAGCCGGCGAGTCTTGTATCCTTCGGTACCGAGGGCGAGAAGATGGTGACCTTGCGGAGCAGAGACGCTAACAGAAAAGATGGACGGTGATGAGGTGAGAAGCGAAAGTGTCTCGATGGCGGCGGCGGGAGAGGGGAGGTAGGAGGGCATCGAGAGGCCCAGGAAACGGTCAGTGTTCTTGCGGAGCGGGAAGGCTTCTTCGAAGGTTGATTCGTGCGCAATGGATGCGATGACCACTGCATCGGCGAAGACGACGAAGGCGATCTCGCCCGAACCGAGACTGAGTCGAGGCGTCGAGAGAGGGCGAGGGTCCGGTCGCTGCGACAAGCGAAGTCAGCTGTGGACTGCTATACGACGCACTATTGAAGCTCACGCTCTGGTACGTCAGGTGCGTCAGGCCCGCGACGGAAACGCTGTTGGCAGATGCGCCGACTTCGAGCATGACGATGGCGAACGAAAGCGAGTCTGAGGCGGTCCCGTCGTGAACGTGCGAGATGAGGACGGCGAGATGGCCGCTCCTGTATGCGCACGGTACATAAGCTCGACCAGCCCGGTGGGAGATGTTCAGAATACGCACGAAGTCACCGCCGCATCGACAATCTCGACCTTGCCCTCGTTCAGCGCCCACTGCTCGTTCCCAATCTTTTCGCCCGCCAACGCTTCCAAAATTCCCGCAAAGATGTCCTGCTCAACGAGGATGCGCTCGCCTCCGTCGCTCCGAACCGGAACCTTCCACACCTGAACGTTCTTCTCCATCACTGCATAGACTGTCCGCTCCGCCTCGTTCGGTGTTGGCTGCGAGCACGCAAGAGCGAGGATCCCGGCGCGTGGATCGATCGTTTTCGAGCCGAAGACGGCGGACCAGACGGATCCAGCCCAGCCGTGCGAGCGTTCGAGATGACGAACGGAAAGATCGGCGCGGCCGGCGTGGGAGATAATATTGATGGCGAAGAGGCGAGATTGAGTCGTCGAGAGGAGGTAGCTCGTCGGCGAGACGAGCTTGAGATCCTTGACCAGCTCGCCCTCGTTTAAGGGGCATGAGGCCGACTTGAAGCGGTCGACGCCGGACAAGGAGAGACTAACAGACTCCCAGAATCGCACAGTGCCGACATTCGAGACGACGACGAGTCCAGGCTCGCGCTGGCCGGCTTGCTGAACGGTCTGCGAGGGGGATGGGACGAGAGAAGCGAAAGAGAGCGGCGAGTAGGCGGCGACGTTGGGCGGGAATGGCGCCTGAGGTGGAACGGGGAAGACGTAGGTCGTGGTGGAGCCAACGCGCTGCGGTTGGAAAAGATTCAGCTCAAGAAGCAGAAGTAAGGGAGAGCTAGCTGCCCGTACATTCGACCAGTTCCAAACGAAGCAGTCCTCGCTACTGACGAGCAAGGCAAAGCCGGTTATAGGATCGAGCACAGCCTTGACTGGCTGCGTGTACGGGTCTGCGGGGAGCGAGAGGTCAGCTTTACCTCTTTGTAGTAGGGAAAGAAGGAGGAGCGCACCGGAACCCGCGACGGCCTGCTGGACCTCGACCGGCAACGTCTTGCGCTCCGTGATTGTGTAATTGTCGTCTCGCACGAGCACCTTGTCCTGGTCCCTCCTGCCCGCCCCTGTCGCGCCCTCTTCAACATCTATCGCAGACCCGACATCTGACGCGGCTGTCACGCTCCTCGCCGTCCTCCTGCTCGGCGCCGGTGATGCCGTGAGGCTCCGTTGAGCCACCTGTAGGTTTGCCCCGAGCCTGCGAGCTGTCTGCAATGGCGACGGTTCCGGGGTCGCCTGGGTCGAGGTGAGGGCCGATGCGGCGCGCGAAGCGCGGGCAGAGCGGCGCGTCGTGCGCTGCGGCGTGCCCGCTACACTGCTTGAGAACATTCCTAGCCCTGCTCAAATCGAGCGAGGTGAGCGTTGTCGACTGGACCTCGTCGCCTCGAGTCGTCGTTGATGGATGGGGGTTGGAAGAGACACCGGTTCGCCTCTCACGCTTTTGCTGGCTGAGACGACTTCTGTAACTGGCAAGAAGTTGCTAAAGATCCGCCGAACCCGCTCGAACAGCTCCCGCCTCCAAGTGTGCCCTCCTCCCCCCTCTCCCCTCTTCTCGTCGCTATCACTCGCAATCATGTCAGCGAGCGCACAGGGCGGGACAAGCAACCTAGTCAGCGTATCAGAACACCTGCGACTCGCCCCGTCCTACGCAGCGCCTCCGCCAAACGACTCGCTCTCCTCGCCCGATCCCACGACCAAGCCAGCTCCGAACCCTTCCTCAACGAGCAGCATCACCCCTTTCCAGCCAGACGAACTCAAGCAGCTCGTCCTCGACTACTTGACAACCTCGTGCTACGTCGATTCGGCAACTGCATTCGCGAGAGAACTTGCAGAGGCGTCGGCGCAAGTGGATTCAAGTGGGGGAGAGGGTTCAAGCCAGCCAGGATCGGCGGAAGGAGCTGCGGGTGCACTGGACGGCGCACGAGGAGGAGACGGTGCGGCCGAGGCGATGGAAGGGGTCGAGGCGACGCCAGAACCGTTCGTAGGACCCGACGAAGTCGACGGTGGCTTGGATGCCGCCTCAGTACCTGTCGCAAACGGGTCTGGGAAGAATGTCGCGTTCTTGGATGACGGAACTTGTGAGGCAGATGATGATGCAGACTTGCCGGATTACGCGCTGCTGACGAAGGACGATGTGCGGGATCTGCGGATACGACGGAGTGCGTATCGACATTCTTTCGTCCCCGTTACTGACCGTCACTGACGTTGACGTTCTGCCAACACAGCCATCCGCGATGCCATCCTCGGCGGCCGCATCACCCATGCCGTCGACCTCCTGAACGACCATTTTCCCTTCGTCCTAGCGCCTCCTTCCTCCTCTTCGTCGGATCCAGCCTCTTCACCGTCCAAGCTTGCGCCGACACATCCTCTTTCACCGAGACAATCCCGATGTACCCCTCAAACGTTCTTCGTCGCGCCCCAGCCTTCACCCGCATCCACCCTCGTCTCTCCCGATTCGTCTCCGTCGCCGGTCCCGATCACTGGAGCTCGCTTCGGCGCCTGGGCGCTCTCGCTCTCGCCCGACATCGTCTCCCTCAACCTTCAAACACAAGCTTTCATCGAGCTTATGCGGACAGCTCATGCGACCTCGGCCGTCTCAACTCCCTCGACGCCCACCTCGTCCGTCCACGGCGGTCTCGGCGGTTCAGCCACGAACGGCGACGCACAGTCAGACGCCGACATGTCAGCCTCGACCTCATCTCTCGGCTCGTCCTCCATCTTGAATGTCGCCATCGCTCAGTCGCAAGCGTTGCGAGAGAAGGTCCTCAAGTTGCCGCTGGGGAAGGAGCGTGAGGGATGGGAGCAGGAGAGCATCGATGTGTGTGGGTTGTTGGCGTACAAGGATCTGACTACGTGCCCAGTCAAGGGGTACCTGGCGCAGTCGAGGCGGGAAATGATGGCGGAGATGGTCAACGCCGCCATCCTGCGTGCGTTGCGTCTGCCTCCGTGCTAGGCTTGTCAAAGTTGCGCTGCTGACGATTCCGCTTTGCAGAACATACGCGCCGAACACCTCTCCCGCTCATCTCGCTCGCCGCTCGACAAACAACCGCCTTCTGGACGACGCTGCGCGAGATGAACGTCACCTTCCCCCCGTCAGCCGGCTCGTCGAACAGCAAGGACGGCTCAAACGACAAAACGAAATCGCCGAAGGTGCGCTCATCCGCACGTTTGCTCACAAATCGCCTGCTGACCTTGCGGTTCTTTCGCAGACCTACCCGACCTTCGACCTGCATTCCTTCCTGCACGAGCAGACCGTACCGCATTCTGCCGATGCCAACATGGCCGACTGAACGTCCCCGACCATCTGCACGATTTGGATTCGCACAGTTGGATTCGCACAGCACAATTGGACTCGCACGTCTGTACCTTCGTCGCATTTTCTTGTTGTAGCGTTCAACGTCCTTTTCTGCAAGCCTCGTCACTCGGATTTCGTGTAAACAGCACGCTTCATTTGGCAGTCTAGCATGCGAGTGTCTGTGCAAAGTGATACAAAAAGCAGGAGGATCGTTCCTCTCGCTAGTCTTTCCCGTTTACTGCGCTGTCCTCATTGCCTTGACCCACCAAACCATCCGCTAGCCTTCCTCAGGACGCGCCTGGGCAAGCTTGTCTGACGTCGCTGCGGAATATGAGCGGGATGAGGAGGCCGAAGCCCTTGCTGGTGCTGGTGAGCCTGTTTCGCGAGACGTCCGGACATCAACAACGCACGAACAGATGCGGAACTAGGATAAGTCTCACGGTGTTGTGCACTGAGTCAGTCTGGGCGCGGGACTGAAACTCCGGATTCGAAGGAGCGTGGTGAAGGCCGTGTGAAGGAGGAACAGGCAAGTTACTGCTAAGTGATGAAGTCAGTAATAAAACGAACTCATCAGAACGAGCTGAAACGCACTTTGTATGGTAGAGCTGGTGCGGGGTCTGCGAGTCGCCGCGAGGAGGGCCCTGCTTCCCAACGCGGTTCAGAAGGTGGCCAATGCGCTCCCACGCTGATCTTCCGTGCGGGTCGTGTGACCGTTGGCGCGACGCTGGGAATGGCTCGTAAATGTGCTGCTCGCCGTGTTGTGCGGAAGGAGGCGGGCGTTCCGGCGAAGGGTGATGCGCATCATGTGACGAGGCAGGACGCTCGAAACGTGCTCGGCGATAATGTGACATGTCGGCAGGCATTTCGCCCCAGTAGTTCGCTATTCGACTGGTCGACTGCGGCGGTGAAGCTGTGGCCGGAGACGAGACGGGCGACGAACGGGTCGAGGATGCGCGGGCCGGACTGAGTGAGCTGCTGTCAGTCGGTGGTCCTGACATAATAGTTGAGTTGACACGTACGTGTGAACGACAAAGCCTCCTCCCTCTTGTTCTGCAAATCCTCTCGGGACGTTGTGGAAGAGTTGGAAGCCGGCGAGACAGTCTGCGACTGTGAAGCGGCGAGTATCGGGATGTTGGCGGCTGCGTTAAGCACTGTGAGATCAGCCTGCCTGCGAAAAGCTGCGATGAGAGAGAGCGACCGACCCGCTGGGCTTGACGAAGGGTGGAGCGTTCGTGCTCGGGTCAAAGAGGATGTCCGTGCTCTGCTGCCCGCTGCGTTTGATACTGTTCAAGGTCGTCAGGGGAGATGCTAGAGCAAAAGGGAAGCTGAACTCACGCTTGGTCCCGCAGGAACTGGATATCCACGACTTCTTCGATCCACTTGACACGATGCGTCCGTGGCCACTCGTTGAGCATTGTTTCGATAGGAGGCCACTCAAGTCCTGCAGCTATCGTGTGTCAAACCCGAGAGCCCCGCTGAGAAAAGAGAAACGAGGAACGGACCAATCGAGCCTTCCGGGAGCAATTTTACTTCGCGGCGGGATTCCCAAGCCTGTGAGGAAACGATGTCAATTGCCTCCACTGCCCACCCTCCACTCGAGCAAGACCTACCCATTGCATGTAGCGGTTGACATCCTCCTGCTCGACCGGACTCAAGCCCAAGAGCGCACGAGGGTTTTGGGCGTTCATCAACCGCACGACCTCCTTGAGCATCTCGGCGCACGGCTTCGACCAGATGATGTCTGGTTGAGTGCCGAGAAAGCGGCTCATTGCGGACAAACAAGGTGGACGAAGAGCGTTTCGAGCGAGGGTAGCGCGAGAGCGTTGTTCCAATGTCGAAGCGCGACGACCAGTCGTATGCACGAAAAGGAACAAGCAAGTGGAAGAGAGGCAGCGAGCGAGGCAACTTGTAGCAAGCCAAGTCCGCGGAAAGTCCGTGTCGTTCGTCAACCACGTTTGTGTTTCCTGTGAAACGTTCGTCATCAATCAGCGGTGCACTCAGAAGGAGGAAGGTGAGCGATGGACGCACCATCGAGAAGGCAAGGAAGGGCACTCGAAGCAAACGACGCGAGAGAGAAGGATGACATAACGCAGCGGGGGCGAACCAACGCACTGGTTACAACGAGAAGAAAAGAGCGCAAGAGACGAGGGAGGTACAGCGGGAAGGATACACGAAACACGAACCGTCAGTCAACAGTCGAGAGTAGCCGCTTGTCCACCTCAAGCGCCGTCCGCCTCATATTCACCTGCCTTCCACCTCTCCCCTTCCGACACTGACAAAGCTGCCGCCCATGTTCGCCGTCGAATCCCCCAGCGGGAAGTCCTCGATGCTGCTCTGGCTGCCCGAGTCCTCGTGTTCGCTGTCGACCGGCGTCGATGCAACCGGCGAAGGGACGAACGGGTCGCCGATTGGAACTTGCGAGGGTGCAGATGCGGCGGGTGCGGAGGGGCGGAGCGAGGGCGGGTGGTCTGCCTCCTGTTGCTGCGTTGGCGGAGTCGGGAGTGGCCGGTTCGGGCGTGAGTTGCGCGATGTGAGGGAGGTGAGGCGGGACCAGCGGGACGAGGTAAGAATGTGACGGATGTGCGAGAGGTAGACGCCGTAGAGGCGGTCCTGGACGGCGAGGCAGATGTCGACTAACGCGTGGGGGAGGTACGAGACGAGAAGGTAGGTGCGGGCTGGGAGCGAGGGGAACACGTTAGCCTCATTTGACGAAGAGACAACGTTGAGACGTACAGCCTGAGCCGATACGCTCGACGGCACTTGAATTTGTCGGCCGCACGAGGATCTGCCAAACCCTCTTGCTCAACCTCCGCATCTCGCTGCCCTTCCTCGCGCACCTCGAGCTCGCTCGCACGCCTGCCTCACGCGCGGGTGCAACGCGCCTCGCCAGTGCAGGTGCGTAGACGGACCCAAGGCGGATCGGGAGCGCAGGCGCTGCAGGAGGGGGGGCAGTCGAGTCGCGGAAGAAGCCGACTTCGAGGAGAGTGATCTGGACGTTGCGCATGGACGATGCCGAGACTTCGCGTCGGAGCGAGTGGAGGAGAGAGGAGATGGCGGCATTGGCGGCTGAGGCGAGCGAGTGGAACGGAATGGCCAGGTTCGAGCTGGCGGCAGGAACTGCGTACGAATGCTAAAGCGTCAATTCGGGTTCAGTCGAGACGCATGCTCAGTCATACGCACCGAGCGAGATAAGCACGCCAGTCGGGGCTCCCGGACGAGCAGCAGCTGACCGCAAGACCGGAAGCAAGCCCTTGACGATGCCAACGACCGTCGCAACTCGCTCGCCGACGAGCTTCCTCGCCTGGTCGTTCTCGATCGCCTCGAGCGGGCACGGCGATTCGGCAAGCGAGGTGAGCGAGAGGCAATTGACGACGCCGGTGAGGGCGAGAGCGTGGGCGGGGCGGACGAAGAGGTCGCCTGACGAGTGAAGCGGGAAACGGAGGGAGAGCGCAGTTGACAGCGAGCGCAGGAAAGGCGAGACTGAGGAGGACTGTTGCGATTCCAGCGTATCAGCGTCGTTTGAGAACAAACAAACAAACCAGGCAGGCGCACCTCGTTCGCATCGAGCACAAGCACCTTGACCCAGCCCCGTCCGAGCTTCTCGAGGACGTCGACTTCGGCGGGCTCGCTCACGGTCGCGACAACGACGAAGCCCCTCCGCTGAAGGTCGAGCGCGATCTCCCTTCCCTGCGGCGAGTCGGCGCCGAGGACGACGACGGCCTCCTTCCTAACTTCTCCCGCGACCCCATGTGTCATTGGCAAGAGACGCACTGGGCGGTTCTTCGGGTCTGGGAGGACGGCGAGCGGGACGAGCCTTGCGAGAGGCGAGATGGCGCCAATGGTGGCCTGCGGGAAGAAATAGTACGATGCTCCCCCAGTGACCCCGACCGCGACCGCCGAGTAGACGAGCGGGTGCTCTGCGGCGTGCGAGCCAAGTGCGCGAAGCCAGGACGACGCCCTGCTCGATGCGGGTGCAGGTGGGGGAGGAGGAGGAGTCGAGGGGTTGAGCTGGTCTGGGAGCCAGCCGCGCGGGTCAGGAATTGGCAGGGTGCCCTGGTTCGTGATCTTGTCGACCAGCGTGCGGAACGAGGCGTGGATGTTGGCGGGGAGGTCGTGCAACTCGCTCAGCTCCTCGGGGAAGACGGTGTTCCACGCCTGCAACGAGATCTCGTGCGCCTGCTGCAGCGTGTCGTTGATCAAATCGGAGAGCGAGCTCATGGCACCAGCGAGCCCTCCCTGTCTTGTCGAGTGACTGGCTGGTGGTTGAAGGACGAGGTGGGTTCGCTCGTGACGGCTGCTCGACTGCGCTCGGCTGGGCTGACTGGCACTGCAGACCATGTCCTACCGCTCCTCGCTCTACCCGGGCGCGTTCAACTCGTCCTCCGCCGCGTCGTCGTCGCCCTCCCCCGCCGCGACCCTCCTGATGGAGAAACAGCGCGAGTACACGGCGTTCGCACAAGTGTGCGCGCACGCAGAAAACCTCGCACACTTCCTGGACAGCTTTGCCGACAAGTACGAGGTGCTCGACGGCGGGTCAGAGGGTGTGTTCCTCTTCAGTCCTGGAGACGCGTCCTGTTGGCAGTGGGTCAACACAGGCTAACTCGCTCTGTATGCGTCTTACAGCTGTGGGAGACGTCGTAGAGCACTGGCAGAACGTTTTCCGCGTCACAGGACTGGCACTCGGTGCGTTCCTCCTGTCGCGTCTCGCATCCCTCACTGAACGTCTCTCGCTCTCAGCCTCGCTCGCCGACAAGCGTGCAGCTCTTGCCACTCCGTCCGATCCGTCCGCACCCAAACCCACAGAAGCAGACATCAAGAACGTTGTCCTTCCTCCCGGAACTCTCCCCGACAAACTCGTCCGCATTCCGGTTCGGCAATCAGAGGACGAGGGAAGCGTTGGGTTGGTGGGGTCGGCGCAGGCAAGCGGGACGTCGACGCCAGGGAGTGCGTGAGTTAGTAGGCGACAGAGCGGATGCTGTGCTGAAGAAGGGGTCATTTTTCGGCGGATCTCGATGTTGTTGCGTGACCTTCTGCCTCCTCTCCGTGCCTGTTGTATCTATACGTAACGCGTACATCTGGGCAAGTCAATGCAGCGGTGAGGTACCTCGAAGGCTCGCAGCGGAAACAGCCAGGCGCGCCTCCTTGTCTTGCCCGATGCCTGAAACCGACGCACCGCTATTTTGCATTTCCGAAGCTACGTATGGCACTCTGAATAGACTTATATTACTCCTTGCCCGCCCGCTCACAGCGTCTCGACATCCCTCTCGAGCTCCGGCCGCGCCTCCGCCTTGATGTCCGCCGGAGCGTCGATGCGGGCGGTCATCATGGGCGCGATGGGCTCGAGCAGCCAGATAAGGACGATTGCGATGAGAGCGACGGGAGCGGCGATGACCCATACCCAACGGTCTGGAGGTCGTCTAAGTCAGCTTGTAGGCGGAAGAGGAATGCGAAGGAGAAGGAAGACACACAACTGTCGGCGTAGATGTGCGGCATCGCCGCTTGCACGGCCTCGATGATGCTCGGTGTCATTCCGTTGAGCTGCTTGAGCGCCGCGACGCTCTGCGGGCCCGAGAGCTGGGCGGCGTGGATGAGGCCGGGCATTTCGCTCGCAGGAAAGCCGAGGGGCGTAACGGCTGCCGTGAGTCGAGGGTCGAGGTTCGCCGCCAGCCTTGTTTTTGTGACGGCGTTGTAGCAGGCGACGGCGACAACTCCGCCGAGTGCGCGCGAGACGAGGAGGTTGATCGAGGCGAGGGCGAGGAGCTGAGGCGGCGCGGCGAGTTGGGCGGTGACGGACATCAGAGTGAGGGGACTGGCGAAGGCGATGCCGCCGAGCGCGGCGTAAACTCGGAAGGCGATGCGGCTGTCAGGATTGACGGTCGCCATGCCGACTGCGTGAGCGCCGATTGTTAACCGACTGTCCTGCTTGAGAGCGCTGTATCGCACGCACTGCTTGCCGTCAAGAAGAGGCCGAAGCCAATCGTAAGTCCACCGCGCACTTCCTTGAATCGCTGAGACGCCCATCCGAAAATGGGCGTTGCGAGAACCTGCGGCGAGCAATGCGTGAGTAACAGCGAAGAAAGGTCAAGAGGCCATCAAAGCTCACGCTGATGATGTAGAACCATAAGAAGTTGAGACCGGCGAGCTGTTGCCAGGTACCAGGTCAGCACGAGTGAAGCGAGGTGTACAAGCCGGAACGCACCCAAGCTGGCAAACCGAGGATGAGTGTCGCTTCTCGCGCCCAGAACGCGTTGAAGGAAAAGAATAGGATGCCTTCGAGAAAGAGGAGGGCTAGTGAGAGGCCGTAGTTGCGAGACTTGGAGAAGAGGGCGTGGTGGAGCAATCCCTCCTTGTTGCCCTTCCACTCTATAGAAGAACAGTCAGTCCGCTGCTCGCTCACTACGATTGATATGAGACGACATACCCCAGAAGCCGAAGGCGACCAAGCCAGCAACACCAGTCAAGAGCGGTACGAGGACGTGCGCGTCCGACCACTTGTACGGGTTGAGGGCGGACACGAAGCCGTAGTAGAGCGGTGGAATGCCGCAGAGAAGGAGAGCGACACCGACGAGGTCGAGTACGAGGATCGGATTGCGCTGATGAAAGACGGCGGATACGTCGGGTCGCCTCTGGAGAGGCCGATAACAAAAGAGGATGGTCATGCACGCGAGACCATCTGACGAGGGAGGTGTCAGCGCGCGTACTGTGTGATGCACTCGATTGTCACGCACAGACGATGGCGAGTGTGGCGTAGATCTGCGGAAAGGAGAACGAGATCAGGAAAGTTGCCAAGATTGCGCGACGGCACAACCCACCATCCTCCATCCTGCGCCGACGACGTTGTACTTGACGTAGAGTCCGCCAGCCGCGATGCCGAAAGCACCGCCCGACGAACCGATGACGTTGAGGATGGCCTGGACTTTGGGTCGCTGCGAACGAGGCATGACCTCGGAGCAGACGGCGACGTACAAGCCTTGCGTGGCGAAACCGATGCCGGTGAAGACGGCGCCGAGAAGGGCGACTTGGTGCAAGTGCGAGGTGCTGGTGACGATCCCGCCGACGGCGCCAATGGCGAGGCCAACCACCATGAAGGGCTTGCGTCCCCAGAGGTCGGCACTGAGCGAGAAGAGCGGTCCGAGAATGGCTTGGCAGATCTGCGTGACGCCGATGGTGTTAATTGCGACCTCTTGACGAGGCTTGGAGGACGGAATGCACCTGCGCAGTATTGGAGAACCAGGGAGCGGCACTCGCGTCGCCAGCTCCAACGCCGATGGAAGCGGCGTAGACGCCCGTCGAGGTAACGCCGAATGTGGCCGCGAAGAGCGCGAAGGCAGCTCCAACGACGCAGCCGATAGCGCGAGGAGAGACTTTATAGACGGGCTCGACCGTCCCAGTTGTCGAGTCTTCGATGCGGGTTTCGGCGCCCTTCTCGTCGTCCATCGTGTCTTTGCGGTCGTAATC
Organism: Rhodotorula sp. ZM1; assembly: GCA_009806315.1. NCBI lineage: Eukaryota > Fungi > Basidiomycota > Microbotryomycetes > Sporidiobolales > Sporidiobolaceae > Rhodotorula > Rhodotorula sp. ZM1. Next base: position 32,447 of record QYSD01000129.1, read on the forward strand.
GGGCAGCATAGTGACAGACGCTGTCTGAGGGCGAGGCAGAGCAGGGAGGAGCAGGGGACGAAAGCGTGGAAGAACGCTGGCATTCGACGAGGGGCTTCGGACGGGGCACCCAGACAATCAGACGATCGTATGGAAGGGAACACCCGACGGGAAGCAAGTTCGCGCGGAGTGCGACGAGCCAGCGAGCCCCCCACCTTGTCCTCGCGTCGCCCCCTCGATTCCTCACGACCGCGATGCCATAGCAGCCGCTCAGTCGCCGCACCTGGCAGCTGAAGCTTCGTGAGTGCGTTTACAGGCACCAGCGGATGCCAGTAAGCGCATGGGCGACGGCGGAAGTGACTTGTTCGTGAGTAACTTAAGCTGAGGAGGGGCAACCGGCCGGACGACGGCCTGACCACCCACTCTCCGCTGTAGCTGCCTGTGCGCCCACGCTGGGCAACAGGCGCGTGTCCACTTCCGCTTTGGTGCATACCTGTCGAGGCTGGGCACCACTCCCGCCGCTTCTCGTCGAGTTCTCGCTTGTCTCGAGACCATCCTTCTCCTCCTCACGATTTGCTTTTTTCTTGCCGCTTCCGGCTCACCGCGCACGATGCCTGCACTCGCGACCAAGCCAAATATCCTCCTTATCCTCGCCGACGACCTCGGCTTCTCTGACCTGGGCTGCTTCGGCGGCGAAGTCGCAACGCCCAACCTCGATGCTCTCGCCAAAGAAGGGACGCGCCTCTCTGGCTTCCACACGGCGTCAGCGTGTTCTCCGACTCGCTCGGTACGTGCCTGTCAGTCGAGAGACGCGATCCTCAACGCTGCATGCTGACCTCCCCCTTCGTCGCAGATGCTCTTTTCTGGCACGGATAATCACCTCGCTGGACTTGGCCAGATGGCCGAGACGATCTCTCAGAACGAAGTGTTCCGGGGCAAGGCTGGCTACGAAGGCATGCTGAACCAGCGTGTCGCGGCTATAAGCGAGATCCTCCAGGACAACGGATACGGGACCTACATGAGTGGCAAATGGGTAAGTCGCGCTCGCTACGTCCGCTAGACCAAACCGAAAGCGGACGTTTACGCGCGCAGCACCTCGGCATGACGCCCGATAGCCTCCCTCATGCACGCGGATTCGACCGCGTCTTCGGTCTCCTTCCAGGCGGCGGCAATCATTACGGCTACGAACCCTACCTCGACGACGGCACTCCCGCCGTCAAGGTCCTTCCGCCTATCTACGTCGAGGACGGCAACTTTGTCGACCACCGCACTTTTGCCAAGCCGTTCTACTCGACCACAACTTTCACGAACCGCATGCTTGGCTACCTCGAGGAGCACGAGTCGACCAAGCCTTTCTTCGCCTACTTGCCGTACACCGCGCCACACTGGCCGCTCCAGGCGCCGCCCGAAATCGTCGCCAAGTACCGCGGGCGATACGATGACGGACCCGAAGCGCTGCGTCAGCGCCGGCTCGCAGCGCTCAAGCGCGAAGGACTCGTCGATGAG
>QYSD01000013.1:0-282705 GCA_009806315.1 Rhodotorula sp. ZM1
TTGTGGGCGCGGAGCGCCTCTTCCGTCAAAGGGAGAGGAACCGAGGCGAGGGTGCGGGTGGTTTGGATGGCGAGGTCGATCGGCGGAGGCTACAGAAAGGATTCGGCTTGTCAGCGAATGCCAAAACGCACCGGCCAGGGAGCTGGGCGCACCTTGCCGTCGACGAGTCGGCAGATAACGCAGATGAGCGCCTGTTTGCAGCTGGTTTAGTGGGCGCCGCGTAGAAGGAAAGAAGCGAGCATGTTACTTTGTGGTCGGTCTCTGTGTTGCAAGACGACAACAAGTCGAAAGGTATCTGCGCTGACGCGGTGTCGTACGTCTCGCGCCAATGCGGAAGTAGTGTTTTCACGATGAAGGCGTCGTCGGGGGCAGAAACGCCTGAACGGGGTACCCAGGTCGTTCGAAACTGTTGCAGAATGGTCAGCTTAGGGAAGACGTCGAGTGGAGACAACCTGAGGCGCGCACCAGGCGAAGCGCCGCAGAGAAGGACGCGTTGGCTCCCATTCCAGCCCACTCTGGCCAGGTGAGGAGAAGAACGGTCTGCCAGACACGCTCTTCCTCCAAGAGCGCCCGCGTCCCCGTCGGCAACGAGTATTCTCGAAGATCGTCGTCATCGCCGCTCTCGCAAGATGAATCTCGCGCAAAGTCCCGCTTGCAGCGAGCAATGCCGTCGAGGGTGTCTGCCCGCGTCGCGGTCCAAGTAGGATATCGTGTCGCGGGTGCAGGTGGAGTATCGTCCAGCAGCCTGACCACCTCAGACGCGATGGCTCCGCCGACAACGGTGGCAGCTCCCTCCGCGCTCGAATCGCTCGCGTCCGACGTGCGAGGCTCTGCAAAGCGTCAACACATCGTCAGCGGCAACTACATGCTGAGCCAGATGGAGAACGCACCGAGGAGCGCCATTCGGGGCACTGCGAGGACGGGTTGAGTGATAAAGGCGACGAGGGGGACGGCACGGGTCGGAACGAGCGGGATGGCCCAGAGCGAGCAGGGTGATGGTGGCACAGATACAGCGTGCAAATCGTGGCTAGACAGGCGCGCAACAGCCTTGGGAGGCAAGTGTTAAAGCCAGACAAGCTCGCGCTGTCTTCGCCGCGCTCGTCTCGCTCGGACAGGAGAAACAGATCTGACAAGCACACGCAAGGTTCGCCGCCTTCTGACTCTCGTCAATTGCTGAAGATATCGAGGCTATCGCGTTTATAGACCCTTGTTGAACTCGACTCCTCGAACGGCACCTCGTGGAACCGCTCCTCCAACTTCTTCGGCGAGTCGCTCGCGCGCAAGGGGAAAGCGGCGATAGCGGGCGGGAGGAAGACGAGGAGAGACAGACCGATCAGCCCTGCGCGGCGGGAGAGCGTAAGCGAGAGGCTGGAAAAGCGAGCGGAAGGAAACACGCCGATGTGCGTGACGGTGCTGAGGCGGCGGCCGTTCGCGCGGTTGAAGACGCCGCGCTTCTCGAGGAGGGTCGTGAGGATGGGCGGGAGGATGAGGGTGGGGCTGTGGGCGGATCGGAGAGAAGGAATGAATCGGGCGTGGAGGACAAGCGAGAAAGTCAGCCGCCGTAGACGAGCGGAAGCCACTTCGGCGCGAATGAGCTACTCGCACGCACATATTGGTCAAGACGCGACTCGCTGCAGTCTGTTCGACAGCATACGCTCCGGCGATGCTCGACTTGCCGAGCTCCTCGCTTGAGGGTCGGCCGGTATTCGGATCGGAGAGCTTGAAGACAGAGATGCCTCCATGAGGAAGAAAAATGTTAGCGCCAGAGCTGTGGAAGGCAGTTATGCGATTGACGGCGAGGAAGCCGCGACCGAGTCACGCGAGAGCGGCAGCGAAGTGGCCCAGACCGGGCGAAGGAGGCGGCCTCGTCGCGTGCTTCTTATCCGGCCGCTGCGCACGCGACCTGCGGGCCCGGTCGACCAGAGCTCGGTGCCTCCAGAACGAAAGAAAGAACCACCGGAGACACACCATCTCGCACCTCCTTCCACCGCATCAAGCCGATGTTCACGCATCCAGCGCTTGCGACAGCGGAAAAGGGAACGAGTTTCGAGAGGAGGGCGCGGACGGAGGGGAGACGCGGAGGCGGGGGACGAGTCGGGAGAGACCGACAGCGATGGAGCAGGATGCGAGGGTCGCGGCGGCGTAGGCGGCTGCGTGAGCGAGGGATGTGAGCGTTCGGCGGCAGATTACAAGGGAAACTTTGGACGCGCAGGCAATCTCGCTCGTCGACATCTTGATCGACTTGTTGGCGTTCGGGTAGTTTACGCATACTGCGAGGAAGTCAATATCCGATCAGCTCGCCCTTCCCACGCTGCACGTTTCCCAAGCGCACCGTTGAGCCACTGGTTAGCCTACTGCCAGAAGATGACCGATTTGAGGGACGGATTGGGCGCGAGCATGCCGGCGACAATAACGAGGTTGGTCGGGACGAAGGCGGAGAGGCGGAAGGGGAGGGGGACGCGTTCGCCGGTGTCTGCACGAGAGCGATGCGTCAGTGGCGAACATTGAGAGAGGGAGAAGACGCGAACTAACCGGGTTATCAGGAATCGACGACTGTGAAGCGAACAAATCCGAGAGGCGCGCAAACGGCGAGGGTCAGCTCGATGAGCGACCGAACATCATCCGTAGTCTCCCCTACGCACGCTGCTTGGCCTTCCACACGCCATACTGGTCCTCGTGTCCCCAAGCCTCCCGTCCATCTCCCGTTCCCTCCTGGTACTCCTTCAACAGCCGCTGCGCATTCTTCAAATCGGTCGGCGAAGCGAGGAGCGTGAGAGAAGATGTGATCGAGGCGAAATGGCGGACGCGGCCGACTGTCAAGAGTGGGCAGAGTTAGCGCGAGGAAAGAAGGAGGGGAGGAAGAACGCACAGTAGGTCTTGGTATCGTAGCGGGGCTGAGCTGCGAGAGAAATAAAGGTCAGCGCAATCCTTTCGACTGACCAGTCTGGTCCCGCGTACCCTTCCCGCCGTGCAACTCCTGCCACCCAAACATTTCCGGCAAGACGGCCAACCGCGACTCGACACGCTCTGGTGCGGTCGGTTCTGCGACTCGCCAGTGAGGCTTTGCCATACGTATGCGCCATAACAACCGCGCACCACTCCACCGGCACGCCCGCGCGACGAGAGCGACTCGACTCAACTGATGTCGAACGGAGGAGCGTCGGGTTCGCCCTGCGCGAGTTCTGAAGACGCGAGCAAGGGAGCCATCTGTCTATCGCGGTCTATTGGCGCAGTGCAGCCAGTCTATCGAGCGAACGAAGCCGCGAGAGCGGGTCAAGCCGTGTTGCGGGAGGGAGTGCAACCCTTCGTTCAGCGACGACGACGATGTCTGCGCTCGCGGCGACGACGAGGGGCCAGCGCTTCCCTGCGTGCCTCCTACAGCTCGCACAGCTACGGTCATACGCGACGCACGCTCCGAAAGGGCGCGCGACTCCCGCTCGACCACCCGCGAACGAGTCGACGACGACGGCGCCAAAGTCGGTCAAGTCGCCGTTGACAGAAATGCTGGACATCTTTGTGCCCCTCACGCACGCTCAGAAGGCGTCTATCGCCCACCTGGGGTCGCCGAAGCGGGCGAAACCGTCAAAGAAGCGACCGACCCCTCCTCCTCCCTCACCTGGACTGGCTCCTGCACCCGCCAAGACCGTCGAAGCCGCGTCCACTCTTTACTCACACGCTCACAAACCCGTACACTCACCTCCCGCACATGCAGCAAAGGAAAATGCCGGTCGAAGCACAAGCAAAGACTTTCGCGCCGTCCTCGACTCTGTCCTGCCAACCGCGAAACCCCATGGGACCTCACCGACGGCGTCAAAGGGCGATAAAGTGGAAGCAGCAGTTGTGCCAGAAGCGGTTGCGCGCGCGCAGGAGAAGAAAGTCAGGGACCGGTCCATCTTCGAGTCGTACCTCGGTGCGTTGCGCGACCCTCGCTCTGTCCGCGAAATGCGACGGCTCACTGACTCTTAGTGTGTGCACAGTCGTCCCCGCCGCAACCCGCCTCAAGATCTGGCTCGCAGTAGGCGCTTTCGCCGCGTTCGGGTTGTACGCGGGCGACCGGCTCGTGCCGGCAGAGGACGACGCCGCACCGCAGTGGGCGGGCCGAAGGGCGCTGCCGCAAGTGTCGATGGATGAGGCTGGTCGGGATCGGGTCGTGCAGGTTGGGCGGTAGAGCGCGGGCACTCGAAACGCGCACATCGCATCTTCTCCTATCCCTCCGCTTGCGAAACCGTCGCGATCGCTTTGAATAGACAAGGTACACATCGCCTTCCTCGCTCGCTCTACACGTCACCCTGCCTTCTCCCGCCTAGTTCCGCAATACGACGTCCCCATGCTCCTCCGCGTCTTCTCCAAAGACGCGCTCGACCAGCGTGCGCAGGTCGTCGGCTCGGCGGGCGGAGACGTCGAGGACCTGGTGATGGGGGAAGTGCGAGAGAAGGAAGGCGAAGGGAGGGTGTGGAGGAGCGATCGTGTGTAGCAGTAGCATGGATTGCAAGGGACGGGACGGGGACAGCGGCACAATGAGGGACATTGAAACGGGTCAGCGAGGCTGCAAAGGCTTGATCTGGCCCCCAGGAAGCCGAGCGCAGCCGAAAAGCAAAAGCGCCAGCCCGCTCTCACGCACCTCCTGATGATTCGCCACCTCCCCCTTCTCCAACGCCCCTCCCATCGCCGCCCTGACACACTGCTGCAGTCCCTCGTTTGCTCCAAAATCGGGATCGTATTCGGCTCGAGCGACGGGCCCGGCGAGACGGTAGGGGGTTGCGACGACCATGTTGGTGCTGAGTGAGAGGGTGAGGACGCCTGTGCGAGCGTGACGCAGCGTGAGAAGTGCGAGGGGCGCGGAGGAAGGGGTTCGTCAGCGGTTGAAGGGAGGAAAAGAACGATACTTGAGCGGTTGAGAATCGCAGACTCACGCATGCCCTGTGAGGTAGGGCGGCGTCAGCTCAGTGCCGACGACCCGAAGCCCAGCTTCGCGAGAGAGCCGTTGGGCTGAACAGAAGAGCGCCGAAGGCTGAACTCACAGCATGACGCGCCGCGACGACTTCCGGCACGGTCCTGCAGGTTCGCCAACGCGAAAAACCGTCGGCTGTCTGCGAGAGTACATTGTGAACGGACCAGCCCAGCAAACGTACGACATGCCGACAACGTCTGCGGCGAGGCAAGCTCTTGGCGCGGTGCAAGCTGCCGAAGAGGAGGAGGCGGCGGGCGTGGCGTGCGCATGTCAATGACTTTGTCCGGGAGCGAGACATGCGAAGCGAGATTGGCGTAGGTCAAGGAGTTGAGGTTCTGGACGCAGCTGGCCCAGAAAGTGCTCGGGTAGTCGGATATGACGCGTTGGCGGGACTGTTTGAGGAGTCGGCGGACGTCCGCCTCCATCGAGTCGCCGTCGAGCATCCAGTAGAAGAAGAGGAGCTGGATGATGCCTTGGAGACGCTGCGAGAGCCAGGGCGGAACTGATGAGCGATTTCGAGCGGTGCGAGTGAGCTAGGCACGGAAAGCACCCGCGTCTCATCGTAAACATCGATACGACGCAGGCGACCCGATTTCGACCGCGTAGAGCAGGCAATTCATCGAGACTGGGACGCGAACGGGCGGGAAGACCCGATACTGCGAGTCCGGGACGTCCGCCGGCTCTTTGCGGTTCTGCACCGTCGCGCGATGCCACAAGTCAGGTTGATCCCCTCTACCTTGAAGGATTCGGCCTTGGGCGTCATTCGGACGACGATCGGATCCTCCAGCTCGATTGTCCCGCAGAGGCGGAACACGGCGCCAATTTTTTCGAGCTCCTCGTAGAACTCGTCAAAGCTGGGTCGGATCGGACGACTCGCTGCGCCCCAGTCGTCGGGCGCCCTTCGTTTCTGCGGAATGAGGGCGGGGCGAGAACCGCTGCTCTTGATACTTGATTTCGGACACGAGACGGACGAGGACGAGGTCGGCGTCCGGCACAAGGCGCAGGCGGCGGTTGTCAAAGGCGGTATGGAAGTGGTGTTCGACTGCAGGAGAGAGCGCGGTGAGAGGCGGTAGTGCGGCTCTTGCGGATAACAACTCACGCAGGATACGGTTCGAGTCGCAGTTGATGTCGGCATACTTGGGGACTACACCGGCGGAAATCAACCAATCACTCTGCGAAAGCCGGAAAAAGGTCAGCTCGCGGCTCGCCTGTTGGAAAGAGGGGTTGGCGCACCGCCGTCTGCCCTGCAAAATCATCCACACGCTGCATCGCTCCCTTCTTGCCTATTGCCGTTCGTATGTACTTGCGGGCACTGATAAGATGCGCCGACTCGAGCTTGGCATCGTAGGAGCCCGCGATGACGCTCCGGTTCTGAACGTTGATGCCCTTGGGCGTCGAGTCGATGCGCGCGTACATGAGGTGCGAGCTCGCCTCCCAGGAAGACTCGTGGTCGAGAGAACCTTCCGCCTTGACCCAGTCTGCCTGCGCCTTGCTGTACGACCACGGGTTGGTGTACCAGTTCTCATCGAAGTCGACCTGCATCGACAGCGCGACAGCCGTCGTGCTCCGGCTCGGCTCGGTCGCCGCCACGCTGTCCGAGATGCTGCAGAGCTGGATGCCATCCCAGCGGATGTAGCGCAGCCTCGGGAAAATAGGTGCGTGACGGTGTGTTGTCGATGATAGCGGAGACGGGTCTTCAGAAGCGTCGAGTCGCCGAGCTCACAGCCTCTGATAATGCCTGCGCATGCGACCATGTCAGCAGCACGGCTCACCGTCCACCGCAGCCGCGCCCAAGTCGTGGGCGAGAGACTCACCCTGAGCGGCGAGGTCAGAATAGCGACGGCGAGCGGACATGGCGAGGGTAGGCAGGAGGCATCTGCCGGGTAGGGACAGCCGTCACGGCGGGTTCTTGGCGCCTGCGAGCCCCGTCGCCATGAGAGGATGCGGTCGAAGAGTTGCGCTCGCCTGTCGACCATCGACTTGACCGCCATCGAGCTCTAGTAAGCGCCAAAATGCCCTCGAGGATCAAGTTCGGCTCACCTGAGCCCACCGACACACCCACCGACCCGCCCAATCCCGCGTCTTCCGCACCCGCCGCCTCTTCACCGCACAAGCTCGACTCGCTCAAGCGACCGCCGTCCAACGGCTCGACCGGGTCGCCTACGCCGCCAAAGAAGCGCAAACTCGTCGTCTTTGACGAGGAGGCCGAGCAGGAGGCCAAGGAGCGCGCAGACAGAGCGGGAGAGGCGAGTCCACAGTTGAACGGCAAGGGCGGCATCAAGCGCAGGGCGACGTGGGGACCCGAGCAGAAGCGCAAGGCGAAGGAGGAGGCTGCACGGCTCGGACCTGAGCGGGAGAAGTTGCCAGTGTTTCAGGGTGTGTCCGCTTTACCCTCGTCGACCGCTCGAGGTGAACTGACCCTGGACTCTCGCGGACGCGCAGGGAAGGAGGCCATTCTCAAGGGCATCGCACAGAACGACACAGTCATCGTGCTCGCCGAGACGGGATCGGGAAAGACGACCCGTGAATACTGCTTGCTCGATTCAAATCTGTCTTGGCAGTCCCGCTCACCCACCCATTCTCGCCTGCAGAAATACCGCAGTACATCCTCCGCTCCGAAATTCCCTGCGCCGGCCCGCGCATCGTCTGTACCCAACCCCGGCGAGTCGCGGCCATCTCGCTCGCTCAGCGCGTCTCTGCCGAATGCGGCACCCAAATTGGCGGACTCGTCGGTTACACCGTCCGTTTCGACAACAAAACGAGTCGCACGACGCGCCTGACGTACGCGACGGATGGAGCATTGTTGGCGGAGATGCTGGGCGACCGCGACCTCGAGGCGTACGACATTGTTGTCCTGGACGAGGCGCACGAGCGAAGTTTGCGAACCGACATGTTGATGGGATTCTTGAAGGACATCCAGAAGCGGCGGAAGGAAAAGGTGCGGGCGTGGAAGGCGGAGCAGGCCAAGTCCAAGGGAAAGGCCAAGGCGAACGGGATTGTCGTGAACGGCGAGGCGGACGGGAGGAAGAGCGTCGAGGAGCGGGATCCGACCGAGCTCAAGATCGTCGTCATGTCGGCGACGATCGACGCGAAGCGCTTCAGCCAGTTCTTCGACCGGTGCGTTCGCGCGTCGCTCATCTTGTTGTCCAGATTCTCGCGGCTGACCCGCTTGCATCCTTTCGCTCGCAGCGCCCCCGTCCTCTACGTCGCTGGTCGGCAGCACAAAGTCATGATCAGCTACGCTGAGGAGCCGCAACCCGACTTTCTTGACGCCGCTCTCAAGACCATCTACCAGATCCACCTCCGCTATCCGCCCGGCAGCATCCTCGTGTTCCTCCCAGGTGCGAGCACTCGCGCACCTCCCCCTACATCGCCCGCGGCTGACACTTGTTCGGCATCCGCCCGCAGGTCAGGAGGAGATCGAGGGACTGGCAGCGTCGATCAAGTCTTTCCTGCCGAGCCTGCAGAAGGAGTATCCCGGGGCTGAAGAGGTGCGTGACGCGGTTGACTATCAGCCGCGATCTCGGCGCTGACGCCTCGCCCGTTTCCTTGTCCTGCTTCCCCCGACTCCATCTCGCTTACCTCTTTCGTCCTCACCCACGCCCTTCGGCTGCTCTCTCTCTTTCCTGCATTGCACCCGCCGCTACATCTTTAGCTCCTCGTCACACCGCTCTACGCCAAGCTCCACGCCGCCGAACATGCAAAGGCCTTTCTCCCCTCGCCGCCTCGCACACGCAAAGTCATCCTCGCGACGAATATAGCCGAGACGTCCGTCACAATCCCGGGCGTCAAGTACGTCATCGATTGCGGACTGGCGAAGGAGAAGCGGTACCATGCGGGAACGGGTGCGTTGAAATCTCGCTCCGAACGCCGCGCGAGGCGGGAACGCGGACTTGCGGACGCTAACACGCACCTCGATTCACAGGCATCGATTCGCTCGTCACAGAGAGCATCTCGCAGTCGTCCGCGAAGCAGCGCGCAGGTCGTGCTGGTCGTGAGGTGCGTTGCGTTGATCTCGCTTCGTCCCGGCGTCGACCTCCGAACTTAGCGCTCCCCCCGCCCACAGACCGACGGCTTTTGCTTCCGTCTCTACACTGAAGCCACCTACAACACGCTTGAGAAGCGCTCGCAACCCGAGATCCAGCGCGTCTCGCTCACCTTCGCCATCCTCCACCTCCTTGCCTCGGGCCAAGACGACGTCTTCAAGTTCAGCTTCATGGATCCGCCCGACATGGAGTCGAGTGCGTGTGATACGCTGCGCTGGACTCGCTCTCTCGCTCACCGGGTTTGCGTCGCACAGTCAAGTTCGCCCTCCTCACCCTCATCGGCCTGAACGCACTCGACAAGATCGGCAAGATCACGCCTCTCGGCCGGCAGATGGCTCAACTCCCTCTCGATCCCGTCTACGCCCGCGTACTCGTCGCGTCGTTTGCCGAAGGCTGCCCTCGCGAAATCATCGACCTCGTCGCGCTCCTCGGCGCGAAGGACCAGCTCCTCATCAACACCAGCTCGACCCGCGATGCCGCCAATGCCGCTCGACAAAAATTTGTCCATCGCACCGGAGACCATATGTTGCTCCTCAACATCCTCCGCGCGTACGAAGAACTGGATGGCAAGGACGAGCGGAAGCAGTGGTGCAAGGACAACTTCATCAGCTTCAAGGCTATGTCGTCGGTGCTCGACGCGCGGAAACAGCTGCTCGAACGCGCGCACCGCTTGAAGCTGGGCGACCCGGGCGCGAGCGCGGGTGACGAGGCGGAACCGGTCTTGAACGCGCTCATCGGCGGGTTATTTGCCAACACGGCGCTGCGGCAGGAGGATGGCTCGTACCGACATACGATGACGAAGCAGGTGCGTGCGTGGGCGTGGCATACATCTTATTTCTCCTCGCTGATCCGCCCGTCTCTCGCAGCTCGTCACCATCCACCCCTCGTCGACCCTGCACGGCAAGAAGGCCCCCGCCATCATCTACGACGAGCTCGTTCTGACGACCAAGACGTATGCGCGCGGCGTCTCGTCGATCGAGCCGACGCAGATCCGGAGCAAGGTGCGTCGTTTCCGCCTCTGCTTCCACTCTTCGACTTTTGAGTTGACTCTTGCACTCACAGGCTCCTTCGCTCTTCGGCTCGTCTCTCAAGTAGCCGTACAGCTCGCAACTCGACGCTTTCATCAGCACGTACCGGCAGCGTTCGGAGAGTGCGAGAGTCGTCGACGTCTGCAAGTCTCAGAGAGAAGAGTTGCAGAGAATTGACGGAGAGCGAGACAACAACAGGACGTGCAAGATGAATGCGAGAACTCCAGACTTCTCCCCCTACCGCTTGACGATCGGCATCGCCTTGATAGCACCGCTCCCGGCGCCCGCCTTTCCGCCCGCTCCGCCACCCGTCTTCTTCGCCCCTCCTGCGCCCGACGTCCCGCCTTTGTACGCGAAAGCCGAGAGGTCGAGCGATCGAGCAGACTTGCTGGTCATGCGAGACGTGGAAGCGGGAAATTTGGCGGAAGTCGAGGCAGTCGACCGGCTGCAATACAAGTCCGTCAGTCGCGAGCTCGACGACGCGTGCAGAGGAGCGGATACGACGCACGCGCTCCGCGCCTTGCTAGCGCCGAAGCCAGCGGGAGCGCGCGAGGTAGAAGCGGAAGCGTTTGGCGCCTTCTTCGGCGGAGCCATCGCCACCTTGTCCGTCTCCCTCGACTTTGCGCGAGCCTTGCGGACCGCTTCGATGCAGAGCGTCTTCGCATGCGAGTGGCTGAACCAATCCATTTGTTCATCCGTGAGCTCCTCGATGCTGCGCGTGAGCAGTATCAGCGATGAGAGCAGGAGAGGACGCAAGGACGGAGGGAGACCCACGCAGCGAGCTCGCGGTAGTTCGTTGGCTTCATAGCGGCGATGACCTGGCGGAGAAAGACGGGTTTAGCCTCAGAGCGGAAGCGAGAAAAGCTGACAGCACACCTGAAGAAGCTCCTCCGAGATGATGCCCTCGGCATCGCAATCCTCGTCAGTAGCCGTCTGCGCGTGAGATGCAAGTCAACGGAGACCTCGCAGCTGCAGAGAAGGATATCGACGCACCTGGTTGCGAACGTCGAGTAGCTGGCGGAAGAGGACCTGCGTCTCGTCTTCATCACCGGTCTTCGCGGCGCCGCCGAGCGATCCCGAGGTGGACGAGCGGACAACTCGACGTCCAAGGTGGTCCCTGCGGCGGCTGAAATGATTAGCACGGTGGAACAGCGGGCGAGAGCGAACCGGGACGCACCACTCCTCCTCGACCTCGTCGTACACGCCCATCTTTTCGTCGTACAGCTCGTCAACATACTCGCCGCCGTACTGCTCGTGGTCATATGACTCGTCGATCGTCTTCTGCTTCGTCGGCGCCTTGCTTTTCTTGCCGCCACCGCCGCTAGACTTGCCGCCCTTGGTGAAGCCCATTTGGAGCGTGAGCTTGCCCGAGAGAAGTTGCTGGGCGCGAGGACCGAGCGTAACGTAGGCGTTCGTGAAGCCGAGACCGTTCCGCTCGTAGCGCTCGCCGAGGACCTGCTCCGCCGCAAGGAGCTGAAAGAGGCGTTCGCAGTCGCCGCGATCGATGCTCGAGCCCTTACCAGCGTGAGCGAGCTTGTCGTGGCCGGAACCGGCGATCTACGCGCCAGTAATAATGAGCGGTCGGCGCAGGCCTGAGTAACAGTCGGTTCCGACGCACCTTCTGGGTCTTGCTCCCGCGGAAGACGTCGATGGCGTAAAGCATCGTGACGCCCTTGTCCTTCTGGATGGCCTTGACGAGCTGTGTTGCGTCCTTGGCGAGGTCGGTAATGTCGCGGTGCTCGACGTTCTTCGGCGCGAGGCAGTTGTCGCAGGTCTTGTGGCACTGCTCGCGCGGGAACTGTTCGCCGAAGTAGTGCAGGACTTGCGACCTGCGGCAGTCGGTCTCGTTCATGCAGTACTGGACAACGCGGCGGAGGTTGGCGCGGTTGTGGTCTTTCTGCTCGGGCGTGCCGTCGCCCTCGTCGATGAGGCGCATGATGAGCTTGGTGTCGGCGTAGGCGTAGTACAAGACGCAGACTGACGTCTGACCGTCGCGACCAGCACGACCGGTTTCCTGCGGGCGGCGAGAGTAAGCTGAAAGTCCCGCTTCGGCGGGGCGAGCGCAACGCACCTGGTAGTACGCCTCGAGACTCTGCGAGAGTGTGTAGTGGCACACGAAGCGGACGTCGGGCTTGTCGATGCCCATGCCGAAGCTGCGAGGACGACAGCGAGTCAGTCCAGTGCGAGAATTCGGCCAAGACATCGCAACTCACGCGATGGTCGCGCAGATGACGTGGACCTCGCCCGACAGCCACTGCACCTGGACGCGCAAGCGGTCGTCCTTGTCCATTCCGGCGTGGTAGTGCATGCACTTGATGCGGTGCTCGCGGCGGAGTCGTTCGGCCGTGTCCTCGCACTGCTTCTTCGACGAGCAGTAGATGATGCCCGACTCCCCGGCGTGCTCGCCTTTGATGAAGTCGGCGATGTCGGAGAGGACGGAACGAGTCTTTTTGCGGACGAAGTATTTCAGGTTGGCGCGGTTGAACGACGACGTGAGCATCAGCGGGCGGTCCATCCGGAGGTTCGTAATGACATCCTGCTTGACGCGGTCATTGGCGGTAGCGGTCAACGCGATGAGCGGAATGCCGGGATAGTCGCGCTTGAGCGAGCCCATCTCCTTGTAGTCGGGACCTGCGACAGGCGAGTTCGGGAAGGTTAGCTCGTAAGCCTCGCAGGTGGCCGGTCGCGACGCACGGAAGTCGTGACCCCACGAGCTGACGCAGTGCGCCTCGTCGATGACGAAGCGCGCAAGCTGTTTGCGGTTGTACAGGTCGGCGAGCAGGTTCTGGAAGGCTTTCGACTTGACAATCTGCGCGTGGCCGGCAAGCCAGTCAATCGAAGCGTCTACGAGGTGAAGCAGTCGCAGAACGCGCCTGCTCGGGCGTAACATAGGCGAGGCAAGCCATCGGCGGGTCGTTCTTGAGGCAGCTCGTGACAAACTTCTTGTCGGCAGCGGGCATCGTCGAGTTGAGGAAGACGACGGGGATGTCCTTGTCGAACAATGCGCGCGTCTGGTCCGAGATGAGCGAGAGGAGGGGCGAGACGACGATCGTGACCCCGGAGGTGACGCCTGTCGAGACGACGGCCGGAAGCTGGAAGCAAAGCGACTTGCCGCCGCCTGTTGGCAGGAGGACGAAGACGTCTCGTCCAGCGAGCGTCGCATTGATCGCCTCCTCTTGGTTCGTGCGGAACGACTTGAGGCCGAAGCGTTGCCGCAACGCCTTGAAGACGTCTTTCGTCCAAGGGTGAAGCGCCTTCGGCTTGGCAGCCGGGGCACCCTTCGCGACAACCCTACTCGTCGAGGCGGTGGCGGTACGCGGCCCCTCGATGATAAGGTCACTTGCGGTCGAGACAGCCGAGACGGTGCGGTTCTGAGCGGCGGCGGGTGGAGGAGGTCGAGCCGGCTGCTGGCGTTGCTGAGGTTGCTCGTACCGCTGCGGCGGGTCGTCAAGGCGTACTGCCGGCGCACCCAGACCCAGACCGGAAGGCCGCTTCTTCGTCCTGCCGACTGGCGGAGGAGCCGGAGACTCGACGATCTCGAGGCTCTCCTCCTGCGGGTCGAGGTCGCCGTCAAAGTCGACGCCGTCGAGGAGAGCAGAGACGTCTTCGTCCGCCTCGAGGTAGGGGCGAGTCGAGGTGGAGCCGTTTCGCTTGTTGATCGATTCTGCGAATGTCTCGCCGCGACCCTGGAAGGACTGGTGTGCCGCCGAGGCTTCCGCCGGCCTGAAGCACGACGTCAACGGGGTCGCCACCTTCTCCACCGGCATCTCCTGCGCCGCACGCTCGCACGCAGCTCCTGACACGTCCTCGCGATCCTTCCTGGCCGCCATCGCCGCCAAAGTCGCACTGTTCTGGCTCTCCGCCCCGCTCGTCGTCGAGCTCGCCTTCTGCGGAGCCGGTTCCGCCGCTGCTCCTCGACTCGAGAGTCCGCAAGCGAGCGTCGGAAAAGGGTGGTAGCCACCCGCAGCATGCGAGAACGCGTGCGCGGGACTGAAGGGGCGGGCGAGGGGATGCTGATGCGTTGGGGAAGGGGCAATGCCGGAAAGGAGGAGCGCGGACATGCGATGGTGCGGGATCGGAGGGCGGACGGCGGAAGCGGGACGAGGAGAGGCGGTTGCGAAGGCGGCGGGGTTGAGTTTGAGTTTGGCAATGCGAGTGTCGAGCCACGAGCTGCGCAAACCGATCTTGTCAGTCTCTCAGACTCGCTGCGATGCGAAAGCGCACGTACAGGTTATGCCTGAGAAAGTCCTCGTCATTTCCCACACTGCTCCTCCCTCCTCCGCTTGCAAGCACCTCGAGTAGCTCTTCGAGCATGTTGGCGCGCTTCTCTATCTCGATCTGGAGGTCGGAGAGCTGCGTGCCGGACGCGAGGACTTGGGCGCGGTATTCGGCGAGTCGCTCGTCGACGTAGGAGCTGCGCGGGACGACAGACAAGAGCGCGTCAGTTCATATCGAGGGAGGAATCGTGAGGGAGGGACGCACCGGGTCAAGCGCAGTTCGCCATCGTCTCGTCCACCCTTTGACCTGCCCGTCCCACTCTCCGCGATCTCGAGGAACTCTTGCATAAGCGAAGCGCGGCGCTCGGTGAATGACAACAGCTCGGTCACGATGTGGGACGAGGGCTGCGCAGTGCAAGTGTTAGCAAGCATTCGACGGACGAGGGCAAGCGAAAACCGTACATCAGCGCCCTCTACCGCCTGTGCCTCCTGTCCCGTCGACCTCGCCGCCTGTGCAACCTGCTCCGGGCTCGTCCTCGCCACCGCGTCCAGCAGCATCTCCCCTTCTCCCTCGTGCTCACTCTCGGGGACTTCCTCCCTGTCCTTCTCGGCGCCCACCCGGCTCCCACCCGCCTCAACAGTCCCATACCCTGAATCATCCGACATCCTCGGCTTCTTCCCCCTCCCCTCTTCCTGCTTGTGCTGATGTTGAAGCAGGAGTGCCGCCTGAGTGCTCGAAAGCAAAGCGAGCGTCTTGACCGGATCAACATTCTCGATGTCTTCATTCAGCTCGTCGAACTCTTCTTCTCCCTCAGCGACAGCGGCAGGAGACGGGTGGGGGGCGCGTTCTTTACCTTGGTCGGGGGCGCGTTCTTTACCTTTGCGCGAGGAGGGCGAGGGACGTTTGGCGGGAACAACGAGAGAGGTGGTCGAGGAGGCGGGAGGAGCGGGTTTGGCGGAAAAGTGGGATGAGACGACGACTTTGCCGGTGCTGCTCTTCGGGCCGAGGGCGGTGGTTGACGTCGACTGTCGCGCGGGGTTTAGGAACGAGCTGGAGGTTGAGGCGAGCGAGGTGAGGGGTGTGTGAGGGCGGGAGGAAGGGCCGGCGTGAGGCGTGAAGGGCATGGGTGTGTGGCAGCCGATGCGAGTGACCACAGGATGAACTGCCGAGTGTACGAGCGGACTATCAGCTGCGATTCACGAGATCATCGCTTCCGAAGGAGAGACCGCACCTGAGGACGAGGGACCCGCCGACGCGACCACCGGCACGACCCGCCCCGCGACGCTGCCCGGCATTTCCTGCGGCCCCTTTCTAACCCCTGCGCCCATCGTACTGCCCGCACTGCGCATCGAAGCGGGCGAGCCAGCCGTGTTGGTTCTGACGGCCAGAGGTTGCTGCGCCGGTGTCGCGGCGGCACCTGCGGGCGGGTGGGCGGTACTGACAGATCCAGCAGCGCGGAATGCGCCTGGCGGCATCGTAGACGAGCTCGTCTGGAGCGGCGAGAGCGACTCCAGCAAGTTGTCAACAACAGAGCGTGTCGGAGACGCGTTCGAGCCAAAGTCAATACGGCGAGCGGGGCTACCTCGGGGCTGACTGTACTCGTGCGAGTATTCTGATCATGCACAGCCTTGTCCCGACTCGCCAAGTCGAGGTGACGAGGAGGAAGGGAGTTGTAAGGAGCTGAATACAACCTCGAGTGTAATGAGCACATTACAACTCTTCGCTCGCTCGCTCGCACACTCCTCATCAGTCTGCTCTGACCTGCCTGGACAGATCCACTGCGATCATGCTACGAACACTTCTGTCAACATTCTGCGGCGCACTCGCACTCGCGGCGCCCCTCGTCGCCGCCCAGGATATTACATCGAACGCGACCTCGCTCACCGGCACTTGGTCAAGCGGGAGCGGGGCAGTCGTTACGGGACCCGTGAGTCGGCGCTCTCTGTCGACTGGAGTTGTGAACAGGCGAATCGGCGCTGTTGAGCCGCGTGGAAGGGTACCTGCTCGGTGGACGGTCTCGAAGGGGTGGACGCTTTGGCGTCGGTTCCCAGCGTGCTTGGACTCGCCCTGCGGGGTGGAACAAGGACATGGGGAGCTCCAGTGGAAAGAAGCGGGCGCTGGGAGGGTATACTCGCTATCGACGGATCCCTCCTTTGATGAGGCGGTGTGGACGTAGCGGAATGGCCGACTGCGAGAGAGCGTGATGCGGAAGTGACGGGAGAAGCACAGTCAAGCCGCAGGGACTCAAAGAGGTTTCCCCATTCGCCGTACGAGCGTAGCTGACTCTCGTGCTCGCCCTTTCCTCTCCCTCTTCCGCCCCGCCTTCCCCTCTCGCACTCCCCATTCTTCTTCCTCCGTGAGAATGGCCTCGCTTGCAGAGCTTCGCCGACCCCATGAACAACAACCGACCGTTCATCTACCCCGCAAACACCGGCATCGCTTACTCGTTCACCGACAACGGGTACTTTGAGATGGCCCAGTACCGTTTCAATGCGAATGGTGACTTCACCGCCTCAACAGGGTGCGATATGGACTGACGAGCATTCGTGAGCAGCCTCGCGACCGGATTGCCCGACCGCAGTCGTCTTGTGGCAGCACGGCACTGCGAGTCCCGCCTCGCCTCGCCCCGCTCGCCCGCCTCGTCACTGACGCGCTTCTCCCCGCAGTACGCCCTCCACCCAAACGGGTCTCTCACGATGGACCCCTCCCCCTTCGCGATGGACGGCCGGGTCCAAACCCAAAATCCCTGCAGCCCAACCACCAATGTCCTGACCGAGTTCGCCCAGTTCGAGCTGTGGAACTCGTGGCAGATCGGAATCGATACAAACCACGCGGCGTATTCGCTGCAGGCTGTCGATGTCAATGGGAAGAAGCCGAGGTGAGTTGGCGGCCAGATCGTTTCCGTATCGCGAGCCATCTTGCTGGCGGTTGAGACTGATGCGTGGGTCCGAACCCCCTATAGGATGTTCCTCACCGTCCGCCCGCCGACGATGCTCCCGACCGCGAGTTTGACAGGCATCTTGTGCGTTCAAGATTCCCCTGCCTTTGAGACGGAACTCTCTGACCTCGTCATCCGCCCGCTCGCAGCAATGGTTCGATTCCTCTGACGCCGTGATGTACCCTTGTCGACAACCTTGCTCCCTTATTACGGACAGTGGGTCCTGCGCCTCGCTGCGTCTCTTCTGATAATGGGCTGACCTCGCCGCGCCCTTGCAGCTGCTCTTCCGCCCGCCTCTTGTTTCTAGCCACGCATACCCTTTTTTTGCGTACTTACCCCTCGTTGGGCCGGACTGGCTCAATGGCGGGTAGAAGAGTTTGCTTCGCCCTCGTCTGTTGTATTGCCGATCCCGTAGACACTCGCTTGCCGGTCTTGCCGCCGTGGCGCTTCGCTGAGACGTCGCGTGAGTACTCTCAAGCCATGGTCAACAGCTCGCAGCGCGGCGCAAGACGATTTCGCCGTCGAGCGACCCTACGTCTCCCCTTCGCCCTCTTCTGCGCACTCGTTCGTTCGCTTTTTCTGCTGGACCGATTTTGACTGCGCCAGTAGCTCGAGGAGTGCTCTTCTACCCACCCGGATCGCATTCTACGCCCTTCTCACTCCCCTCCCATCCTCATCGTCACCTCTCCCCACCTCTCATCCCTCGACCGTTTCCCTCGCAACGAAGCCCGCCATGACCGACGCACAAGCTCGCTTGGACGCCGCATCGACGTTCTTGCTCCAGAGTCCGCCAGGAGAAGGTACGTTTGCGTAGTTTTGCGGGATCTGGCGTGAGGGGGGGGGGGGGGTTCGGGCGGCGTGCTTCTCGCCAGTCCATGCCACTGCATTCCCACACATGCCATGTAGCGAACGCTGATCGAACAATTGCGCAGTCAATGACGTGCTCTCCGACTTGCGCGCGATTCTCGCCTCCTCGGGCCTGTCCGACAGTGAAATCGAATCCGGCCTCCTCCCAGCTCTGACCAAGCACACCGCCGAGCAATTCACGGTTGTCGAGAGTCAGGCTAAGAATGTATTGGTGACGCCCGCTTCGAGGGTTGTGGGTGCGTGTGAGGAAGAGGGGACGGAGCGGCATGTTGAGCCGAGGGAGGGGAAGGAGTTTGTGTTTGACCATCTTAAGGGGGTGAGTCGGCCTGTTCTGACGCTCTAGGAGGCCTATTTGGCCTCGCCGAGTGTGGATAAAGTCAGCATTTCTCGCTCATTCCCTACTTTCCTCTGTCTCGCAGCTCGCATCGTCCATCTCCCCCCACACCTCCCCTTACGACGAGGGGACCCTCGCTCTCCGCAGCTCGCTCGACAAGCTCCTCTCGTCCTACGTCTCGAACCACTACGCTTCAGGCGTCGCAGCAGTCTACACCCTCCCCGATCCAGTTTATCCCGCTCCCGAGCCCGCGAAGGAGGAAACCGCGACGGCGCCGGAAGGAACTGGCGAGACTGGGTCGATCGCCCAGGACGTCGAGGGGGGCAGGGAGGAAGTGGCGGATGTAGCGGCTGATACGGCAGAGGAGGTGGAGAAGGCGTTGCCGGAGGAGGGGGTCGAGACTGTCAATGGAGAGGGAGCAGCGCCGACTGGAGTATCGACGGAAGAGACGGAGGCGGAGGGGAAGACGGAAGACGCGGGTGAGGAGGACAAGATGGACGTGGGGACGCCCGCTGCGGCACCTGTCGAGGCCGAAGAGGAGACACCGGCTCCAGCGGCGGAGGCAGCTGCACCCGAGCCGCCTCAGCCTCGGCCGTCGTGCCTGTTCGGCATCTACCTTGTCGGCCACAAGTACAACCCGGGCAACTACTGGTATGTCTGCGGTCCGACGACAGCCAGCGCTCATATGGTCGTGACTCGCTGACTGAACAGAGATGCCGCTCGTGGTGCAGGACCGGACGGTGGCGCTCGACGTACCAGCTCGACTACGCCAACGGGACGCTCGAGGGCACGGCGCAGATCAACATCCACTACTACGAACAGGGTGCGTCCGGTCGTCCAGTCTCTCTCGTTTATGTAGCGTTCTCTTCAAGGTCCAAAAGCTGATACGACCAGATGGCCGTGGTCGCAGGCAACGTCCAGCTCTCGACGACGCTCAAATCCTCAGCCACCCTCTCTTCCTCTCCCTCTCCTGAGTCCGTCGTCGCCTCCATCAAAGCGACCGAATCTTCCCTCCAGCGCCAACTCGGCGAGACATACAACGAGTTGTCGGACGCGAGTTTTCGCGGCTTGAGGCGCGCGCTGCCCAAGACGAGGAGCAAGCTTGACTGGGACAAGGCGACGGGAATGCGGTTGGGTCAGCAGATTGGTGGTGGGACGCAGTAGGCGTGGACGAGGGGTGTGTGGCTGCTGTTTGTGCTGGGAATGGACAGTTTCGAGTCGTACTCGTCGGAGGATGTCGTTCGCGTGACCCTCGACTCGCTTTCGCCGAGCTCGCCGTCGAGCTGCGAGTCTTACTTGAGCTCGACACGTCGCATCTGACGGCTCGACGCCCGTCCTCGTCGAAAGCTGTCCCCACTTGCTCCTCCTCGCCGGGTCCCCTTCTTCCGCCCCCGCTCACGTCGCTCGACTCGCTCTCGCTGGACTCGCTGACAGCCTGCGCGGATCTTCTCACACTCGCTTGACCTGTCACTTCGTCCACGCGCCCCTCCATGTCCCGCGCGACTCCTACGCTCACGATCGCCTTCAAGGAGGTGAACGGCCACAAAGTCCACCTCGACTGCCACTTGCCGCCCGCGGAACACGTCAATAAAAGTGTCAATCCTGTGCCCGTTGTGGTCTGGATCCACGGAGGAGGTGCGCTGCCCTTGTTCTCGCTCAAGTCGTCCCGAACCCTCGTCGACTCCCCCACTTGGCGCTGAACGACCGTTGTCTGACCCTATGCTCGCCTGTGCTGCACCCTACGCGACCCTAAAACACCCCGTGGCGACTACTAGGCTTCTTCGACGGCGCTTGCTCCGACTGGTCCGACGTCAACCTCCATGCGACCCTCTCTCGCGGCTGGGCCTTCGTCGCGCTCGACTACCGCCTCGTCCCGCAAGTCACGCTCGAGGATGCCGTGCAGGATATCCGTGACGGGTGCGAATTTGTCAGGAGCGGCAAGTTGGATGAGGCACTCGGAGGGCGAAAGGTCGATGGAGGGAGGTTGGCCGTGAGCGGGTCCAGCGCAGGTGTGTCCCGTTCAGTTCGTGCCAGGATACGGCGCAGACAGCCCACTCGAGACGCCCTGGAGCGCGTTGTGCAGGGCAGAAGCTCGACCGAACGACACTCTTCTTGACTCCGCTCTCCCATTCGCAGGCGGCGCACTCGCAGTCTTTGCGGCCTACACCCTCTCTCCTCCCCCCCGAGTGTGCTATTCGCTGTACGGCTGCGTCGACCTTCTCCACCCGTCTTACAACGCGCCGGTCCAGTTCCCCTCAGGCCACATCCCCTATGACGAAGTCTCCTCTCACCTCGACCGCAACGGGCCCGTCGTCTCGCACTCTCCCGCCGAAGTCAACTTTGCGACGATGGAGGCGTTCAACCGGACTCGCGCGTGCTTCTACGCCATTCAGGAGGGCAAGGTCCTTCCCTGGTCGACCCGGGTCAGCGAGCCGATCGACTTCTCAAACCCTCCTGCCGAGCTCAAGCGCTACGTCGGTACGGAGCTAGTCAAGAACGCGAAGGAGCCGAAGAAGGAGCACATCCCGCCTACGGTGTGTGTACATGGCAGCGACGACTTGATGGTTCCGTTTGCGCTGTCGGAGGAGTTGGTCAAGGTGCTCAAGGATGCGGGCGTCGATGCTGCACTCATCGAGGAGAAGGGCGCGAACCAGTGAGTCGCGCGCATCGCATCGCCCATTCGCTTTTTACGCGGCTTCGCAGGGAACCGCTAGGCAAGATTGCTCGATTGCAATCTGCCGCCCGGCTGGCAAATTTTCAGGCGCGTCGAGGTGTATACTGACACACTTGCGCTTGTAGCGGCTTTGACCTCATTCCAGGCGTCTACGGCGACGCGACGAAGATGCAGGTGTTCGAAAAGGCCAACGACTTTATCGCCAAGTATATTTGAAGCGGCCATTCACTTCGGGTGGTTACCAAGGAGTATTTATAAAGCGATGGGGCTGTAATGACATGGAAACAGTCAACGTCGTGAAAGTCAGCGGTCCGGGAGATTGTTGCTGCACCCCGTCTCGCTCGGCTCCCGAGCAGCCTTGCTGAGCTTCAGAGAGTCTACACAACCGCCAGATATCCCTTATCGTTCTCCCACCGCAGTCTCCCTCCTTCGATTCTCATCAGCTTCCAACTGGACAACACGCTTTCTCGCGCGACACACGCGCGATGACGACCAAGCGACAGCTTGGCTTGGCAGAAGCTTTCTTCAATGCCCAGCAGCGCGCCTCTTCACCGCCTGCGAAGCGCCCGCGACTGAGTACGACCGCTCCTCTCTCGACTTCGCCGACGGCGGCTGTTGCGGGTGTGACGACAGGACAAGCGGGACACGTAGAGGCGGCGAAAGCGATCGTACCAACCTCTTCTACATCCTCATCTGCCTTCTCGCCCTCGGCGCTCCTCTCGTCCCTCTCTGCAACCGGCTCCTCCCCCACCGAAATCGACCTCCTCGCTCTCGAATGCTCGACGCTCCATCCTTCTTGGCTCGAGCACTTGCGCGACGAGATTCGCAAACCATACTTTCTCGATCTCAAGCGGTTCCTGTGGAAGGAAGGGTTGAAGGGGGAGAGGGACCGCGAGGGGGGCAAGTTGAAAGTGTTCCCGCCAGGTGCGTGCGGCGCGGGGACTTGCTCGACCCGCTTGCTCGTCGAGCGTTGACTTGAGCTTCTCTTCTCGTGCGGTCTCACAGCTCGGGATGTGTACGCCTGGTCGCGCTACACGCCTTTGCAGGACGTCAAGGTGGTCATTCTCGGGCAGGACCCGTACCACGATGACGGTGAGTCTACACAGAGTTTTGGAATTCCTTTCCGGCCTCTACATGACGCGTCTCTCCGCAGGCCAAGCACACGGTCCGCTCGAGTTTCTTCCCCCCGCTCTGTTTCCGAACTGAATCTTCGCCCTCTCGTGCCTCGCAGGTCTCTGCTTCTCCGTCCGACCAGGCGTCAAGGTCCCTCCTTCGCTTTGCAACATCTACAAGGAGATCAAGGAGGAGTATCCGGCATTCGACGTGCCGAAACACGGGTGAGCTTGCCGATTCCTCCTGCGAGGGTACAATCCGCTGGGTGCAATCGTGCCTCGCGGAGACAGATCTCGCTGTATTGATGACTTTTGCCTCAGCAACCTCATCTCCTGGGCCCGCTCCGGCGTTCTCCTCCTCAACACCTCGCTCACCGTCTCGCCTCATCAAGCCGGCTCGCATTCGAACCGCGGTTGGGAAAACTTCACGGACAAGGTCATCGAGTTGGTTGACAAGCATGCGGGTGCGGGTGAGGATGGGAGGGAAGGGAAGGGAGTGGTCGTGCTCGCTTGGGGTGCCTGGGCGGCAAAGCGTGTGGCCAAGATGGACAAGGTGCGCTGCTAGAATCTGCGGGATCCGTCTCGGAACGTCGTGGGACCGATATCCATTGCTGATTCCGTTTATACTGCGGATGCACAGAAGAAGCACCTCATCCTCACCTCTGCAGTGCGTTCAACCCTCTCGCGCTTCCTCGTTGTCAAGCTGATTCTCTTGTACCCATCCCGCAGCACCCCTCACCTCTCTCCGCCCGCCGTGGTTTCTTCGGCAACTCGCACTTCCGCAAGGCAAACGAGTGGTTGCAGCAGAAGTACGGTCGTGAGTCGCCGTTGATCTGCCCTCCCTCATGCCTCCCTGACCCAATCGAGTCCACACAGCGGAAGCGGGTATCGAGTGGACGAAGTTGGAGATTGAGGCGGAGGAGACGGGCGTCGTGCAAGTTGGGGAAGTCGTGTAGATCCGTCGCAAAAAGGTAGACGTAGAGGTAGAGGTAGCGCTTGAAACGCAGAAGATGCTCTATCTGTCTTTCGCTCGTCTGTGTTCCGAGCGGGAAGCGGCAAACGCTTCTAGTGTAACAGCGACATTCCCACTCCCAGTCCTCACGAACAAGCGCTGCTCAGTCCACCTCACTCTCCTCTGCCTGCGCCGCATCCGCCAACTTCTCGTCCCTCCTCCGCAGCACCCTCTGCCTCCAAAGCGGGTCCCATTTCCTCCTGACCTTGATCCCCAACCTCTCGCAAACCAGCCTTCCCCGTCTCGCCAACTCTACATCGACCATCTCCTCCGTCACCTCCTCCTCCTGCATCTTTTCAAGCGCCTCACGCGCGTCGTCCCGAAGTCGCTGGAGGAAACCCGATTTGATAGCCGCAGCGACGTTCGATTCGCGACGCAGGTTCTCAAGCTGCCAGATTGAACGGAGGAGCGCTTCGTCCCGCGAAGGCGGGTAGGAGTCGTCGACCTCGAGAGCTTGGAGGTGAGGCGGGGGTGTAGACTCGCTTGGCGAGGGCGAGCGGGACCTGCGAGAAACGCGGGAGGGGGATCGGACAGGGAGGTGGGGCATGTGGCCGGCGTGGACGAGGTACGGCTCGATTGGGAGGTGAGAGTACGGTTGTTGGGCCTGCAACAGAATCAAGTGTGAGCGCCATATCAAGCATCGGGGCAGAACCGGCACGCACCGCCTTGCCAGCCTCATCGTCGAGCAAGAGCGTCCTCTGCGCGCCCATCTCGTCTCGCCGCGCCACTTCCTCCTGGCTCAGGGCATTCTCGACGCCGTCTCTCGACACCGAATACTCCCTCTTCCCGCCCGGCTTACGAACCTCCGCCCATCCGAGCCTCTCCCACACCTTCGCCAAGTCTTTGACCGTCTCGATGTCGCCGTGGTAGTCCATCGGCGACAGGCCCATCATCTCGCGCGTGAAGACGAGCTTGAGGACGTCGCCCTCGCTCGGGTCAGGCTTGTACGGCGCGGGGACGTAGGCGTAATCGCCGTGTCGCGGTGGCGGGGTAGGAGAACGAGAGAGGGAGCGGTACTTTTCGGCGACAGGCGATGGCGTAGGAGGCGCTCGCGGGTCAAAAGGAGGAGGAAGGCGTGCGTGCGGGATGAGGTTGATCGCGGCGAGCATCGAGAGGACGTTA
Source organism: Rhodotorula sp. ZM1 (assembly GCA_009806315.1). Taxonomy (NCBI): domain Eukaryota; kingdom Fungi; phylum Basidiomycota; class Microbotryomycetes; order Sporidiobolales; family Sporidiobolaceae; genus Rhodotorula; species Rhodotorula sp. ZM1. The sequence goes on from QYSD01000013.1 coordinate 24,303, forward strand.
TGCGAGCGGGCGGACGAGTAGACGACTGGCTGAAATCGCGGCTTGCCCGAGACGACGTCCGGTTCAGTGGTCGTACAGACATAGTCCAGAAAGGTGGCGAGGTAAGGGCGGACAACGGGCGTCTTGCTGCCAGCCGAGTTCCGCTCGCCGCGGACGAGAAGCGTGTTGTTCAAGTCGAGCACAAGCGCGACAGGTTCCTTCGTGCCGACCTCTGCCTCCATCTCGAGCGTCACAGACTCGACATCCGCCACATCGAGGTACTTCCGCGTCGGAGGAGGAACGGGACCCTCGCGCCTGTGCATGCGCTCCCGGCGAGTAGGCGGGACGTAGGAGCCATCGCCTGCGTAGGGGGCGGACGCGAAGGTCCCGGTCCGCTCTCGATCAGGGCGATAGGTATCATGCCGTCCCCCTCTTTGGGGTGACCTGAACGGGCGAGGACCAGATCGCGACGGATTGGCGGAGTGCCAGTCGTTTTCGTAAGGCATGGATGACGAGAAGGGTGCTTGCTGAGGCGCAGTCGGGTGAAAGAAAGGCTGAGCGGGTGCTGGGGCTAAAGAAACGTCATTGTAAGGGAAGTTGGGCGAAGGAAACGGCGGAATGGAGGGAGGAGGTATGGGTGGCCTCCAGGCTTGCCAACTCGACGAGCCGGGCTGCGGTGCATACAACTGACCGTATAGACTCCAGTCGAACTGATTGCAGGGAGGAGCGCTCTGGTTCGGGAAGAACGGCGGCACGGGAGCGAAGGAAGGAGGAGGGGGAGGCCTTTCGACAGGGAGTTTGCGGGTGAGCATGCCTCGCCTCGCGGAACCTCATGACCACAGTACGAACCTCGTTGCACCGTTCTGCCAGTCCTGCCAACCCTGCGCCTGGCCATACACGTTCCCCGGCTCAGCATAGACCGCATCGCCCTGTCCGCCACCGTGCCCGCCTCGCGCGCGCCTGTCCTCGTATGGCGAGTCTCTCCGATCCTCCCTGTGCGGGTGACAGGCCTTGCCCATGCCGTCTGAATGCGCGAGTCGGTCTATGCGCTGATGAGATGAGAAGCGGGTCGCAGAGCGCGAGGCGAGCAGCGGGAGGGAAGTCGCACGGCGTAGCATTCGTCTGCAACGCCTTTCCGTGCACTTGAACAGTCCAACAAGCTGCGCAAGGTGTTGTAGCGTCGAGCAGAGTGAATGGTCCAATGTCAACCTCATCCCGGTCACTCAGATGTCGTGTCTTCAGTCGCAGGACGACAGTGCAGCTGCGCCAGAGCAGCCAGCAGACGCTCCTCAGCGCTGCGCACGCTGCGCCTTGCCACCCACAGTCGTCGCGCGAGGAACGGCGTACTGCGACGACCACTTCACCCAGTCGCTCGCGAGCAGGTTCAGACGGGGAACAGACGGGGCTCGACTGTACGCTGAGAAGGGCAGAGAGGCATACGAGGGCTTTGCGGGACCGTCAGATGGTGCGGCGAGGCGGGAAGCCCGACGCAGCGAGGCGAACGGTTCAGAGCGGACGACGAGGCTTGTTGTGGCGTTCAGCGGTGGGTACAGTTCGAGGTGCGTCGCGAGGAGCATATAGCGGCGCCTGCGAGGGTGAGCTCATCCGCTCACCTCGACAGGGCCCTCCTCGACCTAGTCAAGACGACCTACTTCTCCCACCTCCTCCCTTCTGCCGCTTCTTCCGAGTCCGCAAAGGCACCGAATGAGAAATGTAAGGGCAAAAAGCATGGACTGCCTCGTCGGCCGGTCTTTGCGGAGTTGGAGATTGTCTTTGTGGATGAGCGCAGCGTGCCAAATTATCGAGTGCGCTCAGTTTCTCCCCTGACACGCCGATGCTGTGCTGATTTGACATTCTGACGCCTTCTAGCCCGATGCGACGTCCGACGTCCGCCGCATCGTCCAAGAAGCGACGCCTTTCGCCCGCTTCACGGCGCTGAAGCTGGAGGACGTCTTCACTTCGGCCCGTTCTTCCGCCCTCCCTCTCTCAGTCTCCACACTCGCACCTTCCCTTCCCGTCGTCCCGCCCTCCGCCTCTTCTTCCACTCCATCGAAGGATGACGGCGACTTGCGACGAACCTATCTCGTCTCCCTTCTCTCGAATCCGTCACTCTCGCTGACATCGCTCGCCTCTCTCCGCACCGCTCTTCGTTTCTCGCTCGTCCTCTCGCACGTCCGCAACTCATCCTCCTCGCCCGCCGTCCTTCTCCTCGGCGATTCGGGCACTCGCTCGGCTATCACGACCCTCGCGGGCATGTCTCTCGGTCGAGGTTTCTCGATCGGCGAGGAGAGCGGTGCCGAGTACCTCACAATCTCTTCGAACGTCACCGGCGGCGCAGGCGTGCACGAGACAGGAGCAGACGAAATGCTCGTTGTTCGCCCACTCGTGCATGCGACACTGGGCGAGGTCGAGCACTACTGCAGGTTGACGGGGCTGGAAACGCTTCCGGCGCAGGAGCGAGGTGTGGTGGACGAAGACGCGAGGAAGAAGACGATTCAGGGACTGGTGGAAGGTCAGTCGGCCGGTTTCCGCTCGCCATGAGGGCGATTCAGTTCTCTCAAGCGGGGATGTGGCCTTCTCGCTGTAGATGGTATCTGACCGACTCGTGCTCCCTTTGACAGATTTCATTCTCTCGCTCGAATCGTCCTTCCCCTCGACTGTCTCAACCGTCACACGCACCTCGCACAAACTCGGCCTGCACTCCTCCCATGCCTCCCTCCTCGCCTTCCAAGCACGATCTCACCCATCAAACAGTCTCGACTCCGCCTGCCTCTGCCCCGTTTGCGGCCTCCCATCTCCCCAGCGCGGCCAGGCCGAGTCCTGGCGCGAGAGTATTGCCATCTCCGACCTCCAGGCTGTCTTGCGAGCGGAAGGCGAGGGAGCGGATGCGACGTTGCGAACGACAGGAGAGGAGGGGATCGAGGCGCGGAGGAAGCCTTATGAGCCATCGAAGGCGCATCTGCTGGATCCGGCGGGCGGGGTGAGCGAGGCCGGTGCAGATGGCGTCTCTCCGATTCCTCCAGCATCGACATCAGTTGACGACGATGACGCCGGACCGTCGCTCGCACCCTACCTCTGCTATGGCTGCCTGATTGCCCTCTCCTCGTTGTTCACCGCGGCCAAGAAGCCCTCCTCCGCCCCTTTAACTCTCGTCCTCCCGCCCTACGTCCAAGAGGCGCTGAGAAGCCGAGTCGAGCGGGATCAGGGCATCGTCGGAAAGAAGAAGCTACGGAGCGAGAGGGAATTGCGGAAGGTGGTCGAGGAGTTCTTGCTGGAGGATGGGGAGGAAGAAGCGGCTTAGAGCATTGCAGACTTTTATAGAAACCATCTCTCGCACGGAGGACTCGAAGAACACGGAAGGCCAGCCTTGCGAAGTAAGTGAATCTATCTCCCGCTCTTCCCGCTGCTTCCGCTCCTCCCGCTCATGATATTTCAGGCGTGCTCCCCGGTTCGAAGATGCCGCTTCAGTCCACGCCCTTGACCATGCTCGGCACCATCGTCCTTCCCTCTCGTAACTTGCCGAGGTATCCTGGCCAGAAACGCTTGTCCCGACGCCATTTCCTTCAGTTTGGCCAGCGGCGGCAGGAGAAAGCGCAGAACGATCTGCTCATGGGTATCTAGAGACTTTCGACTGGAGGAGCGAGATACCGGGAGAGGAGAGGACGTGGAAAGAATAGAAGGAGTGGAGATCGAGTTGGCGGAGCTCAGGGGAAGCCGTGGCGAGCTTGGCGTCAATGTTGATGTCGCAGGCTGTCAAGACGCGCAGGGAGTCGCCCCGTGCAGGCGGACGAAGGTTGACATGGACGGAATCGCCGATCCAGGGAATGCAGAGCCAGACGACAGCGAGGAGCTCGACGGGTAGCCGGGCGGGACGAGGAGGGTTGAAGACGAGTGGGCAACTAGTGGTAGGGATGTACGTCGACCGGGAGGGAGGAGCAGCCTGCGGGTTGTGAGCGCGCTGTATGACGGATCCATCGTAACCAGAGCTTAGCGTGCATCTGTATCGTCGAGCGGAGTGAGCGTGAGCGCGAGGAAAGCGAAAGCGAGGAAAGGAAGCTTGCAACGTACCCTGAGCGGACCAAACCTCGACGACGCGACTCCCCGAACCGGCCACAACTGATCAAGGAGTTGCGATTGCAGAGCAGACCGGGCGGATAGAAACACTTCCCAAGAAAAGGCCGAGTGTAGACAAGCGGAGACGTGCGAGATAGGCCGCGTGGGGGGGACATGCGAAAGGCGGGGACGATATGCGGGAAGATAGCGCTCCAGGGCGGGCGAACGTGCGTGAAACGAATGCGAGTGGCGTGAAGGTCGAGGAGAACCAAGAACGAGGAAGGCGAAGCATTGGCGACGCTCGCTACGCTCGCGGAGGAGCGGTGCGCCATGCCGACGCGTTAGTGATGCGCTTCGCCTGCGCCGTACGGAAAGGGCGCTGATCAGCGAGGCTACTGGCAGCTCGAGGCATACACTCCTGAGTCTCGCAACGCACCTGTTCCAAGCTGATCCCGGCAAACTTCAACTCGACGCTCTGCGCCAACTTGTCCACCTCATCCTCCGACATCGACGGCTGGTTCTCATGGGCCAATCCAAGCGGCGCATCCGCGACGCTCAGCCCGGAACTCGCCGCAAAAGGCTTGAACTCAGAGACAACGCGTCGAGGAGGGGAGGAGGGGGAGAGCGAGAGCGAGAGCGAGGAGGAGGTTGAGGCGGGGTGAGAGCCTGGTCGTGGAGGGAGGGAGGGGTAGAGCATGGAGCATGCGCCGGGGATCGATCGCGCGAAGGACGAGTTGTAGCGGGACTGGAGGTACTTCTCCGTGAAGCGCGAGCCGCGGATCTGCTCGAGAAGACGGTGAGCGCGCATCCCCATCGAAGAGGGCGACGATGCGCACCTTCTGCAGCTGAGGCTTGGCGGCCTCGAGACTGGGCGCCTCGACAAAGACCCGCACGTTATGCCGTGACTCCTCCGTTTCCCGCTGCGGGTGACCAGACGATCTACAATCAGCTCTGGGCTCTGTGGATAAATCGTCAGCTAAAGCAGAAGAAGTGAGGGGCGCACGTGGATGCTCTCAAACTTGAGCTGCTTTGTCTCCTCGCCCCTCAACAACAACCTCTCATGCAGTTCCCTCGCAACGTCATCAACCGTCTGCATCCCCGCATGGATCCTCTCCGCCACTGCGTTGCCCACCTCCTGGATGAGGCGCTCCATCTCGAGGTGTTCAAGGGCGGATCCGACGATGACGTGAGAGAGGAGGTCGGCGGTCGTGAGGGGGACGAGGAGGGCGGAGGTGATGACGGTGAAGGCGTTGAAGAGGTCGAGGCCGTATTGGTAGCCGGATAGTGCAGGTTCGCACGCGACGACGAACTGCACCGCAAGGTGTCAGTTCGAAAGTCGACGAGTAGCGCGACGCCGCATAAGCGCGCGACTGGCGTACCAGTGGAATGCCTGCCGCCGCCATCTGCCTGCACAGCACCAACGGGTCCTCCCCGTCCGGTCCACCCTGCGGAAACCCATCCCCATACTCTCCGATCCCGTGGCACGGCGCATCGGCGATCAAGACACACATCTTCGCCGCGTCGGCGCGCCAGTCGAGGTCGAGCGCGGCGCGGATCCCGGCTGTGACGGCTTCGGGTCCGTCGCCGCCGCCTGATGCGTAGAGCGACTTGAGCTGCTCTTTCATTGTCGGAACGGAGGAAGTAAAGGGGAAAGACTTGGTGACATAGGAGCTGTGTATGATGCGCTGTCAGCTGGGATTGAGCGAAGGAACGGCAGGCTCACTTGTCTTGCGGAGGATAGTCGCTGCGGGAGAAGCAGGTCAGCTTTCCAGGGTTCGCTCATGCGGCGCTCGTCTCAGTCTGAGACTCATTGTACCCCAACTCTTGGGCAAGAAAAGACGAACGTACCGGTACCCGATCAACCCGATCCTGAGGCAGTCCGCCGAGGGGAGGTGGCCCGATTGGACGATGTTCTCGCAGATGACTTCGATGTTCTTGGTCGCGCTCTGGCGGGGCGTCATCGTCGCATCGTCGTCGAGCACGGTGTGACACAGAAGAGCCAGGGCGAAGATGTTCATGATAAGTGGGGGTCGGTGGGAGGACGAGGTCAGCATCGTCTCGAGCGGCTCGATGGACAGGCAGAATGCGGGAGAGTAAACTTACGGCAATGTACGATCCCATCGCTGCGATCCACCCGCGCAGCACGCGCGAAAAGCTATTTGGTGAGCTCATCGGGTGCTTTTGCTCAACGAGGACGAGCGAGAGGAAAGGGAACGCACAGCCGGTGCAGTCGAGGATGAAGACGAGGTCGAGCATGGTGCTGTTCCTTGGCTGGTGCGCTGCGAACGCTGGCTGACCTCCTCCTCCTCCTTGCTGTGCGAACGGGACAGTGTCGATGCCGCCGAGCGCGGCGAGCATCTCTGCGTTCATGATGGGCGTTTCCGTACGCTTAGAAACTCGGCAAGCAGCGCACACAGCCAAACGAAGCGAGAGACGAAGCAAGGAGTGAAGAGAACAAGGGAACGAGTCCCGCTCACTCCTCTCGAAGCATGCATCCACCTGAACGAGCGGGAGGAATGGTGACTTGCAACGACAGCAGACTACCACACCAATGACCCGAGCCAGCCGATCAATCCCTTGCTCACGCCGCCAACAACTCCCGCCGGGCCTCCTCCCGCTCCGCCAGATCCAGCCGGCGCTCCTCCCCCTGCCGCATGTGTGACGATCCGTGCGCGCGTCCACCAGACGAGTCCGACAGCGACAGTCGCGGTCAGGCCGGCCGATGCGCAGAGGTAGAATTGCGTTCGCGTAACGGGGAAACCGAGGAGCGACGACGCCGAAGATCGGTCGGGCCCGTACGGCAGCGCAGAGAGGCTGCGGGTGTTTGAGTGGGTCAGTAAATCCCTATAGAGAGTGGCGGAAGCGCAACGCACGGGTGGATTGCTATGCGCACAATAGTGTGGTACAGATCCGCCAACTCGCCGCGCTTGACCGAGACTGCGAGCGGAACCCGCAGTGATAGCTTGCGGCAGTACGTGTCGGGCTGGACCTCGTGGCGCTGCGAGAGAAATCATGTTTCAGTAATGCACGCGGGAGACGGGAAGGGTTAGACGGACCTGCTGAGCGAGGTCAAGGTCGCTCTTGGTCGCGACAAAGATGGTCGGGATGTCGTCAAGCTTGTACTGTTGCTGCAGGGCGTACCATTTTTATTCAATCAGCTTAGTCCTCCAAAAGATGGGAACGCGAGAGGAAGTGCGCGACGCACCCGCAAGTTCGAGACATAGCTGAACGAATTCGTATCGCTCGAGTCGTACACGAACACCAGCACGTCCGCCAGCTCGAGCTTCTTCTTGCTGCGCAGGACCTCGGACTCGTACGTCGAGCCAAACTCTTGTAGCTGCGTTCACAAGCGGGGTCAGCTCGTCACGCTTTCACGCTTCTAGACGAGAAGATCACGGCGCACCACGAGGTATCGCTCTCCGCCGCCCTCCTCGACACAGTTCACCACACTCTTCCCCTTCCCCCGTCCGCTATACAGCGCTCCTCTCACAGCCCTCGGACCTCCCGCACCCTCGTACACCTCTCCGCCTGCGAATCCCTCCACACTTCCCGCCCCGATCGTCTTCCTCGGCCATGTCGCAGCCTTCCCTCTCCCCGCCGACCCAATCGCCGCCGCAAGGCCCTCCTCATCTTCCTCAAAACCCTTTCCCACGAAAGCCCTCAACAAGCTTGTCTTCCCGCTTCCCGCCGCACCAAGCACATACGCGAGGAAGACGTTCCGTTCGACGGGTGTGCCTTTTCGACGCGAGGGGCGGCGGGGTTTGGTGGTCTGTAGGGCGGAGGTGGTCGGCAGGAGTTGGTAGGAGGGGGAGGAGTCGCGGGCTGTTGCGGAGGAGGTAGAGGAGAAGGGGTTGCGGCGGGATGAGGTTGAGGCGGAGGGAGAAAGGGTGGGCGGGTAGGAAGAGGAGGAGAAGGAGGATGAGGTGGAGGAGTGGGGGTAGCCGAGGTAGGCGAGGTACGAGAGCGTGACGCGCGGTTCGAGGAGTGTAGTCATGCTGCGCGTGCGAAGGATGAGTGCCATCCGCGCAATAACCCAGGGTCAATTTCGTGCAGGCGTGTACGACCGAGTCCTGAACTGAAAAGCAGCGACTCACGACCACTGCGCCAACCAGCCCTGCAGCGTGACCGCCCCCTCCGGCGTCGTCAGCGTCGTCTCCGGGAAGCCTCCCGCAACCCACGGATTACCCGGACTAGTCGAAAACAGGTTGTCGAGTTCCGAAGGCGAGAGTGCACCATCGCGGTCTTGGTCGAAGAGCTCGAAGATGTCGGTGAAGAATTGGTAGCCCCGGGGGGAGAGCTCGGCGGTGCAGTCGCTGGGGATGTCGAAGCTGCGCGGCGCAACACGTCAGCGGTTAGAGGTGAGGAAAGGGAGGACCCGCACGCACCGAGGGTAGAGGAATTCTTCCCGCAGCATCAGGTCCTCGCCATACCCGAAACACCTGAGCGCCTTCCACGTCGTCTCGAGCCGTCCCTTCTGGATAAAGTACGTATGCAGCGCGAGCCACCCCTCCTCGTTCAGGCCGCCCTCCTCGACCCCACTTCCGTCCGTCATCTCTTCTACAACCTCCTTGACACCCTCGATCTCCCTACTCTGCAGCGGCGCATCAAAAACGAGACGCTGAAAGTCGTTCAGCTCGTCAGGCGAGAGAAGGCCGTCCTTGTCCGCGTCGACGAGGCGGAAGATGCGGGAGAGGGCGGCGACGGCGGCGGGTTTGAGGGTGTGCTGGCGCGTGTCGTAGAGCGGTGCGGTAGGGTGGAGGACGGCGTTCTGGGCGAAAAAGAAGACTTCCGAGATGTTTAGGGGGAGGAGAGCCGAGCATTCGACGCAGGTCTGCAAAGAGAGCAATGTCAATGGCACCCGGGGATGTAGGCGAATGCAGTCGACGCACCTCGACCTCTTTGTACTCCTGCATGATGGGGACGATCTCTGCGAAGCAGTCGAGCAATTCGGCGATCAGCTTCGGCCGCGAGCACTTGACAGTGCAGGGCACGAGAACGAAACCGCAACTCGCCATCCTCCAACGCCTGATTGGTCACCTGACCTTCTCGCAAATCGATCTTGTTGCCAATCAGGATAACCGGAACGTTGACGCCGAGCGAGCGGATTGTCGGCAGCCAGTAGGTCGGGACGCGGTCGAACGAGTTAGGGTTGTCGATGGAGTCTGTGCAGTAAGCAGGACGATGAAGCGTGTTAGCGCACGGAAGAGGCGCATTGACGCTAGCCCGTGCAGGACGCACAGACAATCGCGACGACATGGGCTTTCCGGATTTCGTTGACGAGGTGACTCCTGTCTTCTGGTCGGGCTGTGAGCGCGGTCGAGATCGACCATCAGAGCTGTCAGTCCACGCAGTACTACGACCGAGCACGGCCTCTCGAGCGATGCCGAGGGCCGACGCAATCCACCCACGCGAAGTGTCGATGATGACGGTAGTCACGTTGTGGCCGGGAGTGACGGCTGGCGGAATCGTCACCTCTGGAAGGACTGTTCGTGGCGCCAGGCGGACGAACGACTCCCTGCGAGCGAGCGAAGCGGTCGAGAGGAGTGTTGACGAAGTGCGGTGGTGCGAGACGACGAGCAAAGGTCAGCGTGCGCTTGTCTCGCCAGTGGCTGCGTCCAAAGACTCAGATGGGACTGTGCACGCACTTGATCAAGGCGGAAATGATTGAGCTCTTGCCGACGCCTTCATCGCCGACGAGCGTAACCCGAACATCCCGCATCGCAGCTCGTTCCGGCGGTTGAAGCGGGGCTGATGCGAATCAGTGAGACGTATAGCAGCCGATCGCAGGCAGCAGCAAGCCCAATCTGAGCGGTGAGCGGTTGTGGTCGACTCGAAGCAGATTCCTCTTCATCACTCTCGCACCTCGCAACCCGCTCGACGTCGTACAGACGGGCCGCGAACGAGCTAGCCATTGTCTGAACAGCTTTCTGAAGCCACTTCAACCGCTCTGTCGGAGCCCCGCTTCCCGTGCCCCCTTCCCTCGCCCTCCTCGCCGCCTCTCATCAGGCAACCCTCCACACGCCTCACCACCCCCTCAGACGCCCCGACGATGCCTCAGTCATTCAAGTCAAAGCCGCCTGCCAATACCCACAAGGCCAAGTCCTCGGCGCAGAAGAAGTCGCAGCCTAAGGACCCGAAGAAGGGCGGTGAGTACCCCTCTGCACTGTCGGGCGACGCATCTTAGGCGACAGCTGACCCTCTTTGGACGTGGGACAGCCCGAACAATCCCGCCAAAGAAGGCGAACCTCGTCGTGAAGGAGCAAGTCCACCGAGTACGTTCCTCCCTCTCTTCCTCCGCCAGTCCCTCCAAGCTCACCTTCCTGCCCGTTGTTCCGTGCGCAGAGAACCACCTCATCGCACGCCTCAGCTCTCGAGAAGGAGATCGCCGCCCAAGCGATGTCGCACGGAAAATTGACCATCATGCGCAAAGCGGCGGAGGAGGTCAAGGCGAGGGAGGAGAAGGCGAAGAAGTGAGGCGTACGGGCGTGGATGGCTGAGTGAGGTGGGAGAGGTGGAGTAGGTCATGATGTACAATAGCTTAGACGGCTCTACTTGCGCTCCAGATTCTGCCTTGTTGTCTTTTTCTGCTTTGCTGCATTCGCATTCTCTTCCTCTCTCCCCCCTCGCACGCGACCTGCTCAATAACGAAGAGATGCGATGCATGCAACAAGCGTGATATGGATCGTATACAGAAGATCTAACTGAAGGGTAAACGGAAGCAAACCCATGGAAAAGATATCCAAGACACTTACGTCCCCGAAACTCGATAACCCGACTAATCCCGAAACTGTCTATCCCGAGAAAGAAACTCTAGAAGATCGGCTGAGGGCATGCGACGCCGGCAGGGACACGGGCGGAGAACGGCCGGTGAGGCGGTAGAAGTGTTGGACGACGAGGAGGGCATTGGACTGGTTTGCGGCAGACTTTTGGGCCTTGAGGACAGTAGAGCCGGCGAGGGAGAGTGAGTTAGCGCAGGAAGGGAGGGGAGGCGGACAAATGAGGGGTGGGAAAGCCAAAGACGGAGGAGGAGGAGGGTGAGTTTGGGAGAAGGACGCACGAGTACCCGTCATTATGCGTGAGATAGTTGCAGCACTGAGCGTCGTGCCCAAACACCGACCACGTCATTGAGCCGAGGTACGACCCGCTTTGCTCGATCGCGCCGAGGTACGTCGAGAGCGAGATGCCTCCTCCGGCTGCGGTCCAGTCAAACTCGCCTGTGAGGCGCGAGCATAAGTGTGAGAGAGGGTTTCTGGATGGAGGGGATGGAGCGAACCGATCAAGAAACCTTTCTTGGCGGAAGAAGCGATCCCGAGTTCTTTCGAGAGGATGTCCGTCTTGCGAGGGTACTGCACAGTGCGAAGTCGTATTCAGAGGACTCCTGAAAGGACAGTGAGGGCTGAGTGGGACCCACTGAATGGTCGGAAACGATGTCTATGCCTGCGACGTTCAAGCCGGCAGGAGTCGCGCCGGTCGTGTCTGCGAAACGTACGAAGGTCAGTCTTTCTCGACCGAGTTGACGAGCGGAGCTTGTCGCACAATTCCAGATGCCGTTCGTGCCTGCGGACGAAAGAGAGACATGTGAACCCGATTGGCGCAAAAGAGTGAGGAAGTGAAAGAAGATCGCCGCACCGTCATAATGAGGTGGTTCCCGTCAATCGCCTTGATAGCGCTCACAATCGTCGAAGTCCACGACGCCGGAGGCCACATCTCAGTGTTCATGTACCCTACTTCCCTCAGGAGTCATCAGCTCTTTGCGCTGAGGAAGGGAAGGAAGGGACGGACCGCCGAGCTCGTTACCGGTCTCCCAGGCCTGGATCGGGGGGTCGTGGGCGTAGCGCTTGCCGTTGTAGACGTTCGTGTGCACGAGGAACTTCTGGATGTACTGCTGCGCAACGTGAGGGGGGAAGAGGCTGGTGAGCGAGAGGCGCGGCGAGCATGCGAAATAGCGTCGTAGCTCACCTTGTAGATGTTGGTCGTGTTTGCGTCGGTGTAGAATGCTGCGCCTTTGTTGGCCGTCGAAGCGCCGGAGAAGCCGAGCAGGGAGTACTTGCCGCCGAGCTGCGACCGGATGAGTCATCAGACCCGCTTGTCTGCGAAGTTCAAGAGCAACGCCGAGGGCGACGTAGGTAGTAGTTGCTAAGTAGGCGAGAAGCTCAGTCTCGGAGCGGAGGTAACAGAAGGATGGAAGCGGACGCACTAGTTATCGGTCAATGGCAGGACGACCCGCAATCCATACTGTCCAACAGCATAGATGACATAGTCTCGGATGTCCCACTGTACGCTTTTACCCCATCTCGACTCGTCTTGAGGAAAAAAGGGAAAAGACACGGGACGCACCGCAACGTTCTGCCAGTTCCCGTTCGACAACTCGAGGTTGTAAGGGTTATTTGACCCAACCGACACGCCGCACGACATGAGTCGTACGGTCTTAGCGCCCATCGCGACGGCGATGGCCAGGGCTTCGCGAACGCGCTGCAAGAGGAAGAGTTCAGCTGCATTTCAAGGTGAGAGCGAGGGACGGGACGCACGCCTTCGTCGGTCCAATAGCCCCATGCAGGACCCTAATTCTCGTCCTGGCACCGCGATGGAAGCGAGCAGAGGTTAGTGGATAGTGCCAAGGGTAACCGGAAGACTGCGCCGCTCCGCTCGAGCAAGGAGAGCGCGCGGAAAATCGGCCGGCGACGACGCGAGCGCACCAGCCAGTAGATGTTAGGTCCAGAAATGCGGAAGTTTCCACCGTTCAGGGTGAGCTGCTGTCCCCTCCGCTTGACGAGTCGTAGGTTTTGAGAGGGTTCCTGTGGCGAAATGTGAGACGGGCTAGCCGTGAGCTTCGGACCCTGTGGGCGTCCGAGAATACAGCAGGAGAAGCGAGCAAGTGAGGCAAAAGGAAAGTGGGAAAGGAAAAGAAGAGGACGCACCCGTCCTGAAAATGGCGAAAGGTCCGCCGCGATATGTCGCCGCGCAAGCCGGGGTCGTGGTCGTAGTCCTAAAAGGCGGCGCAGTCGTGGTTGAAAGTCGACTCGAGGACGAGGTTCTGCATTGGCCGCGAAGGGACAAGTCAATTCCCGCTCATCTCCCTCGCAGCGTCTGCAACTCACGTGGAAGTCGTTGATGAAGCTAATGAAGCTGTTGTTGTTCGGCCAGACGTCGCCGGAGGAGAAGGCGTCGTTGTCGAAGAGCTGAAACCGAGGACGGGGTCAGTTGCAAGTCGTTCTGCTCGCCTTGACCGCTTCTACAGACGCACCTCATCGCTGTAGTTGTGAGTGCAGTCATCTTGGAGGACAAAGCAGCTGCCGCTGCCGCCGCCGGCGATGCCGCCGCTCGACTCGACAAGATCCGCTGGACGTACGGCAGCCGCACAATCGACCGCTTCCCGAGGTCAACCATTACCCTCCGGGCTTGTGGTCCTTCAGTCCACGCGAGTATCGTGTCGAGGCCACAGAGCAAAATGGCCAGCGAGAGACGTGCGCCCGACAGCATCCTTTTGGCGACCTCTGAACCTCTGCCTCTCCGGGACAAGCGAGCGTGAGCGCGAAAGCAGAGGTGGACGGAGGGAACAAAGAAGTACGCCATGGCCAGCGCTGCCAGGAGGAACCACAAGCAAGCGCTTCGCGATCGCACAGCGCCCGGACTTCCAGCGGCGAGCGGATTGCTCAATCGACGAGGTCGAGTACGAGCCAACCTGCGGAGACGAGAGCGTGCCCTGGACGCGGCCAGCGTGCATCCGGCAGCGAAGACGATCCGACCAGGCAGCCGCAGCATGACAACGGGGCGAGCGCAGGCGAATTAGCGATTGAGGGCGAGAGGAGGAGGGGTCGTGCTGAGTAGGCGGCGGGCGCGCGCAGGTCTGGCTAGTCCCTCGTTCGACGGTGAATGCAGAGCAAAGCAAAGACAGGGTCCTGAGCGAGAGCGAAAGGGGCGGAAGGAGGGGGAGCGCGAGAAGGCGGAACGAAAATGCAGCGGATGCAGGATGGACAGGGCGAAGGCTACATAGACGACACGGACATCCTCTAACGACGCAGAGAGGGATACAGAGAAACCCAGGAAACCAAGGCCTAGTCGAGCGACCGGCCGAGCAACATCCTCGCCTTCTCGTCGTCGTCCATCTCGACGGTCTGCTTGCGCAACGGGTTATGGTGCGGGTAACCGATCGACTGGCGCGACGAGCTCGACATCGACCGCGTCGGGTGCGTCAGGCTCGAGGGGCGGTGACGGGTCGAGTTGTGCGACTTGTAGGGCGACGAGTCGGAGCGGGAGGAAGGAGTCTCGGTCGTGGGGAACGAGATGGCCGAGAGCTGCGCGAGCGAGAACATTAGCTTCGTCCGTTCAAGAGAGGGAGATGAGCGCAGGACTCACATCGCCGCTCTGCATCGAGTCCCGCTCACCGCCTTCGCGAGGTCCACCCGCTTCGCCTTCCTCCTCGGCGAAGCTCTCCGGCTCCTCAACCAGCGGCGTAATGTTAGCCTGACTCCCGCCCCCGCCCTCCTCACGCGCCGCCCGAGCCTGCGCAATGGCCTGCGGGTATTCGCCGTCGTCTAGGAACTCGACGTTCGGGTCGATCAGCTCAGTCGCGGCAACGTCGAAAGGGAGAGACGAGTCGGCGACGCCGTCTTCGTCGTCGTCGGAGGAGGACGAGGCGTGTGATGCGATAGGGGCGAGGCGGCTAGATGAGGCGGATGCGGAGGCAGGGTCGCGGCCGGTGGGGGTGCCGAGGAGAGGGTCGTCGTGTCTGAGAGGTGGCGAGCGTTCGTGAAGCGGGACAGACGAGTTGGTTGCGGCGAACGTCGACGCGCGGGCTTTGACGAAACGCATGCGGTTCCTGATAGACGCCTGGACGGCCTGCTTGGCGGCCGAACGAGCCTCTGCCATCGGCAAGCGACGGTGCGTCTTCGAGAGAAGCTGGCCGACGAGCTGGCCTTTTTGCTGCCAGACGCTGCGGATCATGTCGCGCTTGATCTCGTTCAGCATGTCGAGGAAAGACCACGTCTTGGAGCGGTACTGAATGAGTGGCGTCGTGTAGGTGATGTTGTAGATGTTCGGCAAGCTCGACTTGTCCTCCTTCTCGCTCTGCATGGCGGTCCACAGTGAGCAAGTGCATCAATCCTGAGGAAGATGAACGCACCCGGTAGGTCAGGCAAAGTACCGTCGACGAGACCTCGACAAAGATGAACGTCCTGTTCGTCGCCGCCCTGCGCCTCATCTCGTCCGCGTCGAGCCCTTCCTCGCGGTCCTCGTTGATGAGCACCTCGGTCGAGATTGCCTTGCGCACGCGGGTCTCGACGCTGCGAATCGATGCGCCTGAAGAGGCGAGGGACAGGTTCGCATTGCTGCTGGACTGGCTCGGGCGAGGCAGGGCGAGAGATTCGGCTGAGCGGCTGGCACTCGAGTTGGAGGCGGGAGGCGAGAGGCGGGATTCGTTGCGGGACGTGGGACTGTCGTCTCCTCCGTCGCCCGCCTTCTGCTGGCGTTCGGCGAACAGGTAGTCGAGGATCTTGCGACCGACGCGGTGCTCGAGCTGGAGCTTGATCGGGTGAAGGTGCAGCTCGAAGCGTTCGATGATGGCAATGCCGCCTACCGGAGCATGCGTGTTCCACAACGCGGCAGCAAAAACGTCGACCTTGGCGAGCTGATTCTCGTCGCTGCACCCCTCGACCTTGGCGACGATCTCGGCAAAGACCTGATCGGGACTGCTATTGAGCGCGCG
Organism: Rhodotorula sp. ZM1; assembly: GCA_009806315.1. NCBI lineage: Eukaryota > Fungi > Basidiomycota > Microbotryomycetes > Sporidiobolales > Sporidiobolaceae > Rhodotorula > Rhodotorula sp. ZM1. The sequence continues at coordinate 40,039 of QYSD01000013.1, forward strand.
GAGGTCCTTGATGACCATGCGGTTCGAGGCGGACCCATCCTGCTTCGAGGCCCAGGAGAACTCGGCGCCGATGACGGAGAACTTGGCGAGAGGCAAATCGCTCTTGTCAAGCATGTGCCAGGTGAGCTCGGCGGCGTGCGCCTCGAGCTGCAAGCCGGCCCGCTTGCTCGTTGTCTTCGGGCCGTTCGAGTCCTGAGCGCGAGTGAACGCTTCGACGACGAGGCTGAGCTCGTTCGCTGCCTTGAATAGCTCGGCGCGACTCATGAATAGTTCGAGACGGCCTTCGTCGTCGAGCTCGTCAATGTGGATCTGGTATTCCTGACCGAGACTGCCGAAGCGTCGGAGCCGCTGCTGTAGACTGGACACGGTGTCGAGGAGCGTGCGAAGGTTGGAGAAGTCACGGGTAAAGACGAGCGCCTCGATGTCGCGGATGCGCGATTTCCGGGCCGGGTCGCTGTACAGGACGAGGTTTGTTACGACGTTGTAGACTGCCGCGAAGTGTGCCGGATTCGCCGAGAGCGTAAACTTGTCGGCCTCGAACGAGATGCGGTCCGTCGAGGTGTGGAAGTGGCTCTCGAGCTGCGACGAGCCGGGACCGAGGCCACCGTCGTCAAAGTCCCGCTTTGAACTGAGTCGAAGCTGGTTGAACTTGTCGTAGCGGAGTGCGGCGGACGTGCGGGCGACGACGCGGTCGAAGCCCCACGGCTCGACACGAAGGTCGATGAGCGTCTCGAGCGGGACGAACGCCTGGAGGAGACGGCGGTCGCGGCGAGGGAGCTGCTGTCGAGGGTAGAAGATCTGCATGCCGTCCAGGCGGGCGAACGTCTGGTGCAGGACCTCCGAGTTGACGGGATCCTCGGGGATGCGACTATCGACAATCTGGAAGACCTTGACCTGCGCTCGGAAGGCAGTGAAGATGAGTGTCGACTTGTCGTCAACGTCGCTCTGGAGCGAGACCTGTGGCTTGATGAACATGCACAGGTGGCCCGAGTTGGCGTCGAAGACGTCGGGGAGAGCGGCCGCCGCGAGATAAGGATCGGTCTCGAGGTGGTCGCCGAAGTGATGGCGCCCGTTGTCTTGCTCCTCGTTTGTCGCCCAGAAGTCGCCCTCGCGCTTCGACAGCTCCTCGAGAAGCTTGTTAGCCTGACCCGAGTCGTGCCAGGCACCGCTGCGCTTCTGCGACGACCCGCCGGTCCGCGTCGACTTGCGCCTCGACCAGTCGCGCCGGTGCTTCTTCTCATGCTTCTCGGCGAGGTCGCGGATGAAACGGAGGACCGAGGCCGAGGCGTAGTAGACGAAGCCCTTACGGTCGCGTGAGGAGTAGTAATACTTGAGCAGGAGATCGCGGGTGGCATTCGAGACTTGGCACGTCGGGTTGTGGATCATATAGCGGTTTTCCCACTGCCCCCACTCCTCGTAGAGGCTGTTCGTGAGATGCGGGAGGGCGCCAGCGTCGGCCGAGTCTTCCTCGACGCTTGCGGGCGTGGCAGGAGTTTGCGGTCGACGGCCGTGCTGGTTCTTCGCCGACGAGGCGTCGAAGTCGGGATGCGCGTTTTCGCGGACGTGAGTGAGGCGATCGATAATGCGATGGACAGCGCGGATCCGAAGCTCGAGCTCGGTGGACACGACCTCGTCGTTGGTGTCGGCGAGCTGCGTGCGAGATCGCTTAGCGTCGACAGCTTCTTCAGACGAAGCTTCGCAACGCACCTGCCCCTCGAGCTCGACCAGCCGCATTTGCGCCTCCTTAATCTGCACGGTGATGGTGTCTGCGTGGGGGAAAGGGTCAGCACGTAGACTCGCATACTTCATCCGACGACACTCACCTGTCGCGCAGCCCATCAAGCACGTGTGCGACTTTTCGTCGCCGAATTTGGTCTTGGGTTTCTCGGTTGGCACGTCGGCATCACCGTTCGACAAGCCGTTCTCCTCGGTCCAGTCCTTCGACAGTGTTGCGTATTTGTGGCGATAGTAGGTGAAGCGCGGGCAGATGATGAACGGCATGATGCGCATGCGCGGTTCCTCCTCGACCGGCATTGTGTAGATCGAGTCGTGATAATCGTTCAAGTTGACCCAGTCCTGGTCGTCCTCCGACAGCAGAAAGTCGTCGTATGTACGTGCAGGGGAGACGTCATCTTCAGGGTCAATGTCGGGCGGCGCGAGCTCTGCCTTCTCCGGCTCGCGGAAGATGGCGGTGATGGTGCGCAGGTCGAGCGAATCGAGGTCGACCTCGGCCATGTAGAAGACCTTGTGTGTGACCGTCTTGGTCTCGGACATTTCGGGGCGGCGGATGACCATCTCCTGCGCGCGTTGGTGCAGGTCGACGTTGAACCTGCCGACCTTGGCCTTGATGCCGAGAACGGTCGTCTCGCCACGCGCCCAGTCTTGCCAGTTGTCCTGCCGATAGGTATGCGAGATGAATAACGGAGCGAGGGAGAAGCGGTACTTGATCGTCGCGGTGTGTCGGCCGAACTTAGGCGACGGCGCCTGCGCCGACGGGAACAGCTTGCCCTGCCGGATGGGTAGCGACATCGAGCTGTCGAAGAGCTTCCACCACCGGATAAAATGTGTCATGGCATTCGGCGTGAAGTGGAAGCTGTTGTAGCCGTTTTCGCCCGAATAGTCGACGCTGCCTTCCGACGAAGTCGAGTTCTTGCGGTTCGGTAGCGAGAGGTTCGCCGGCGAGGTGAGCGAAAGCGAAAAGTGGACAAAATCGGAGCGAAAGGCGGCGAATGAGTCGTCGACCTGCGGAAGGCAAGATCAGAGGCGACCTGCGCAAGACGAAGGGAGGCGTGCGTACCTCGCCGTCCAGCCCGATAGCAGCGGATGTTTTCGTATGGACCTCCCAGTGCGGGCGGAAGTCGAACATGCGGCACTGACGATGGAAGGGTGCGAGTCCGCAACAGTCGGCCTTTGCGCAAGACTTGTCGCGGCAGGTCCGCTCGAGAACGACGCCCATGCCCCATCGAACGCCATTGATGCACTTGGCGCAGACTTTGATCCAGTACGACGCCTCGTCCTCCTCGGCCGTGACGGTGCTCGCCGCGTCGTACGCTTCGCCGCCAACGGTCGAAGGGGCGTAAGTCGAGCCGTCCGCAGCTGTCTGGCCGTCCGGATCGCGAGTGGAGAGGCCGGTCGCAGCGGTATCGACGTACTCGCGCAGGTTGGGGACGCCGAGAACGTATTCGTCGCTGAGTATCTGAAGGAATTCGCCGTCCGGATTGTCGAGGCCGATGCGGAAGTGGACGTCGCCCTTCCAAGCCTTGGCGAAACCAGCGCCGAAGCCGGTAAGCGCGTACGGGTCACGGGAGCCCTTGAGGTGGAAGAGAACGGCGGCGGCCTTGCCCGGGAACAGGAGCTGGACCCGCCAGTGAACCTGCAGGCGTATCTTGTCCCAGAAGCCGATGCGCTCCGACGGGTCAGGGGACGCCTTTGAGAGCGTATCGACGACTCGAGCGACGTCCTGGATGGCGGGCTGGATCGAGTTGCCCCAGCCGATGCGGGTAGGCTCGGACGCCTGAATCTTGACGACCGGCAGCGCGTACGTCTTGACAGGCATGGCTGAGCGAGGGACAACGATCGTGTAGGGCGCTCCCATGCCTTGGAAGACGTGCGCCGGGACGACAGCGCAGGGCACGTGCCGGACCGCTTGAGGACCGCTGATCTCTTCGGCAATGACCAGATCGGATTCGCACTGCCAGCTCGGGGTGTCGCGCCTGCCACTGCGAGGGACGTGCAGGAGCGGGAGAGGGTAGTCGCGAATCTGGAAGCGGGCCTCCTCCATCTTCCACGAATAGTGCAGCGGGACGAGGAGGGTGAACTTGGTGTCGCGGGGAAGACCCCTGCCGACATCGTAGAGGAAGTCGTGCAGTCCGTCTTCGCCGAAAGATGGCTTGGTGATGACGAAACTGAGGCCATGGAAGGTGGCGCGTGCGAGAGGTGCGGACCTGCTGACCGCAACGAGGTCGATGGGCAGGTTCGCCGTTGCGCGAGAAGAGCGATCTTTGGGACCGTACAGCCGTCGTGCAAGTGTCTCCTCGCGACGCGCCTGCTCTGCTGCGGCATTGCGAATACGCCGAACCCAGTGCGACGAGTCATATGCGAGGAGGTCGCGCTGCGCTTCGTCGATACCGACCGTATGCCGAGCGTTCACCTTCGACTTGGCATGCTTCGTGAAGCGGGTACCCGACTCTTCGGTCTCATCGCCCTCATCTACCTCGCTCCCGCCGTTCGCGTCGGCCCTTTGAATTGCCTCAACCTTCGCATCGAACGCCGCCTGCCGCTCGAGACGTGAGTTCTGCTCCTCGGATCCTGCGCGCCAGATGATGTTGAGCTTCGTCTCGAACGGGTCGTCCTGCATCTCGACGGCGAAGAGACCGATGCGGAGCTCGATCTGGGGGAGGCGCTTCGGTCCCTCGGGGTGAGGGTCGATGATGAAGCCCCGACCCCCTCTGATGTGCTCGTGGACGAGCTGCTTCGTCGCCTTGACAAGCGACGCGGCGTTGTCGACGATGCGGGAGAAGATGTAGCGGAACGGGATGCGGAGGCGAGCCGTCTCCGAGCTGAGCGAGATGACGAACGGATGGCAGCCCTGGTTGTCGGGCTCGGGTCGTAGGCGGAACTGACTATCGCGCAGGCGGACGATATCCTCCCACTTGCCCGGCACCGTTGGACTCTGCCCAGCCAGCATCGCTTTTTCCCAGTCCACCGCGAAGCCGTTCAAATTGTCGAAGCGCAAGTTGATCTTGCGGAAGTTGGCGAAGAGATGCGTGTCGTGCGGGAGCGTCGGGAACATGTGCAGGTCGCCAATCTCGCCTTTGAGCTGGATCAGGGGAGACGGTCTTTCTGGCGCGGCGGGGGAAGGATGAAGGTCGCTGGGTGATGCGCCCTGCATAGGCGTAAAAGTCGGCCGGAGGACGCGCAAGGACGCGATGGCGACGAGGCAGAGGTAGCTGCTGAAGAGCTCGAGGCGGAGGTTGATCGTCTCAGAAGCGAAGGAGACGATGAACTCGTCGACAGGCGAGTTGGTGCTGGCCTCCGATAACGTCGCCCGCTGGCATCGCAGCCGCACAGCGAGATACGGAACGACGATGAGGCCCTTGCCGAGCTCCTTCTCCTCCCCGGTCGTGGTGGCCGATGGGGTGAAACGAGGCGGCACGATACTCTTCCGCCGTCCCGTCAAGTCGGCCAGGTCTGCCCGCCCTCGAAGCTCCCACCCATCCGCCTCCTTTTCACCCTGACCGTCGCCTCGAGCCTGCGCGTATCGTTTGCGTCCTCGACTCGCTCGTGCATCGACAACCGGATCGACGCTGACGTCGAGGATGCTGAACTTGGCGAGAGCGATGCGGCCCGGTAGGTCAGACCCGCCCAGCGCTTTCGGCGCAGGGTTCGCGCACGCATTCGCCTCGAGCCGGATGTCCTCGGGCAGCTCGAGCGCACTCCGCTCGGCAAAGTTGCCGACCAAGCTGGGTTCATGCTCGCTCTGCAGCAAGTACTGGAGGACGACCGGTCCCGAGTGCAGCGCAACACCGCGACACGAGTGCGGGTCCGCCTTTGGGTCGGTGCCGGCAATGCGGAGGTCAAATGAGGCGAGAGCGATGTACAGGTTCTGATCGCTCGGCAAGATGTCGACGATGGGCTTGACGCCTTCACCAGAGGCGGACTGCGCGGCGTCTTGCTTCTGCTTCGTCGAGGTTGCCGACGCGGCGCCGAGCATGGTAATTAGGTCGCGCAGGCTGCCCTTGACGATGGGGCGCCAGAGGTCGACCTCGATCGTCTCGAGGAGAATGCTGTGTTCGCCGCGGCAGGTCGAAAGGTCGAGAAAGGGCACAGGCGCGTCGTATCCCGCACGCGCCGTCTCGTCGCCAAGGAGGGTGACCGTCGAGTTCCACTCGAGCGGGCCGAAGGCGAGGACGTCGAGCCGAATTGGATCTGACGGCAGCATGGGTAGTCGAGCGTCTCGTCGGGTCCAGCCATCGTCGCTTGCGCTCGAATCGCTCGAGTAGCCGTTCTCACGTGAGAGCGAGTCGGAACTGCTCGCGAGGATATAGACGTTGAGGATGTCGGTGCTGAGGGAGAAGCGAGTTCGGTAGTCGAAACTGAAGCGGTCCTGCGAAAACGACAAATCAGTCGTGGGTTGCCATATCGCATCGAGGGACTCCGCACCAGGTCTTTCGTAAGGTTTGGGATGGCCTTGAGCGGCTTGAGCTTCCGCTTGTGGTACTCCTGCGTCAGTGGCGGAGGGGGGGGCACGCCAAACTCCTCCTCGAACGCCCTCGTCGGCCTGTCCTCTTCTCGGCTTCGACTTGTGCTGCGCCCTCGATCGTCTCCTGCCGCAAGTCCCCGCTCGTCGTCCTCGTCGCCACCCTGCGCGCTCCGCCTTGACTTGCTCGAATTCCGACTCTCCTGCCTCCGATGCTTAGTTGCCCTCCTCGCCGCTCTCCGATCCGACTCGCTCCGTCTAACGCTGCGATCGACGTACTCGCCACCGAAGCTGACCTGTCCATTCGGGAAGCTGAGACAGAGCAGTTCGGGCGCCGACCAGTTGCGGAAGAAGGGGTCTGTTGGGTCGCCGTTGAGCGTTGGCGAGTCGAGCGGGTCGCACTCTGCGGGATGCGAGGAGCGAGGAGCTTGGATGCGCAGCTCGATGCCGCCCATCATGGCCGTGCCGACGATGCGAGGCAGACCATGCACGAGGCGAGCCCGCTTCTCCGCTTCATCCTGCTGCTTCGCCTCGAACCCTGTGGAGGACGGCAGTGAAAAAGGCGGAGACGTCGCTGCCTTTCTCGGTCGAGCCTTGATGATTCGCAACGCCGAGTCGATGGTCTCGAACGGCACATGGCCGCGTACCTCGCCGAGGAAGCCCTCGAGGACGACAATCGCGTCGTTGTGGTTCTGCGGCGAGTGGCTGCAGCAAGGAAGAGGACCGCCGCCGGTTGTTAGGCAGGTCGAGCGGGTGAGAAAGGGTGGGTGCCAGGTTGACGTGACATCGAGGCGGGACGGGCCGAAAGAGAGAGCTTTCGAGGCATCGAGGAGCACGTCCTCTGCAAATTGACTGGTCAGCGCAGACAAGAACGAATGAACGTATCCGTCAAACTCACCCGCGCTCCCATCCATTTTGATCCGCCCCTCGACTTTCCTCCACTCCGCTCCAACATTCCAAGCGAGATCCTCCCCCATCCCGATCCACTCGCGGTGCTCGCCTCTCACCTCCTCGCTCATTCCACCAAGTTTGACATCCGCTCTCACGTCGTGCACCGACAAGGCGAACGCGATCGTCTTCGGTAGAGGGGCGGCGGAGGAAGTGGAGGGGGCGGAGAGGATGTGCGAGGGAGTGGTATAGTGTGCTGAGATGGCGAATGAGGGGACGGAGAGGAGAAGCGAGTCGAGGTAGGCAAGCGGGGACGGTCCAGGTGGTGGACAGTTGTCGAGGCGTTTCGGCTGCCGGTGCTTCGTCGCCGTCAGTCTTTGAGATGGTGGAGGTTTTGCCGCTTTCCGCTGCGCGGCGAGCTCCGAGACAGCCTCCATCACCCGCTTCAACTCGTGCACTCTGACATGCACGCCCGCCTCTTGCGCCTCTTCCCCTTCTTGCGCCGCCCGTCTCGCCTGCACCGAAGCCTTCCGTATTCGTCCCGGCAGTCCACCGCTAGTCGAGCCTCTCCTCGTCCGCTCGCGAAGCCCCTCGTCCGGAGCTGGCTCGGCACCCCCGAAGAAAACTTGCAGCTTGACACCTCGTTCCTTGAGCGCCCAGCCTTCGCGTTGATGAGATGTTGGTCGTAGATGCTGCAGAGGCGCTTCGACGCGGACGACGACTGGGGTGCGCATCTCAAGTGCCGGAAATGGCTCCTTCCCCTCCCCCTCCTTCTCCTTCGTTGCAACCTCCGCAAGGCAAACCTTGCTCAGCCTAATCCAAGCCTTGCCGTGCTCTTCCCCCGCATTGCGGAGAGCGACGACTTCCCCGCCGATGCAGAGCGTGCCGGAGAGGACGAGGGTGTCTTCGACTGTCAGGGAGGTGACATCGATGTGGAGGGCGAAGAGGACAAGAAGGGACGAGAGGCGACGGAGGAGGGCTGAAGTTCGGGAGGGGCGCGGCGAAGCTGGAGGAGGTGGTCTTGGCGAGTCTGTTGAAGGAGGCGGCGGATCTCGCTTCGGCCGCGGCTGGACGACCGCATTTTTCTTGACGTCCACCGTCACCCCTTCACACCTGACCACAAACCACGCCCTATCCTTGTCCCTATCCGTCTGTGTCTCCCCAACAATCCCCTGTCCCGCCCTCGTGCCCCTCCACCTCACACACCTGACCTTCTCGACCCTAACCTTCACGCCATTCTTCTCCCAGATGATCCCCGAGACGGACGAGAATGAGAATCGTCCGATGCGGAGGTGAGGAGGGAGAATGAAGAGGCGGAGGAGGAGCGGGAGGACGAGTTGGAGAGTCAGGTATGCCGCGATGAGGTAGACGGCGACAGTCGGGGTCAAGGTTACGAGTGTAGTGAACACGGTCATGGCGTCTCTCTTTCGGTCACCCCGGCGCAAAGAAAGGTTGGAGAGCGGCCGAACTGGAAAGTGGAGCTGTGGGAGCGAGGCGGTGGTGTCAGCTTGCGCGAACCAGACGATCGACCCGCACGACTAGCGTAACGTCGCCCTACGAATGTACTCAGTCCCGAGTTCACTGGCACTCCATCGTCGCGCGCGAGGGCAGCGGGGTGTCCAAAGGCGAGCGAGTGATCGAGGACGGAACACGCTCGGTCGCTCGGTGTGGCCTGAAGCGGCGTTGACGCCTTGTACAGGTCGCGAGCGAGTAGTCTGGCGTGTCCAAGCTAGCGAAGAAGCAAGTTGAGCGAGCGGAAGAGGACGAATGAAGCGGTGTGGGAAGCGATGTCGTCAAGCGGGGAGGAGCCAAAGTTTGCTGAACGAGCTTGCGAGCAGCTGTGCGTCGCTCGAGCTCTCAGCATGCGTATGTAGAATCAAGGGGAACGAGAGTGGGCGAACGGAACTTGTCGAGCGGTGTTGCAAGACCCTCGTCGAGAGGCCGGAAATGCGCACGAGTCGCAGGGGTAGGACGGAGAGGGTGTGAGAGGGATAGTACATAGTGCGAGGCGAAGCGGGGGAGAGACTGTACAAGATGGGCGAGGGACACCGCTCCTTCCTTCCTTGCCTTCTATCCCTCCATCAAGTCGGTGTCGGAGAGTGTGTGCCCGCTTAGAAGCCGGCGGGGACGATGCCTTGCGGCGCAGCCCCTTGTTGAGGGGCGGGCTGGCCGGGGAAGGAGCTTGCGGGAGGCGCGCCGTACGGGTTCGCGCCGGGCTGCGAAAGCGGGACGGGTATCAACTTTGTAACTCGCGTGCCACGATCTCGGAACACGCGTCCTTCAAGAGAACGCAGGCGCTGGTTTGTGGAGCAGCTGAAAAGCATACACGACGGAAGAGAAGTCCGGCACGCACCTGCGCAGCAAACTCCTTCTCCTGTTGGACGATGGCCGCCTCTCCCTCGATGCTCAGCAGCAGGGGCAAACCCACGAGGAGAGCGCTGGTAGTGACGATCCATGCCGCGTTTCCCGCCTTTGCAATCGACCACCTGAGCCATCCCTTGGTCGAGCTCGCGGCGTCCGAGATAGCCGCGCGAGTCGAGGGCGAGACGATGTCCTTGAGGGCTGCGATGCGCTCAGCGAACGTCTCTTGCGAAGGGTCGTACGTGTCGAGCTGGAGGTCAGAGTCGGAGATGACAGAGTCGAGGTCGGAGCCGGCGTCGGACGAGGCGGACGACCAGGCGTCGTCGGAGACTTCGGTAACGCGGACCCTGCAGCGTCATCCGAGCACATCGAGCGGGCACCAGAGCGTGTCGTGCGAATGGGTGATGGCGGTCCGGGAAAGTTGGCGACGGCGGACAGCAGAGCAGCGAGGGCAAGGCGGGTGGTTCGAACGGGTCAGCGTGCATTCTAGCAGCTCTGGTAAAGTGTCGGTGCTCACATTGTGGCAGTCGACGAGTGTGGTAGTGGATGCGAGAGATGAGGCGATGAAAACGGGTGACTATGGCTCATTACAAACTGACTATAACTCGGTTTGTACTCGTGCAAGATTACGAAGTCGATTAGTACTCGCTCCTTAAATAATCTTCTCCACCTTGATATCGCCCGTTTCTCGCCTGCTGGCCTGTCGAAGCAATCGCTGGGTTGAGGGCTCGCCATCCACCGCTCTATTGGCACCCACATGCAGAATGTCGAGTTGAAGGAACTCGCCTCGCTCACGCCAAAGTACCGCGCCCATCTCGTCAAGGGTGAGTTCGTACACTCCGCTGGGATGTGGACAAGCGTGTCACATGAGGCGTCGCAGCGGCGGAACCGGCGGACAAAGCTCTTGAAGGGGTGTGAGACGAGCAACAGTTGCGAGGGCGTCTCGAGGCCCCGTCAGGAACAGGTTGCAACACCAAGCCGGACGTACGACTATTGACCCTCGCTCTTGGTTCCACAGCGGGCTATCTGACGGCCGCCGAGGTCCTCCTCTCCTCCCCTACCGCCCTCACCCAGCGCTCGAAACTCCCTCCAACCGAAATTCTGCACCTCTTGTCCGAGCTATCGCACGTTGTGTGCTCGCTCCCGTCGACTGTTGACAAGAGCGTTGCGGAAATCGTCGAGGAGGACGAGAAGAGCGGGTTGCGGGCCGCCTTCACGACGGGAGACGAGGGATTGGACTCGCTTCTCGGCGGAGGGATTCGAGTGGGCAGCTTGACGGAGCTGGCGGGGCAGTCGTGCGTGCCAATCGCTCGTCGCCCACTGCTTCTGCTGACTGACAGGACGTCCGCGCCGCAGCTCCTCCGGCAAGACCAACCTATGCCTCCAACTCTGCATCACGGTCCAGCTGTCCCGCTCGATGCGCGGACTCGGCGGCGGCGCCCTCTTCATCACCTCCGAAGGCAAAGTCCCCTCGACGCGGCTGTTCGAACTAGCAGAGCACTACTCCTCGCTCGAGACGGACGAGAAGGACGAGACTCGTCGGACGGCTTGGGACTTTCTCGACAACATCCATACCGAAAAGGCGCCCGACATTGATACGCTCTCTGCGGTCTTGTCTTACCATGCTCCAGCGACGATCGAGCGCGTCGCCTCGGCATCCGGCTCTTCCTCGCCTACCTCCTCTGCTCAACCCGGCACCTTCATCCATCCGCCCGGCCGCTCGACACTCAAACCGCCCCTCCCAATCCGCCTCCTGATCCTCGACTCCATAGCCGCCCCCTTCCGCGCCGAAACCGAAACTGGCACACTCGGGTTCGCCCAGCGCGCGAAAGAGTTTGCACAACTCGGTGACACGTTGAAGCGCCTCGCGAACGTGTATGGGGTTGCGGTGGTCGTTGTGAATCAGGTGACGGATGTCTGGGAGGGGCGGGGCGGAAGAGGTGCGAGGGTTGGGCCTGAGGCGTACGGGGTCGAGAGTGGCGGAGGAAGCGGAACGGGCTATCTCTCGCGCACATCGACCACTGGCTCTTCTAACACGACAACATCGTCTACTTCAGCCTCTTCCTCGACCGGCTTACCCCCACCACCACACATCCAATACTCCATCCCCCCTCTCCTCTACTCGCGCTTCCAATCCCCGCACTTCCTCGGCCCCTCCTCCTCCCTCTCGCACCCCTACCTCCCGCTTCCCTTGATCCCCTCGGGTCCACCAGTCTCCGCAGCGCTCGGCCACGCCTGGTCCAACATCCCGAACACAAGGCTGTTGTGCCTCGTCAAGCGTGATCCGGGAGGTGCCGGGGGAGGGAGGACGACGAGGTGTTTGTGCGTTGTGTGGAGTCCGTATGCGCCGAGGGGAGTCGTGGAGTACGAGCTGAGGCAGAGAGAGGGCGTCAAGAGTGTGGGAGAGGTCAGGGTTAGGGCGGTTGGGCGGCCGCCGGCGGGTTGGATGCCAGACGACGACAGAGGCGACGGAGTGCAGGAAGGAGAGAGGGAGGTGGAGGTCGCCGAGGACGAGGAAGACGGGCTGTGGGGGATGAACGGGACGCTCGACGGACAGGTTGCTTGGGATGCGCTCGATCAGACGGCGAGGCAGGCGGAGGGAGCCGCCTCGGCGCCGGATGCGGCGGGGACGGAAGATGTCGAGGTGACGGGGGACGCGAGTGCCGTTTCGTGAACTGTTGTCGTATCGCTACTATCCCGCGTTAGGGCTGCTTGTCGTAACACTAGCCGCGACGTCTCTCGCACATCAGTCGTCCCTCGAAGCGCAGAGGCAAGTGGTACATAGTGCAAAAGCGGGGAAGACGAACTACTGAACATGGAAGGGAGAGCAATGCGACAAGGAAAAGAAAGTCTGTACAGAACGCATGCAGACCTGCTCTAATCGCCACGCTCACAGGATCACACACCCGCAGCATCCGCCTCCCTCGTCACTATTCCGTCTCCTCGACCCAGTTCTCAGATCCTTCCCATATCCATCATCGTCTCCCAGGCCGCCTCCGCCTCCTCCGTGATGGCCCCCGCCACCCGATGGAGGATTTGCGCGGACAAGCATGGCGGCGCGCGTGGCGGCTTCAAATGTCTCGTCGACGCCTTCGTTGAGGAGAGCGGAGCATTCGTGGTACGAGCGAGCGCCGATCGACTGTGCCATCGCTTGTCCCTGCGCGATCCAGCACGCATTGGGGCATCAGTGACTCTGCCTACGACGAAGCAGCGAATGCATGCGCAAGAACGAGTCCTGGCGCACCTGCTGGGTCGTGACGAACCTCCCCCTCTCTCCCGCCCCATCCCGCATCGCCTCGTCCCTCAAATCCCTCTTGCACCCGACAAGCAACACGGGGATGTTGGGGCCGCACAACTCGCGCACCTCCTCGATCCACTTGACCGAGACGTTTTCGAGCGAGTCGGGCGTGTCGAGTGCAAAGGCGATGAGGATGACGTGGGATTTGGAGTAGGACAGTGGACGGAGGCGCTGCACGGGAATCCGTCAGCGTGAAACTGAGGAGCAGGAAGCAGGCAGGCGCACCTCGTAGTCTTCTTGACCCCTGCACGCGAGAGAGAGAGAGAGAGGTTCAGGACTCGTCAAACCCACGCTGGGGCTTCTTCAGACTTACGCAGTGTCCCACAACGCAAGTTGTACCGCCTTCCCGTCGAGACGCACGTCTGCGACGTACGTCTCGAACACGGTCGGCAAGTACGTCGTCGGGAAATCCCCCACGGCGAAGACCGACAGCAGACTGGTCTTTCCCGAGGCACCGTCGCCCACGATCACCAATTTGCGCCTGAACGCCATCAGGGAGGGTCCCGCTCCCGTCGTGAGGCGATGATGTCGCGTGGCAGCCAAAGGCGTTGGCAGGGCAGGGGTGCGAGGGTGGAGCGTGCGGAAGGCTGTGTAGCCGCGATAGCAAAGCGCCCTTGGAAAGCGAGACCGTTCGCGCAAGACGTTGGCGCTGAGCGAGGAGGACAGCCGAGTGAAGCGAACGATCCGAGTAACTCACGCGCTCTATTTGCTCGATTAGTGCTGCCTGCTGGCCTGACACGGCTCTACCTGACCCGTGTCTAGCGAATGATTGGCGCTCTGTAGGTACTTCCGAGCCTGCGTCTCGCTCGCCAAGTTCGCAGGAAAAAAGACAAGTGTCGTAGAATTCAACTTGCAAGTCGTGAATCGTCGCTACAAAGCGAGTAGAAGACCGTCCCATCGAAACCAGCCGTGTCAGAGCACCTCGTTCCGGAGCGCACTCTCCCTCCTCGGACTCCAACGATGTTTCTGCAGCGTCTGAGCGTCCCGAACGACAGGCGGCGTTGTGGAGGCTGTCGATGCGCTAACGAGCTTGTTGCCCTGGCCAGTGGAGGGACGAGGGAGAGAAGCGGGCTTGGGAGGGAGCGTCTGCGGGGCGGACGAGGTTCGAGGCGGGACGGGTGCGGGGTGGAGAGGGACTGCCGACGACGGGCGCGGCGTGAAAGGCGGCGTCGGTCGCGTGAGAGGCACGTTGGGCGCCACTCGACCAGCGAGCGGCGCGGGTTCGGGTGCGTTCGTGAACGTCGTCCAGCGCGAGGGTGGCGCCTGCTCCTCCTTGACAGGCGGCAACGGCGCACTTCCTGGCCTCGCACCAAACTCGCTCCCAACCGTCCCGAGCACCGGTTCGCTACCCCTCACGTCCTCCACCTCCACGCTCTTCGACGGCGGCACCTTCGCCCTCTCCTCCGACAATAACCCCGTCTGACTTGTACGACTCCACCGTTTCGACAGCGCCTTGTCGTCGAGAAAGTCGCGCGGAAAGCCGTTGGGATAGTCGCGCGAGTCGGCGTAGCGTGGGCTGTGGGCGAGGCGCTTGACGAGGTAGATCACGGTCAAGATGGAGAGGACGACTACGGGGCGAGAGGATCAGTGGTGGAGAGGTACAGAGAAGGAGTGTAACGCACCGATGCCGATGATGACGAGGATGCCGACCATGAAAAGGTGGTTCGAGGGCGAGAAGATGTTGCCATTCGAGCTATCCGAGACCGACGTAGCTGATGCGGACAGTGTCGACGCCACGCTTGAAGTCTGCGAGGTGGACAAGGCGGAGGACTTGGGTGCCGATGAGGGTGAGACGCTTGCGCTTGAAGAGGCGGAGGACGACGGGGCCGCGTCGGCGCTGCTGCTGGCCGCCAGGTCCGGCATCGAAGTGCTCGACGATGTAACAGAGCGGGTCTTGAATGGCGCCACTGCCGCGGTTGTGGTTGCTGCAGCCGGGACGGGTGTGTTGGCGTTCTGAACCGCTGGAGGCGCTACGACTGGCGTAGCGGGCGCAGGGTTGACTGAGCTCGGCTCGGCGATGACGAATGTCGGTGCGACTGCCTGCACGGGCGTGTTGACGATCGCGGCAGGTGCGACGACCGGCGCAACGACGGCTGGAGAGGCGACGACGGGAGAGGCGGCGACGTTGGGAACGGCGACTTGGCGCTTGGCGAGGTGTCGAGACCAGGCTCGGCGTTCGTGGGCGTCGGCGAAGGGGAGGAATCCGAGGGTCGGCGCTGATGGGGAGGGAAAAGCGGCTGATTTGGGGTTGAAGGTGGGTGCGGCGAGGACGAGCGGACCAGCGCTGGCGAGAAGGAGAGAGGTGATGATGATGTCGCAGTACATGTCGGCTGGGTTCACGAATGGCGGGACAGGCGGAAGAAGGGAGCTGTGAGGGCGAAGTGGTCAACTAGGATTCAGGATTCAGGGGGAGAAGACGAAGGGGGCGGACGCACCGTCAAGCTCGGATAAACTCGCTCACAGAGCGTCGAGACTAATGCGCAAGCGCTGTAGGAGAAAGCGGAAGCCCGTCCTGCGGGATGACGAAAAGAAAGCTGAAAGAAAGGAGAGCGAGCAGAGCAGCTGGCGAGCGAGTGAACAGTAGAAGCACAAAGTGAGCACACCCGTTGCCTGTGTGGTCAGATGCGTCGCCCAAGCCGAGCTTCGGGCATCATCGCACGAGTTGAGCGAAATGGCTCGCTCGACGAGAGATGGCTTGATGAGGAGAAGCTGCCTGTCCACGCCGGTGGGCGGGTCGAGCGAGCCCGCCCTCTTACCCTGCACAGTAGATGTCATCTCTGCGGTGTATGAGCCTGCGTCGCAGATCTCAAGTGAGCAAGATGGTGAGTTCGCGACCGGGGTCGTCGGCGAGGAGATGAGGGGGAGAGGTCGCGGTGCCAGCGCTCGCCGGTCGTTGCCGGGGCATCTGGTGACGAGTGATCAGCTGGTACGAGCGAACGGAGGTCAACCGGTGCACGCAGAGCAAGTAGGAGCGTGCAGTCTTCGCCAGAGCTTTCCTGAACCCTCCCTCGCTCTCCTGCACACCGCTGCTCTCGCTCCAGACTGGCCCCGAGACCCTTCAAGCGTCTCGGTAAGGCTTTCAACGGGCCTGGCTCGTATCGAGCACGCTTGCGCGCTCCTCTCGCTTCGCTTGAGATCGCACGGCTCGAACATCATGATAGCAATTTACGTCAACGACGAGTCTACGCGCCTGGCCAGCTCCGCCCTCTCTGGCTTCTTCCGCTCCTTCAGCACCTGGGTCCAGAACTTGCGGTCGCGTTTGCGGACGTGGGCTGGAATGAGCGGCGGTAGGTGGAGCTTCGGCATGACCTGGCGTTCTCGCTCGGAAGCGGGCCGAGCAGGTCGCACAGGTTGTCAGAGTCTGCCTGGAAGGTGCTCCCGCCGTCCGGTCCCCGCGTCCACCACAGGTTGGAGTCGCAAACCATGTCCAGCTGTGTGTCCCTGATTTGCTTGGGCATCCTGCACGGTAGGTGAAGCTCATGGGAAAATGCGCTGCCGGAGGCAGAGTTTGGGGATCTGCCTTCAGGGCACAGGAAGGACAATGCAGGGTTCTATCCAAAAGATTTGAATCTGTCAACCAGAGGATAGCGCTCGCACACCAGGTTCCGTGCGGTCCTTGGACATCGAAGCGACGGACAAGTGCCGCAAGTTGCGGCGATTGCCTGACCACCGCCAAACATCCCGCGCTGCTTGGTGTCAATGTCCAGAACGGTGACTCGCACTGACTGTTGTTGTTGTAGTACGTTGTGAAACGGTTGAGAGTGCCAAAATCCTCGCGAGGTAGTTCAATGTTATTGACCCGCACCTCGATGCGCTCTTACAGCAGCCATTGTGCCCTCGTTTAGAAGTCTCGTCAAAGCCGGACAAGGCAAGCAAGAGCTCGGAGGTGCTCGCTTGGCTCGATGTAGTTGATGATGTGCTTGACGAGCTCGGCTGGCAAATTTTGCGGTGGCAGGCATTGCTTCCGGCGTTTCTGAGGTTGGAGCGAGCCATGTATTTGGGTAAAGCGGGCGAAGACGAGGTGCAAGCGACGAGTTGGGCGAGTGAAGGGAAGGAAGGAAGGGAGCGAGTCGGCCAGGAAGTGAGACGGTTGAGACTGTGAGATCATGACTCTGCCCGAGCGTCGCGATGTCAAGTTCACTTCGTTCTTCTGACCGAAATGCCAGCCTGAGCCATCGAAGCGTTGCAGCACGAGCAGCACTCACTCTGAAAGACGCTTGAGAAGGTCGACCGGAAATGGCACTCGTCGCTCTGCTATGCTACAGGCTACTCGCACTTGCATACTCCTCCGAGTACAGTGTCAACCAATCAAACTTCCTTGGGAAACTGCCGTTCTCCTCCCACGCCCGAAGCGTTGTCCTCCAGGAGGAACAATCTTCCTGTCGCCGCTCGACGGGCAAGAGGGGCAGCCGCAGAAGCTTCGGTACGAATGTTTGGTCTTAGGAAGCGCGATGATGAGAGCTCAGAGACAGCGGAAGTCTACTTTAGAGGAGTTGCGTTGATCGTCTGGTTGCGGTGTATCTCGTCTGGTCTTGTAACGCCGGACGACAACTGTCACGGTTCTGAGCTGAGTGCGCCAGGAGAACGGGGCATTTGCAGGCACGTATGGTCGCTCGTCATCCTCGGCAAGAGGCATGCCCGAGGTTTCGCCGAGAGAGACACGGTGCAGGTCAGGGGAGAAAAGCCGCACCGCGCCCGTGAGGTGTCCAGGTCGTGCTCATGGCACAAAATCCAGGCGGCTTCGCCAGTAGAGGACTCGCAAGTTGGGCATCTCCTTCGGCAATGCAAGCTCGTGGTCCAAGAGGGCGGAGAGTCACGCTTCTCGCGCTTCTCGGTGCGCCAACGCCGGTGTTCGTCGTCGAAATCATTGACGTCTTGGAAGCGGATCAGAATGCGCTCGCACAGTAGCCACTGAGTGTTGTTTTCTGAAAGAAACGCGGGACAGGCGGGCGAGGCAACAAAGTCGCTTGGAGGGATTGAGGAAGCCGGCGGTGTACTCGACGAGTTCTACGGGGAGTTGCGGTGCAGGAGCACGCTCAGCTTTGTGACTGCGGCGGTTGCGATTCATGGTAGCGAGAGGTAAAGCCATGAGAGGAGTGGAAAGGAAGGAAGGGATCCTGTGTCGTGACTTTGTCGGCTCCGATGAGGCAGCTGAGAGTCGTCGCATAGCTAAAGCGCTCACTTTCGGACCAAAGACGGGCAGAACGCAGTGAAGGAATGTACGAATCGATGGCGAAAGGTTCCAACAGAAAAACGGTAAGCGGGTATCTACGAAAGTCGACGAGGGGGTCGTCAAGATGAGTAAGATGACGTGAAGGAATGGAGACAATCTCGAGACCCAAGGAAAGAAGAGCGAAGCAACAGAGGATGGAAGGACGCGAGCGCCGAGTACGAAGGAGGGGATTCGCAAGGGCCGGTGACGGTCGACGGCGCATCGGCGTCGTCGGAAGTCATGCATGTCATAACCGAGTAAGAATCTTCACTAGTCGACTATCCTACCTCGCATAGTCGTCGCCAGCGTACAACGCATGCTGCTGAGCCTGCCTGACACCTACCGGCGTCCCCTGCGCACTCCCCGCCTCCTGCTGCTGCAAATGGTGATGCGGCGTCTGCCACCCGCCTCCGTTCCGCGGGTCCATCATGGTCGGATCGCGGTGATGCGTGTAGTTTTGCTGGCCGTACGGGTCGGAGTAGTCCGACTGTTGCTGAGCGGCTGAGGCGGAGAGGTGACCATGCGAGGCTTGGTGGTGTAGCGTGCGGTGAGGGGTATGAGGGACAGACTGGGAATGGGAGAACGAGCGTTGGTGCTGGAGCGGAGGGTGGCCAGCGTCGTGCTGCTGCTGCTGCGAGTGAGGGAGGGGAGGGAGACCGCGCGAGTCGTGTGAAGGGTAGTACTGCGATGCATGCGAAGGCGGCATCGTCGAGGAAGGCTGACGATGCAGAGGCGGAGTCGGGGGAAGAAGGTCGAAGAGAACGTCGCGTCGGTCTCGGCTGTCGTCCTGAGGAGAAAGAGAACAGTCACGTACCGGCACCGTCGAATACAGATCGTAGTCGTATCCACCTCCTCCTCCTCCTCCCTGCGCTCCTGAACCGCCTTGTCCGGCACCCTGCTGCTGCTGCTGGAGCTGCAACATGTCCGCCCGCTGCATCATCTCGGCGTAATCTTGCTGCTGCTGTTGCTGAAGCGAGTAGCTCCCTCCCGCGCCGCCGCTACGAGGCGGGTAACTCCCCCTCGGACCGTGAGGCGAGATCGGACTCGGGTCGAGATACCCTCCTCCTCCTCCGCCCGACAACGGCGACGGCAACTGACCCATCTGTATCCCCGCGCTGTTTGGCGGAACGGGGAGCGTCGGGTCTCCCATCAGCCCTTGCGGGGGAGTCGGGAGCGGAAGAGGCATAGGCGGCAGAGGCTGGATCGCAGCTGGACGGGCCTTGCCCGATACGCGCCGGTTCGTCGCGATAGGTCGCGAGCGCTGGCCCGTCTTGAGCGAGATTTGGCCGCCGTGGACGGAAGAGTTGGCTTCGAAGTTGCCGGTGGAGGACGCGGTCGTGGGCTGGTACGCGGCGGAGAGGTTCGGAGGGCCGTCCTTCGCTTCCTGTAGCGGCGCCACGGACTCGGATCAGATCCGGCGTCTGCATGTACGCGCAAGTCCCAAGTGAGGAGACGCTCGACGCACCAGACACGCCGCGATGAGCTTCTGACCCGCCGAGAGTTGCCCGTTCTCGTCCTCCTTGACGAGCGGCTTGAACTTGTCGGTCGTAAAGGTGTAGACCCAGCCCGACTCGGAGACGACGAGGAGCAAGACCTGCGTGCCGGTCAGGGTCGACAACTCGTACGCCTGCCGGGAGTGCGAGAATCAGTTGGGTTCGGCGCAAAGACGAGAGAGCGACGCACCTTCTTCATGATGCCCGCCTTGCGCTTGGAGAAGGTGATGTGCCGCTTGCTCTTCTCCTCGATGTACTCGATCTGGATCTTCCTCCTTGCCTTGTCCTCTCCCCCGTCCGCACCTCCCTCCCCCTCGCTCTTGCTCGTTGCCGCAGCAGCCGTGACAGGCGGAGGAAGCGGAGGAGCGCTGGCCTGCGTCGCAGCGGCAGACCTCAAGTCCCGCACCGACTTGCGCTTCTTCGGGCGCCCTTCGACTTGGCGATCTTCGTCGTCCTCCTCGTCGTCTTCGAGGTCGGATCCTCGGTCCGGGTCGAACGATATGAATCCTCCTCCGCCTCCTGCGCCTGAGGCAGCCGACCGCGAACCAGGCGGGGGAACTGCACCGCTCCTCAGCCGCGTAACAGGTCCCCTCGCTCCCGCGCTTCCACCGCTACTGCTCGACCCGCTATGGGTCCTGACCATTCCCTGGCCCGTCGCGAATGACCCCGACCCGCCGGGCTGTCCGAGCCCGAGTACGCCCATCCCTGACGCACCAGACCCGGACGGCCCACCGCTTCCAGACGAGGTCGTCTGCGCCGGATCGATTCCCACCATCATCCCGTTCTGCAACGCTGCGTCGTCAAAGTCGGGTGGAAACGCAGGGAGCGGGGCGAAGTCGGTGGAGAGGTAGGCGGACGGGTCGAAGGTCGAGGGGGTTGTTGGTTGAGACGAGGGCGCGAACGACGGCGCTGCGAGGGTCGCCATTGTACGGGCCTACTCCTGAGAGCGTGTGGGCGTGGCGACAAGTGTCCGTTAGCCCTGCGATGCGGTGTTGGCGGAGTGAGAGGGTTGTTTGGCGGGTGTTTGTTGGGCGAGCAGGGAGACGGAGGGGTCCCCCGGCTTGGGTAGAACGAGAGACGGGTGTAGCTGATTCTGAACGAGTGTGTGACTCTTTCTAGTAGCGTACGGAGCAGCACACAGCAGACTTGCCGTAGCGAGGAGAGCGAGAGCGAGTCGACAGGGCTCTTCCTCGCGTGGAACGGATCACTCAACATCATCCTCGCTCGCTTCCTTGCCTCGTTGGGGAACGCGCGACGGTTCCCACACGACTGTCCGGGGACGCAGAGAACCGACGAGAACCGCACGGAAGCAGAATCGCTCATCTTGTCCTCCTCCCCTATCATCTCGGGACTCCCGCGGGCCGCATACACACGCATCGACTGAACAAGCTAGGTTGCAACGGCCGTCGTCCTACGTCTGCGCCGCTTCAGCGAGCAGGACATACTCCCTCGTTGAGAACGCAAACTTGAGGACTGTACGTGCGCACAGCCAGCGAATCAGCCTCGTTCCGCCTCTTCAGGCAGACTCGAGAGAATGAACGAGCGAGGTGGGACGCACCGTCACCGCTCCGCAGTTCGTAGTACCTCGATGCTGGGATCGCCTCGTCGTTGACCATCGTGCCATTCGCCGAGTCGAGGTCGATGATGAACGGCCTGCTCCCACGGCCGCCGCGTCAGCGCCGTGCGCAGGGGAGAGGGAAGGAGGACATAACGCACTTGGTCAGACTTTTCGAATCGCCAAACTCGTTCCGCTCGACCACTTGGCGGAATTGCAGGACGGCGTGTTGTTTCGAAGTCGAGGGATGGTCGACGGGGATGTCGGCGACCTGCGCGGGCGCACTCGCTCTTCGGTCAGCATCTGGCTACTCGGAGAGCGAAAGACTGCATGAGCGAGACGCAACGCACGACTCGGTCGCGGCCGAACAAGTATGCCGACTGCCTATGCACATGGAACAGTTCTGTCCGCTCCCGCTCTCATCAGCTCCTCCTCAGCTTGAAATGGAGTACGGGAGACTCACCAACTTGCTCCTTGCCTTTGAAGACGTACAACCGCCAATTACGAACCGGTTTCCTCGCCTCGGGGGGTTCGGCGTACTTTAGCACGACGCCATTGAGCGTGCTGCACGGCAACGTCAACGGAACACGCCCGTGTCAGTTAATACAGTTAGCCACTGAATGCGTTCCAATGGTAGGACGCACTTTGTCTCCGCCGCCAACGCCCCGCTGGGCCTGAAATCTGGCTCGACCGGTTTCGGGGGTGGCTTTGCGACGTCTCCTCCTCCTCCACGCTTGCCATACTCCATGTCTCCTTCTCCACCTGGTACGAGCGCCTTCTGGTCCGGCAGGGCTTTGCCCTTGCCTCCTCCCGAGCGAGGAGAGTCTCCTCGTGCTCGACGGGTCCAGCCTCCGTCCCCCCCTCCTGCTCCTGCATCTCTGGCCCTCTCACCTCCTCCTCGGATAGGAGACCGCGACCTCGACCTCCCATCCCTTCCTCCTCCTCCTCGTGGTCGATCGTAGTCATCCCTCCCGCCTCCCCTTCGATCATCGTCCCGCCCGCCCCGTCTGTCTCGCTCGTCGTATCCTCCACCTCGGCGTTCACGGTACCCGCCGCCGTTTCTATCGCGGTCGTGATAGCGAGGCGAAGGAGACCGCCGCCTTGCGTTCGAAGGCCCAGCGGCGGCGGACGAGTAGCGGTCGTTCATTCCTTCTCACAACCTTTTGTGAACTTCTGAGAGGCTAAGAGCGGGTTTGGGCGAGGTGAGGAGGGTGAGGAGGGAGAGGTTGTTGCGTCGGCGGGTTGGAGGAGACAAGCCGGGCCACAACGTTTAGCCAGGCTGGTGTGCACGCTCAAGCGCCCTTGGAACTGTCTTAAAGCTTGCTACGCTGCCACGCACGGCTTTGATGCGACGACTGGTGGTGTACGCCGACCACCGCGATCTTCATCAGTCGAATGGCTCACAACGGCGACAACGCTTCGGGCCGGACTGCTGCGCCTGTGGGAACGTGCGAGAGGTAGAAGAAGGAGGCTGGCGAGACGGCGTGCCTAGGCATCGAGAGCGGACGACAGCCGAACGCTCCCTCCTGTTCCTCTCCTCGCAATGTCGCTCCTTGATTCACAGCAGCACAGGGATCGTTCGCTACGGCATTGACAACTTGTATCAGCCTATTACGACCCCCTGCGTCGGTCGAAGAGCCGACACTGGCGCGATGGCCGCCTTGAACCCGCTCGCTTCCTCCCTCGCTGCGCTCGACGCTCTCGTACCCTTACACTACGGCGCGGATCCCGACAAGCTTCATCGGGATGTGCAGACTACCTTGTTCGAGCTTCCACGCCCAGCACCGGCGCTCCCCAGCGCCTATGACTGACGCAACCGTCTGCCGCGGTCCCGGTTTGCTCGCTTCGTGTCCGCCATCTTTCGTTCGCTCCCGGGTCCGCCGGCGTCCCTCCAGCAACTTCAGGGCACTCGAACTGTTCTGTGCTCAAGGCATGGCCACAGGAGCACCACGGGTACAAGAGAAGTGCTCGCTTGACCGGCTCCCCTCCTTCCCGCTACTATCCATTACTTGGTGCTCGACTGTCCGTTTCATTTACCCGACGGCATCTACGGCAGAACACGTGTTTTATTGATTGCCGAGTGACCCGGCCGGCGGAATCCGTGAACGAGAGCGCAAGAGTGGGGGCAACTCTTCCGCTTGCATTCGTTCCGCTGCTTCTTTCCAGAGTTGAACAGCTTCACTCTGTGCTTACTCGAGTGCCAGCGATTGACCCAGCTCAGACCGCCCAGGACTCGTTATCGTCGCTCCTCTCCGGCGCCCTCCCCACATCCAACCGCACAAACCCGCTTCCCGTCCTCGTTCACATTCCTGCCAACGCCAACGAACCCAGTCTAGCTTCATAATCACTCTCACTCAGCACCCCACGACCATGTCCTCCCCGTCCCCCGTCGAAGTCTACACCACCTCGAACGTCTTCCTCGACGCACTCGTCGAAGCGGGCATCAAACGCGCGTTTGTCAACCTCGGGTCAGACCACCCCGCGCTACTCGAGGCTTTTGCGCACAGGAAGAAGTATGGACTCGACAGCTTGGAGATTGTTACGTGTCCGAATGAGGCGAGTCCAGTGTTGCGTTTTGGTTTTGAGGAGGAAGGCGGTTTGCGGTGGTCCTGCTCCTGCTGTCAGATGGGGAACGACTTCATGGTTACGGCGGGACCCATCTGTATTCGCGGTAGCGCGTCCACTGAAGACAACGCTGACTTCTGCTCCCGCTCCTTCAGATGGTCGGCCTCTCCGCCGCGCAAGGCTACGCCCAAGTAACCGGGAAGCCCGCCGCCGTGATCGTTCACGTCGACTGTGGCACGCAGGTGTGTTCCTCCCTCTCCCGTTCCTGTACTCCTCACTAACGAAGACGAGATGCGCAGGCCCTCGCAGGCGCAGTGCACAACGTCTCGACTTGCCGCACGCCCGTCCTCATTTATGCCGGCGCGTCGCCGTACACGCAAGACGGCGAACTCGCGGGAAGTCGCAACGAGTTCATTCACTGGTTGCAGGTTCGTCCCCCCTCTCCCCTTCTCCAAACTCCCTATTGACCAGACGACGAGCAGAACGCAGTCGACCAGCCGCAAATCTTGAGGCAGTACATGCGCCATGTTGGAGAGATCCGCTCGGGCAAGAACACGAAGCAGGTCGTGAATCGCGCGTTGCAGTTTGCCAAGTCGGAGCCGATGGGTGCGTTCCTCTCCCGCCCCTTCCCGTCCGCGAATGAGAAGTTCTGAGCTGATGAGAGGTGAGTACAGGACCGGTGTATGTATGGGGACAGCGCGAGGCGACAGAGGAACACATCGACTCGTCTAGCGTCCCCAAAGTCCGCAAGGACGTCTGGTCTCCCGTCGAGCTCTCGCCTCTCAACGAGTCCTGTGCGTCGCGTTCTCCCTCCACCGCCCCAGGTTCTGTGCTGACTGCCCGGTGGTGACGTAGCCGTCAAACGCATCGCCGACGCCCTCCTCCGCGCCAAGAAACCCCTCATAATTACCTCCTACCTCGGCCGCAACCCTCTCGCCGTCGATGCCCTCACCAAATTCGTCGACTTGACCGCCATTCCGGTCTTCCAGCCAACCCTCAGTACAGTTAATCTGCCTTTCGACCATCCGTCTCATGTTGGGGTGGCGTTTGGAGGGAGGTGGGAGGTCGTCGAGGAGGCGGATTGCATCTTGATCATTGACTCGGACGTGCCTTGGTGAGCGGCGCTCGTCCCGCGGTCGCTGAGAAGCGTGAACTTACCTTCCTGAGCGGCGCGCAGGATCCCGCTGCACACTAAGCCTCGCGAGGATGCCGAAGTGTGCGTTCCTTTTCCGCGCCTGCCTTACCAGCGCAGGCTTGATGACACCCCACGTTCATGTCGCCAGCTTCCACCTCGACGTCGATCCTCTCAAAGAGCGCATGGCCTTTGCAGCCTACCCAGCCCTCCTGCGCGCCAAAGTCGACGCCGCGACCGCGCTCTCCCAACTCCACTCGTACATCTCCTCCTCCTCGTCCTTCTCCGCTTCGAAATCCGCCATCGACGCCCGGCGCGCCGAGTTGGTCGCCAAGCACCAGGCTGCGACGAAGGGACTGTTGAAGCTCGAGGAGCTCCCGAAAGACGACGTCATGACCAGCTCTTTCATCGTCGGCGCGTATAGGAGGATCGCGGAGGAGGCACAGGTCAAGTCGCTCGTTTGCAACGAGGCGATCTCCAAGTGCGTTTCGCTTCCTTCTGCTCGTTCACCCGTACTGACTATTTTCCATGTCCTGGTTCCGCACTTGACTTCTAACAGCTACCCGAAGTACGTCTGCGCTTCTATACGCCCGCCCTTTCATGGACGAGCTGACCGTCCTCGCTTACCTCGTCCGTAGCGTCTGGAACCACATCATCCCCAAACGCGCCAACTCGCTCATCTCCTCCGGCGCCTCCTCCCTCGGCTGGGCCCTCGGCGCCGCAATCGGCGCCTCACAAGGCTCGCACGACTTCCCCTCCCCCTCGTCGGAGAGCGACCTCGTCACCGTGTTTGTCGGCGACGGGTCGTACATCTTTGGAGTACCAAGTGCAGCCTTCTGGATGGCGAGGCGGTACGAGACGCCGTTCTTGACGGTCGTCTTCAACAACGGGTGCGTCTCCTCTCCTCCCAGCTCGCCTCCCCGCTCAGCGTACTGACGCGAGCGGCTCCCTGGGTCAGCGGCTGGAAATCTCCCAAGCTCTCGCTCCTCGGCGTCCACCCGACGGGCTTGGGCGCTACGGGCCAAACCTCCGACCTGAACGTGACCTTTGGTCCCTCGGACTCGCTCAACCCCGACTACGGCGCGATCGCCGCCGCAGCCGGCGGGGCGTGGTTCGAGAAAGTCAAGAAGGCGAGTGCGTTGGAGGGGGTGTTGAGGGAGGCGATTAGGGTGGTTAGGGAGGAGAAGAGGTGCGCGGTCGTCGATTGCTGGTTGACGAGGTTCTGAGCGCCGCGGCGCGAGAGAAATCAGTTTCGTTCGTATCACAATGGTTCTGTATGGGCTGCCAGAAAAAAAAGACAACAGTTGTCTGTCACGCCGCGAATTCGTCGCAAGAATGAGCTGGAGAGGCAGTGACAGAAAAGTCTCGTGTCAAGCCAGCTCGTATCCGTTCGTGACGACGAGCATCATGTTTGCACGCCACTGGCTTGGTCTGAGTGAGAGATACGGCAGATGTTCCATGCGAATGAGGGGAAGGGAGAATGTACAACACGGCGAGTGGATCGAAGGTCGGTGTTCGAGCGAGCGGACTAGGGCAGATGCCGCTGACGCTGTCAGGGAGAGAGAGACGACGTTGGGATCGTGAAGGAGGTGTCGTGGAGGGAGGCGAGGAGGAGGCGAGAGTCGGAGAGGCGCTCATCGAACGGGCGTAAAGGTGTTCGAGTGGATCTGGTCGTAGACCCACGCCTTGACCGCCGACGGCCCTCCTCCCTCCATCATTAACCCGTCCGGGACCTGTCCTCGCTCAAGGTCAGCTTGTGCGAACGGACCGCGGCAAGCGAGTAGAGACGCACTTTGAGCAACCGCAAATCGGGATTCGCCACTTCTGCCAACATATCCCGCACGTCCACCAATTCAAAGTATCCTCCGCAGACCTGCGCACCCAGGCGATGATCCTGTCAGTCCAAGTGCGGCGATGGAGAAGACGCGGTCGAGAAAGCGGTGACGCACCAAAAGGTCGACTTTGGGTATTTGCGCGTTCAGGACGACTCCGCAGTCCTGTCGAGCGTACGGCGGGGTCAGGCGAACGAACGGTGGAACTTGGCAATCCCGTACGAGGAGGATCATGAGACGGACCAGGATGTCGGACACTCCTGCTACGACGCGCACCAGCCCTTCCTCATTGATCATTTCTGCCAGCACAGTTACTCCTGCACACGAGGGCAGTGAGTCATCCTGGGGTTCGCCGTACGGGCAGGATGGGAAAGCGGGCGCACTTGAGGGGTGTTGGCCGAGCAAGACAGCGCGAATAGGGTCGCCGTTCTTGGGGAAGAGGGGCACGTCGTACTTGACCAAAGGGTTCTGAGGCATGTCCTTCATCGTAGCCTGTCGAGGCGGTGTGGACGGCCTTGCGGTCCGAAGCTGGGGGTGGGAACTGAAGAGACGGCGAAAGAGGTTTGCTGTCGAGGCGCGCGGCTGTCGAGCGGGTGCAACGCAATTGGCCCTGGAAGAGTGTGTGGCTTGTGTGCGAGTGACAGGAGCAGCAGCAGGCGAGCGCAGATGACCCGAACGGAAGCCAGCGGACGAGGAGGATCGCGACCGCCGCAGCGCACCGCTCGGCGTCGTGTACGGCCAGCAGCGGGGATCAACACGAGGGGCTCTCCGACTCGGTGAACGTCGCGACGGCGAGAAACGCGGGCTGTTCGAGGCGTTGCGTTCGATGAGGCGACGAGAGCGGCAAGCGGAGTCCGGACAGGAGGTCAATGTCCTCAGCGAGGTCAGCCTGAAGCCGTTGTAAACGGCTTTTTCTGCACTCCAGTCGACACCAGACGTCGTCAATAGGCTATCCACAGGATGCGCTGACCCACACGGGTCGTGAGAGCGCTTCAACACCGTCCTTCTCCTGCTTTACCTTCTTCTGTTCCGCCTCTCACGACGCAGCATCGGCTTCTGGCGCCGCGTTTCTCGCTTGCCGGACGCTGCGCTTGACGTCGCTTCCGTGCTCTCGACTCAACATTCCATTGCTATAGACTGCGCACGGGAGCTGATTGATCGCGTCCTTGTGCGGAACCCCGGCGCTCCCAGACTCGAGCAATCGTTGCCGTCGCCCCGCGTCGCCCTTGGCCTCTTGCTCGTTCTCTATAGTCCGCTTGTCGCTCGCTGCCCTCGCTGTGTCCCGTCCACACGCTCGCTTGAACCCACCTGACACTCTTTTCCCCCCTCGATCGCCGCCGCGTCCGGGACGCGACTGCCCTTCTCCCGAGCTCGGCAAACAAACTCCGCCAGGATGCGGTTCACAGCGACTCTGCTCGCCTGCTCTGCACTGTTCGCCCCACTCGGACTCGCGCACGACCTGCGGGACGAAGCGCGGCAGAAGCGACACCACGACGCGGCGAAGGCCAAGATCGAGAAGCGGTATCCGCCCGGGCGCGAGACGTTCATTCCGACGACGACCCCGGCGTACGCACTCGAGACGACTTCGACCACTCCCGCGGCAACAAAGACTTCCTCGTCGACTTCGTCCGGAAGCCAGACTACTCCTCCCCCGGGACAGTACACGACGGGGACGACTCGTGTGCATGTTGCCGCAACGACGACGACGCCTACGACCTGTGCGCCGCCTTATATCGCCACAAGCATGATCCTGGGGACGGGAACCCTGCCGAAACCTACTTCGTTCGTTACCAAAGTCTACCGCTCGAACCAGTTGACGCTCAACGGGTCGCCCTTCACCATCGTCGGACCCAGTGAGTCCGTCGTCAAGCTTCCACGAGGTCGTCGTACTGACCTTGCTCCGCGACAGACATCTTCTGGCTGTGCCAGGTTTGCTCGCTCCTCGAAGCTTCGCTTCTACCTCCCGCTCACTCTTCTCTCCGCAGGGTCAAGACTACGGACCTCTCGGCTCGTACACCGACAAGTCGATGGTTCGCGAAGCGCTCGCCATTGCCGTCGCCATGGGCGCCAACACCGCGAGTTCCGCTTCCTTTACTCGCACCTCCTCCTCGCTAACTCGCGTCGATACAGATCCGCGCCCTCTCGTGCGGCATCTCCACCGGCACCTACAACAACCTGAACCCGTACAACCTCGAACCGACGTTCAATAGCTTCGACTCGGCTGCCGTGCGTCTAGCTCCCTCTCGCTTGGCCCCGGTTCGGTTCGTGCAGCTGATCGAGAGGCGAACAGTGGGACATTCGCGACTATGTGCTGTATGCTGCGAGGGAGTACGGGCTACGGGTGATTCTAACCCTCACGGACAACTAGTGAGTACCCTCTCTTAGACTTTTCACAGTCGAGACGCTGACCTCGCTTCCCCAACAGCGCCTACTACGTATGCCCTTCGTCTCGTCCGGTCACGGTTTGTACTGATGCTCGTACGATCGCAGCACGGTGGCAAGTACGACTTCTTAAACTGGCGCAGGGCCAGCCTCGCCAACAACGGGGCAGACTTCTACATCAACCGCGCCGTCATGGCGGCCTACAACGTGCGTCTCCCCTCCATTGTCCTCTCTTTTCGCCGAGTGCAAGGGATCTGAAGAGAGAGTGAGCGCAGACGTACATCACCTACTTTATCACCCATGTCAACTCGTACACTGGCGTCGCTTACTATAACGACCCAACTATCATCGCCTGGGAGACGGGTAACGAGCTCGGCGGCGCGTCTCGCGTCCATCTTCATCCCTCGCTTCCTCGGCTGACCTCGTACCCCGCGACTCGACAGGCTACATCAACGCCGAGGTCTGGCCACCGTACTCTTGGACCAAGTTCATCATTCAGACGATCCGCAAGTATGACACAAATCACTTGGTCATCGACGGTGCGTCCACTTGTCCCTCCAGGAAAAGGTTAAGCTCACGGTTCTTTCGTTCGATCTGACAGGCACAAACGGCTTCTGGAACTGTGCGTGACGCTCCTCCCAAATAATCATCTCGCCTCTGAGGTCGGTTTGACTCGCCCAACGCAGACACGACCGGCGCGACCTCCGCTGGCTTGACCCTCTCGGGCGTCGACATCGTCACGGACCATGGCGTGCGCTTTCAAATCTCTCGCTTGTTGCGACATTGAGGAGGACTGACGGATCCGAGCGCGACAGTATCCGCGCAACACGGGCATCATCAGCAAGGAGTACTCGCTCATGAAGCCTGCCTTGAAAAACTTCCTGATCGGTGACTCCCTTCCCTTCCCTCCCTCCCTTCTGCAGTGACACGAGGCTGACGAGTACACGACTGTGCAGGCGAATTCGACTGGACGACGACCTACAGCTCGACCGACCTCGCAACGTATCTCAACCTCATCGAGTCGTGGAAGCCCCTCGTCGGCGAGTGCGTCTTCATTCGCTTTTCTTCATCTGGGGGGAACGGGTGGATCGATTGGGGAGCTTGAGCGGTAACGTGTAAGCGTGGGAAGGTCGGATGCTGACACCTTCGTCCTCTTCTCCTCACCGTCTCCTGGACGCTTGTAACGTCAAATAGCATGGCTTGGGGGGTTCAGGGGCATGACCCAACTTGCTGTCGCTTCATCTCGCACAAGTACGTTTCGAATCGCCGGAACTTTCGCAAGTCTTCCTCCTTGAGGGCTGGATTGACCTGGGCTCGCTTCTACAGCGATGGGTACAGTATATACTACCCCAACGGCAACTCTCTCCGTGCGCCGAGTCTCTTGCCATGTTATCCAGCACTTGCGGACAAAGCTGACAGACAGCCACGGACCCTTCCGCATGCAGCTGATGAAGCGAACGTCCTCTTGCTCGCTCAGCACTGGCACCGCATGACCAACCGCACACCGCCAACCTCGCTGGTCGGCGTTGCCTGCCCCCAGCCCGTTTTCTAAATCGACATGCGCTGCTTCGGTCCTTCGTTTCTCCAGCATAGACGTCCGTATTTCGCACGGTCTCGCATCAGTATGACGACCTCCGAGCTCTGATATAGACATTCTTTCGAGACGAGCGACTCGCAGCGAGAGAGAACGTCGAGGTTTTAAATTGAGTTCAAGCTATACTGCACCCTCTCTTCCTCCACCTCCCGCGCCGACTGCCACCAACTCATTCTAAACCCTTCGACGGAACGGCCTCCTCGTCACCGTCCTCAACCCGCATGTCGACCGCATCGACATCCCGCAGCGTCACCTCAATCCTCAGATGCTCGACCCCTCTCCACGCCCACCTTGACTCCCGAATACTGAACAAACTCTCAAGCGTCGCTAGTAGCGAGTCAAGCGCTGCGGGGCAGAGAGCGAGGTGGAGGAACGGTGGAAGAGGGCGGGCGGATGAGCGCGCGAAGCGGGAGGAACCGACGAGGGAGTGGTAGGCTGAGTCCCGATATAACCCGTAGCAGCGTACGTAAATAGGAGAAATCGAGAGGCGCAATGTCGGCGGGAAGCGGGAAGAGAATGGCCTCGGCGGTATGGTCGAGCGAATGGGAGCGGAGTTGCGGGGCAATGGAGCGGACGAGCGAGCGGATGGTGGAGGGGGGCTGGTCGTGTGAGCCGGTGTGTAGAAGAAGATGGTGCAGTGACGGAAAGGGGCGGAACGCCGGGTCGAAGGAGACGGGGAGGAAGTCTCGTCGGAGGAAGCAGAGTCGCGAGTCGAGGCGGGTCAAGGAGGTGTAAGTGACGCTGATTGTGGTAGGCGGTCTGGGGCCGCGTCGAGCAAGGGGTAGAAAAATGACACGAGGGTGCACTGCGCGGTGCGAGAGGGATGCCAGGTCTGCCGGAGGGAAAGCGGGAGAACGTAATACTTGCTCCTGCCGCAATCTCGTCCGTCCTCAATCGCTCCAAGTGCACCGAGGTCAATTCCTCAAGTCCCTCATACGCTCGCACAACCCGTACGAGCTCCTCTGGCTGCTCCTCGCCCCACGACTCGATGTTTATCCGCCGCCACAGCTTGCCCAGGCCTTGCTCATGCTGCGAGAGCAGCCTTGCGAGGGGCCAGAACTCCTTCGCATGGAACAGGTCCACCTCGGCGTCCTCAAGCAACGCCTTCTGCGCAATCGGTCCCCAGGCAGAGCAGACGAGCGACACAAACTCGAGTTGGCGTCGTCGGCGTCGAGCGCCGAGGTCGTCTTCCTGGTCCGTTGGCTGGGCCAATAGCAAGATGGTGTGCTCAACTACCTCTGACGGTAAACGAGAGAGGCGTGCGAGGTGTGCGGTCATGTCGAAGCCCAGTCGAAGAGCCAGAAAGAGCGCGCGGTCACGCTCAGAGGGCGACGCGCTAGCTCAGCATGCTCGGGCGGCTGGTCTAACTTCTTGTTAGGCTGATTCAGCGCTCTTGCTGTTGCCAAGTTGACCACCGCAGGTCGAACGGTGATGGACGACTCTCCTTCAGATCACATCACTCAACCACGCCAACTCGACGAGCTCGCAGCGCTAAGGTCTGCAAGAAGCTGCAGGGCATCGAGATGGATCAGAGCGGCGTGTACGTGACGGCAGGAGCGCACGAGCGTCGGCGAAGAGACATGTCCTCCTCCTTTCTCGCTCAATGACGCTCGAACCGCTCGTGCTCGATCGTCGAGTCCAAGCGAACCCCGTGGCGTTCTCGAAGCGTGCGAACAGTCCCTCATTGATCGCGCTAGCGCCTCTTCGCGCGGAAGTCCAGCGACTCGCAGCTTTTCTCTCGCTCATGCCCATCCGACGCCCTGTCTTTCTACCGCTGCTCTACTCACGCTTGCTTGACTCGCTCGTTCTCTTACGCGCCTTACTTGCCGCGCCCGAGCAACGCATCCCCCGACAACGCCTGCACGTCCGATTCGAAGCTCCTCCCGCCTCTCGACCGAATTGCAAGTCGACATGCGGCTGGGCATCGCCCTGCTTACCGGTGCCGCCGTGTTCGCCCAAGTCGGATTCGCGCACGGAGGCGGTTTGGTCGACCGGGTTGCCCGTCAGAAGCGGCATCACGAACTCGCTGCCGCAGGAGCAACTCTCCGACCCGAACGCCGCGCCTCCACCACGCTGAAGATTTCAACAGTCTCAAAAGCTTCAACGACTACGAAGGCCTCGACCAGCAGGAAGGCCTCCTCGAGCAGCAAAAACATGTCGAGGTCGAACAAGACCGCCTCGTCGAGCAAAAGTCCCTCAGTTACCAAGACGTCCACGAAGAGCAAGGCGAGGACAACCACAACCACCACCAAAGCGACAATGCGCAGTTCCCCGTCGCTCACGTCTTCGCACTTCGGCACCGGGCGGCCGTCCACCTCTTCTAGCTCGAGTTCCGCTACGATCACGGCGAGCCCGAACCCCACAACCTGTGCACCAAAGTACACCGCCTCGAAAATGATCAAGGGAATGGGCACGCTGCCGAAACCATCGACATTCGTCAAGAAGACGCCGAACTCGAACAAGCTCACTCTCGACGGGTCGCCCTTCACTATTGTCGGTCCCAGTGCGCCTGAAGTGACCGAATATCTGAAGGTCGCGACGACGCTAACGTTTTCTCGTCTGAGCAGACATCTTCTGGCTCTGCCAGGTTCGGCCCGCTTCTCGCTCATTTCCCCACGGGCTGCTTACATCTGGCGCTGCAGGGTCAAGACTACGGACCTATCGGCAACTATACGGACAAGGCGATGGTCCGCGAAGCGCTTGCGATGGCAGTCGCGCTCGGCGCCAACACAGCAAGTTCTTCGCCTGTTCGCTCCCGCGATTTCTGGCTGACCTCGCTTCGGTCGGAGATTCGCGCTCTTTCTTGCGGAATTTCGACCGGTACAGCAAACGGTACGAACCCGTACAACCTCGAGTCGAGCTTGAACACCTTTAACAAGGCTGCCGTCCGCTTCTCCCCTTTCAATCGCTTCTGCTTGGAGCTGATCCTACTCTTCGTCGGTAGTGGGACATTCGAGACTACGTTCTTTACGCCGCCAAACAATATGGTTTGCGCGTCATCATCACGCTCACGGACGACTAGTGAGTTGCCGTCGACCGGTTCCTCGGAATCGCATGCCTGACTTCTCCTCCTCCCGCAGCGCCTACTATGTGCGCAGTTCCTAGGTGCTTCCTGATGTGTTGCTGACGGCTCGCCTCGTGTAGCACGGCGGCAAGTACGATTTCCTCAACTGGCGTAATGTTAGCACGGCAAACAAAGGGGCGGCTTTCTACACCAATAAGGCGGTCATCGGAGATTTCAAGGCGAGTGTAATCGGCTCCGCTTGTAAGGTCTACCGGTCGCTGATGCCTGCGCCCTCGTTGCAGACCTACATCACCAAGTTCCTCACACGTGTCAATTCCTATACCGGCGTCGCGTACAAAGACGACCCGACTATCATTGCATGGGAGACGGGCAACGAGCTCGGAGGTGCGGACGAGCTGCCAACTCTCGACGACTTGACCGTGTTGACGCTTACTGACATGGGCCCTCGTCAGGCTACATCAATGCTGAGATCTGGCCGCCCGCGTCCTGGACGACTGCTATCGCCGCATGGATCCGCAAGTACGATAGGAAGCACTTGATCATTGACGGTGACTACTAAACTCCGCTTTCCTCGAGAAGATCTCCCTGACACTTGACCTGACGAATCCTTCGCTTGCACAGGGACGAACGGCTTCTGGAACTGTGCGCCACACTCCTCTTGCCGAAAGGCTGATACTGAGCTGTCGAGGACGCAGACACGACTGGCGCGACTTCGCCTGGCTTGAAAGTCCCGGGCGTCGACATCGTTTCGGATCATGGTGTGCGTCCCACCTTGTTCCCAGGTGCTAGTATCGCTGGGAGTAACGTTGAGACTGCCTTGCCACAGTACCCCCGCAATACCGGCATCATCACCAAGGAACTCCTACTCGCCAAAGCTGCTCGCAAGAACTTCCTCATCGGTCCGTCTCGAGGAGTGTGCCCTCGGCGTGATCCCTGACTGACACCAACCGCACACAGGCGAGTACGACTGGAGGACGCAGAGCTCAACATCGCTTGCGACGTACCTCAACCTGATCGAGTCGTGGAGGCCTCTCGTTGGGGAGTGAGTGCCTCCCGCACATTCCGGGCTTCGTCGCCATTAGGTGAACAGCGCCTTCTCTTCGTCACAGTATGCTTTGGGGATTGCAAGGGCACGATGGACTGTGCTGTGAGTACGTCAAGCATGGAGATGGCTATTCGTGAGTCTCGCTTCGTCGCTTCTCCACGTCCTCCGCCTATCTCGCTGCCGTCCCCTGACTCGAACGTACACTCTACGCAGGATGTACTACCCGAACGGCGGAACGGCCGGTCCGTCTGAACCCCCTCGCTTTTCCAGCCCACGAGACTGACCACTTCTTCCCGCAGCCGAAACCGCCAACATGCTGCTTGTCGCTCAGCACTGGTATCGTATGACCAAACGCACGCCGCCGACGCAACTCGTCGGTGTTGCCTGCCCGCAGCCTGTCTTCTAAGCAGAGCGTCTCCTCGTTGTACCTCTCGCTCTCTGATTTATCGAGCACTGTTTGCTATCTTCGCGAATCTGCACCCGCTTGGCAACGCTCTCATACTAGTACTCCGTCAATCGCTCGCGTCCTCTTCCTTCTTGACCCGACTCCGCTTCGACGCTGGCTTGTCCCCCTTCTCCGCACGGCTCCTTGCCCTTTTCTTCGCAGTTACCGGCTTTTGCTCCTCTACCTTCACTGCCTCGCCGCCCTCCCGCTTCACGTCCTCGCCCTCGCTTTCCTCCTCCTTCGGATGGTTCTTCAACCACTCCTTCTTTTCCCGCTCCCACTCCTTCTTCAACTCCGCATACCTTTCCCGACTCTTCACTCGTTCCCACACTTCTCGGAAGATGGCTGCGCTCGCGAGCTTGTCCTTCGCGCCTGGGTGGTCGGACGATTTGGGGAGGAGCGAACCGTCTGTGGCTGAAAATTTGCGTCCCCCGGCGCGGTTCGCGTAGCGCATCGAGCGTGTCATTCCCACTGTTGTTGATGAACTGTGAGCCTCGGAGGAGCCGCAAAGGAATCCAGGGGAGGCACTTTGGATGAACTTCCTCGCCATGTCGCAGCCCACAAAGTCTCCATCCTCCTCGAACCGCTCAAACTCCCTCTCCAGCCTCTGCGCACTGTCCTTCGCAATCTCAGGCGTCTTGAACCTCCACAACCGCAGCAGGTAGCCCTTGTACGGCTCGAACGTGAGGACGCCCTGTTCTCCTCTCCCGATCGAGTAGCGCATGCGGGTTGCGAGTGGCGCCAGGGGAGAGGGCCGCTGAATGGGTGGAGAAGGTGTGCGAGGGCGTTTCGGCATCGTTTGAGCAGAAGGCTGTTGAGAAGGTTAAGGCTGCGTCACCGTGAGGGGGAGCAAGTCGCCGACAACGAGCTGGGGGAAGGTGGGGCGGCTCGTGTGGGTGGAAGAGGCGTCTTTGTGCACTTAAGAGTCGCAACAAGCCAGGAAGAAGCGAGTAAAGCGATGGGAAAGAGCCAACCTGTTCGAGGCCAATCTTGACCTCTTCGACCTCGCTCGCACGGCTGGAATCCGCTTGCTAAGCTGCTGGAACTTTTGTTCGGGCCTGCTGGATCCTTATGTGCGGCCGCTTCGCCCTCGGGTTGAGCGGAGGGGAGTTGGAAGAGGCGCTCGCGAGGGACTACTTCGTACCGCCGGCACAGCACCAGGGCGCCCAAGACCAGGATGACGACGAGCAGCAGGACGACAACGAGGGAGACGAGCTGGGGCAAGCTGGCGGTGCTGCAGAGGACGGGCAGGGAAACCCTCCTCGCGAGGAGGTGGTGAAGTCAACTCGCGAGGATGCGCTTCGCTGGACCTCGTCCGAGGCGCAGACCACATTCAGGCCTCGCTACAACGTGCGTGTGGCTCCAAGCGCGTGAGTCGGTGATGAAGATTGACATTATGCCCACCCCTCGACAGGTCGCTCCGACTACGCAGATCCCCGTCCTAAGGAGGACGAGGAAGGATAAGGAGACGTACGAGCTGGACCTGATGAAATGGGGACTCGTCCCAAGGTGCGCACGGATCGCTGCAACCGATGCTTCCGTTTCGAATACTGACCTTCCCTCGTTCCTCCTCCTCTCAGCTGGTACACTGAACCTCCTTCCGCCGGTCTCTCAACAATAAACGCGCAATGCGAGTCAGTCTTTGAGGGGACGCCCGCATGGCGTCAGCCGAGGCAGACGAAGCGGTGCCTCATCGTCGCGCAGGGCTTCTACGAGTGGCTCAACAAACCCGGTGCGAAGGAGAAGCAGCCGTATTTTGTCAAGCGCAAGGATGGCAAGCTAATGGCTTTCGGTGAGCTGGGATCAACCATTTCAGCGTGAAGTTCAAGAAGGCGACCTTCGGCTTGAGCTAGCACCTTACTGACCAGTTTTCAACTAAGCGGGACTTTGGGACCATTGCGAGTATGTCCACTCACATCAATGCCCTATGCGTATTCCGAACTGACACGATTCCCGCGACAGCTACAAAGGTATGCGAATGAGAGGAATCTTCGGGAGACAGCTTTCGCTGCGGCTTCTTATGTTGCCCAGCCGTCTTCGTGTATGCAGGCAACTACGACCCCGTCACAAGCTGCACAATCCTTACCGTCCCCGCCGACAAGCAGCTCAGATTCGTACGTTGAGATCGGTTGCTCACCTCGGTTTGCGCAACTGCTGACTGTTCCTCACATCCTTTCTCCTTCTTCACGTCGGATCTACATCTCCTTCTGTCTGCGCCTACCCCATCTATTCGCCTGACCGCAGCTCCACACCCGCATGCCCGCCATCCTGCCTGACCACTCCGCCATCTCCCTCTGGCTCTCGCCCGATGGCTGGTCCGACAAGCTCAAGACCATTATCAAGCCGTTTGAGGACGAGCTCGAGTACTATGCGGTCGACAGGGGCGTCGGGAAGGTGCAGAATGACAGTGCGGACTTTATCAAGGTGAGTTGCGGGCTCCCGTTGAGCTGCAAACGAATCTGTTTCCTAACTCGGGGTTGTAATAGCCGGTGGCAGAGAAGAAAGGTTCGCTCGACTCCTTCTTCGCCAAACAAGCCGCGTTGTCTCCCTCGAAACCCTCCGGCTCCACCTCCTCGCCGAAGAAGTCGTCCGCCTCTCCTCCCGCGACGACCAAGTCGCTCGAGAAATCCGCATCGTCGCCTTCTACCTCTTCTTCGTCGGCCAAAGACGTGGGCAAGATGAGCGCGAAGAAGGAAGAGGATGAGGAAAAAGAGGAGGCGATGAATCCGGACGAGGCGGACTCGGCGAAGCTCGCCAAGATCGAGGAGGACCTCAATGCTGAGAAAGAAGCGAAGCCGATGACGGCTGCCAAGGGGAAGGGGAAGAAGCGCGCGAAGCCAGGGTCTGGTTCCGAGGAGGAGAAGGTCGAGGTGCTTGACTTGTGCGATTCGGACGGCGGAAAGGACGGCGAGAAGGACGAGGACAAGCCTTCGCCCACAAAGAAGAAAAAGGCGGGAAAGGAAGAGAAGCAGACGGATGGGAAGGGGAACGAGGAGTTGACGAACTTCTTTCCCGTCGTCGAGTGAAGCAACGAGGGATTCCGGATCCGCATACAGTTTCGTTCTAGTACCAGGGCAGTCGCTTTTTGTTGTGCATAGCAAGTTCGCGTCATCCGACTGTCTGCGCAGGAAGCGAAAGCGTCAAGCATCGTTCATTCCGCTTCTCCGGCACTCATCCCATCTTCGTCATCGCCCAACTGCTCCTCGTCGCTACTACTGCCTCTCGATCCGCGCAGTTGATAGATGGCGTTCAGCATCCTCCGCGTCGTCCCCTCTGTTCCCTGACTCTCCAGGAACTCGTGAATCATCGCCTCTTCCTCGCTGTTGAGCTCGTCGTCCTCATCCTCGTCCTCAATTTCATCCTCCGAGATGCCGGCGAACCGCATCCCCCCTTCATCCCAAATCGCCTCCTCCCCCTCACCCTCAACTAGTCCATCAAAGTACTCCAACACGCTTAAATCTTCCTCGCGCAGGCGGATCTCACGTTGAACGGGCGTCTCGCCTGCTTGGAGGGCGGTGTCGAGTGCTGGGTCGGGAGGGCCAAAGAGGCCTGGGTGGTGGGAATGAGTGGCGGGAGTGCGAGGTGTGAAGGACCAGGAGGGCGGGGGAGGAGGCTGGGGCGGGCTTGAGACGATCGAGGCGTTCGTGGGGTGGGAGCTAGGCACAGGGGCAGAAAGGAGGCTGGTGGTTGGAGCGGAATGCCGGATGACGATTTTCTCGACGCCCGATGTGTAGAGGAGCGGAACGTTGGGGTGGAAAAGGGCGGTGTTGACGACTGAACGGTGACCGGTGAGGACGGACGAGGCAGGCGAAATCGAAAAGGGTCGAATGAACGGGGTGATGTCGTCCTTTCGGAAGTCTGCGAGAGCGGACGCTTTGTGAGTGTGCGAGAGCGATGAAGCAAGACCTCGCTGGACGTACACATATCTCCCGTCCGTAGCTGGTCCTTCTCCAGCTTGCACCGCTGCTCCTTCAACGCCTCCAAACACGGCACTTCCCACACATATACCCTGAAGTCGTCCGACCCCGCGGCGTACAGCAATCCATCGCCTGGCGACGCGCCGAGCGATCCACCGAACGAGCCGTGCTTAGTCGTCGTCGTGTTGCAGTAGCCGTGAGGGAAGGACAGGGCAGAGTGGTATTCGGAAGAAGGGGAGGACATCGGGCGGGCGAGAGGAGCGGAGTCTGGCGGACCGGGTGAGGCAAAGTTCGCGAGGGGAGAAGGGTCGTTGAGCTCATAGAGTGTCGGAAGGTGGCCGGATAGTGTCGCGCAGATGATCGAGCCGGAAGGTGAGAAGACGGCGGAGGAGATGCCGGGGGCAGCGCATTGGAGAGGACTCGAGGCGGTCTTGCGGCGGGTCAGGCGCGCCTCATACTGGACGACTGCCACGTCCCGTGCAAGGTGCACGCGCGATGATGGTCCGGAGCTAGGATCCCTCCAGGCTGTCCTCGCATCCAGCAGGCCGACCTGGCCGTCGTCACCGGCGTAGACCATCATCTCAGGTGTGAGCGGGTGGTACGCAATGTCATTCATCGCGCAAACGTCTGGTAGAACACTGACGGGATTGGGAATCCGTACGTCGTGGCTTCGCAAGGTACCGTCGGCAGATGCTGCAAGGAAGAGGTATGGATTCGAAGGGTGCGCAGCGAGACCCATAATCGAGTCGTCGTGGTCGAACCAGCCGTCGCATGGGGGAATGCCGGAGTGTAAGGGAGACGGGAAGATCTGCCGCGTCGTCTCGAGGTCGTACTCGAGAATGGTCGAGTCGTTCCCGGCGGTGAGGATTCGTTGACCGTCACAGGAGAACGCGATCGCAAATAGGTTGCTCTGCGCTCCGACATAGGATGCCACTGGTTCTGCCGCGACGCCTTCACACTGATCTTCGGCCGTTGTATCCCACAGCAGGACTCTTCGGTCGTCTCCTCCACTTGCAAGCCAGCGTCCACCTTCTGCGGATCCGATCGCCAGCGCATTAACACAGCTATGGTGCCCTCGGTGTGCTGTCTGTCGTGTGAGTTCCGTCTGCCAAAGAGACGAGGTGGAAACGCTTCTGAGAGATTGGGATGGGCGAGACGGGTTGGCGAGCGCCAGGTCGAACGGCAGAGTCCGTTTCCTGGGCATGGCAGTCATCCTGTAGCGGTATTCGTTCAGTCTAGCGTGACAGACAGTCCATTCAGCAGTGTCAGCACCGTGCGAAGTGAAGGGGCGAGGACAAACTGATGAGAACGGCTCGGAGGGCGACGACACCCTGCTGAACCCGCCAGAGAGCCATGTGCATCGTGTTCTGGTCCGATACACCGAACTACAGCCTGTGCGCACCCTTCCACCCGCTCAGTGGCCCCCAAGACCCACTGACATCGACTCGTTCCCCACCTCGCAGAGTCGTCGCCTCGAACCGCGACGAGTTCCTTGCGAGGCCGACAACGGACGCAGCGTGGCACTCGTGGGACCCTCACGCGCCTGTCGATGAGCCCGACGAGCGGCGGCGCACGCTGTCTGGGCTCGACTTGACTGCCGGAGGAACATGGTTCGGGATCTCGCTCGCAGTCGAGAAAGCTGGTGGAAAGGGCCACGCACAACGAATGCACTTTGCGACGCTTACTAATTTCACCGAGGAGATCCCGCCGGTATCGAGGCCGTCCAGGGGCGAGCTCACCCGCGACTTTCTCGACCGTGTCTCGTCCTCTTCTCCCTTCGGCGCTGCTCTCGAAGACTACCTGGCTGTCGTCGAAAAGCAGAAGCAGGACTACGCCGGCTTCAACCTCGTCGTCGGCGAAATCATCCGCCCCCCTGCCGCTGACTCTGCATCTCGAGACACCCAAGTCCGCCTCGCCTACATCTCAA
The DNA here is from genome assembly GCA_009806315.1 of Rhodotorula sp. ZM1. Lineage (NCBI taxonomy): Eukaryota > Fungi > Basidiomycota > Microbotryomycetes > Sporidiobolales > Sporidiobolaceae > Rhodotorula > Rhodotorula sp. ZM1. The sequence continues at coordinate 80,909 of QYSD01000013.1, forward strand.
ACCGCGAGAACCCGAGTAAACGCGCTCGTGTGCTGCCTCCGCTACCTCACTCAAGCGCGGGCACGATGGCTAGCTCGGACGGTCCGAAGTGGGTGCGGGCGGTGAGCAACGCGACGCTCGAGGTTGAGGAAGGAGAAGAGGAGTGGCCAAAGGTGAAGGGTGGTGCAGCCGCTCTCGAACAGGTGCTACAGGCTCTCGAGCGGGATGGTCTGTCGAAAGAGGAACAGGAGAAGGAGCTTGTCGAAGGAATGTATCGAGTACTCAGGTGCGCCTTGCCCCGTTCTCCGCTCACTTCGCTATCCGTCAAATTGAATAATTTTCGCTGTAGCACCGCGCATCCATCGCCGATCCTTCACCGCACCCACCTCCGCCACACTGTCTTCGTCCGCCCACTCGCCTTCGATCCCTTCGCTCCTCTCCCCTCCATCCCTCCTCCCTTTCCTCCCACGTTTCCCTCGCCTTCTCCGCCCTCATCCGATCCGCCAAAACGAGAAGGAGAAGACGACATCCATTGGTACGCGACGAGGGTGCAGACGTTATTGCTTGTCGAGCGCGGGACGGGAAGGGTTGTCGTGCGAGAGAGGCAGGCATTCGTGCTTGACGAGGAAGGACGGCCCAGGTGGAGCGGGAAGGAGCGGGTGTTCGAGTTCGTGCTGTAGCCAAGGAGTGAGAGTGGTACGACGGACTTGCCGTACAGCGGACTTTGCAAGAGACTCGCTTTCTCGTCCAACACGTTCTACTGAAGCGACACTACTGAGATTTCCGACTGAGATGAGCTACAAGGACTGGTAGTATGTCAGGAGGCGAGCAAAGCGGTGGGTGAAAAGTAGGTACAGGTAGGCAAGCGTGAATCTCCTCCCTCCTTTTCAGCGTCGACGCGGCCGCTCAGGCAATCAAGTCGAACGCATCACTCTTCCATCCCTCGCGCCTCGCCTCTTCCCTCTGGCGCCTCTTGGCAATCTTCCTCGCCTTCCTCGACTCCTCGTCGACCGCCTCTCCCACCCTCGCCTCGACCTCGTAGCCAACTTGGTCGAGGTTGTCTGCGCTCGCGCCGGCCTCGCGCGCGGCGCCGATGAGTTCCGAGCGGCCCTCCTCGAGGAGACGCTCGACCGAATGCTTGCGCGAGGTGATGTCCTCGCCCTTGCGCTGGAGGGCGGTGCGCTTGCCGGGCAACAACTCGTCCTCGATACCGACCTGGAGGACCCACTCGCCGTGCGGACCGACCTTGCGAATACCGGTGCTGGTGACGTCGTCGACGAGCGAGGAGGATGAGCCCGAGGTGTTGAGGATGCCGCGGATGTAGGCGAGAGGATCCGAAGCGGCACCGGCGGCACCGGCGGACTTGACCTGGAGGAGGAAGAACTGGCGGTCCATCTCCTTGAAGGCGACGGCAATCTGCTCCTCGAGCTGCGAAGGAGGCGAACGATTGTCAAGGTCAGCACGCGAGACGAAGACAGCTTGAGGGGACTGCTACGCACCACCTCCTTGACCTTGACCTCCATGAAAGCTCGGACGGCGCCACGAGCGAACCAGTTGCGGATCGGGTGGCTCGACTGCCTGATGCCAATGTTGAAGTTCTCGAGCGAGACGTCGACCTTCTCGAGCTTGAAGAACGACTCGCGGTCCTCCTCCGTCGCGTTCGAGACGGTGAGCGTGGCGTCGAGACCGTCGTCAGCCTTGGGGTCGTCGGGGTTGCCGATGTAGATGTCGAGGAGACCTGCATTGGGACGCCTCGTCAGCGGTTGTCGAGTCGGATCTCGGGGGGGCCACACGCACCGCTGTCCTCGAGACCGAGCCAGTGACGCTTGATCGAGATGTAGTACGAGATGTTGGTCGCCTTCATGCGGAGGCCGGCGAACGCGAGCGTTGTCTTGGCCGAGAATTCAGAGGCGTAGGCGGCATAGCCCTTCTTCGTCTCGAACTCGACGTTCGACTTGAAGCGCGCTGCGTCGGGGATGAACGAGGCACTACCCGAAGAGCGAGGTCAGGGAGAGCGAGAGATGGGAAGGTGGAAGGTAGACGCACGCCTCGAACTTGATGTTGTCGACGATGAGATCGACGTCCTCGCTCGAAAACTCGACGCGGGGAAGCGGGACCATCTGGACGGCGCCAAGGAGCCTCGGCAAGAAGACGGTCGAGACGTCCTGCCAGAGCGCTCCTCCGTCGATACCAACGAGGTTGTAGCCCGTCTTGGCAAAGACAGCGATCGAGTCGCCGAGGTCCTCGAAGGCATCGCCGACGGCGACGAGGGCGCGGTCGTTGGCGGCATTGTCGAAGAGCTTTTGAACCTCCGAGATGAAGGCGTTCGCGTCGCGCTTCCAGTCGGCGTTGCTGTCGACGATGGCGCGCGAGCGGTCGTAGATGGCCTCGAATCGGCGGCTGGCCTACGCCGAGAGTTGGCGAGTCAGCTGGAGAGAACCTGGTCAGCTTCGAGCGGTCGCAAGCGCACCTTCTGGCTCGTGAGGTATCCCGGGTCGTTGATCGAGCGGTCAACAAGGACCTCAAACTCCCTCCAGACCTGCTGGATCCTCTCGTCGTTCTTGAGATCGTTGTAAAGGGCGTCGGTCGCGCGAAGGGCGGGGTCAAGGTTGCCGGTGAAAGACTCGACGATCTGGCGGAGAAGCGAGACGGCGTCCTTCGCCTCGTCATTGGCCGAGGCATCGACGTTCTGGAGCTTGGCGGTCGAGGCTTGAGCGGCGTGCTGGATCTCCTCTTTGGCGAGGTCGAAGTACTTGCGGGTCAAGTCCGAGAGGGTGTTGACGGCGTCCTGGTACTCGGGCTTGCTCTGCGTACGACACAAGAACTCAACCTCTCGGTCGAGCGTCAGCGGCGTGTGGATTGGACGCACCTGGATCTCGTTGACGATGGCCCTCCAGCGCTCGATGACAGCGTCCTTGACGTCGGTTGGGAGCTTCTCCTCGGCGTACTCCTTGAGCTGCGTATCCGTACCATCGCCATCAGTCTCTGCCGGTTGGGAACAAGCGAGCGGACCGAAAGCAGGAAACTCGGCACGCACAGCACGACCCTTCTTGACGCCCTTCTTGAGGAGCTCGTCGCGCTTGTCCTCGGCGCCGCGCTTGATGCTCTTCCTGATGTCCTGACCGCGGGCGAGCACGTCCTCCCAGTGGTCGTCGTCCTTGACAAGGCCCGTCTCGTGGCGCTCCTTCTGCTCGTCCGAAGGCCTGACCTGCTTCGCCGCCTTCTTGCTCGCACGCGTCGCAGCGATCGTTCCCTCGGCGAACTCTTCGGCGGCGTCGGCAAAGAGGTCACGGAAGAGGTTGAGCGAGTCGGCGAGGAGGTTGCGGAGCTCGTTCGAGGTGAGGAGGAGAGAGAGGAGTTCGTGGAGCGACTTGCCCGCCTCTTTAAGCTCGTTCGCCGAGGGCACGGGCGGCTTGGGGACGTCGACCTTGACGTCTGCGTCGACGTCGACGTCGATGTCGGCGTTGCGGGCCTCCCAGATGAAGCTGCGAGGCAAATATGAACGCGGGCCGGGGGTGAGCTCGTACGATCTCGTCGCGAGGAAGCGCGCTCGGACGCACCGCTGGATCTTGTCGTCGTCGTTCTTCTCGAGTACCAGCCTGGCGATGGCCTCGAGCACCCTGCGCTCGTTGACGACGACGTCCCTGCCCTTCCTGCTCAGCTTTCCTCCGCCGACCTTCTTGGCCGCCATCCCGCCAATCTCGGGCTGCAAGAGGGACGATGCGAGAATCTTGCGAATGCCGCGCACGAGCTGGTCGCTCGTCGGCATCTTGCCTGCCTTGAGTGCGCCATACGCGTGAGCGAGTGCGCTCAGGGAGAGGTCTGCCTGCTCGGCGTCGTCACGGGAGAGGAGCGGGACGCGTGAGAGTGTGTCTGCCATTGTGTGTGTGTGCCGTTGCGAGTGGCCAGACACGGACTGAAGAGAGTTGAGGGAGAGAGGGAGCCGTCCTCTCCCTTCGTCCTCCGTCGTCGTGTGGGGCTCGAGGTGATGTCACGGAGATCGTGACAGCCTGCGAAAGCGAATGGGTTTTGCAGGCTCTGCGGAATGGAATGCGGTGCAGCAAACCGTCTCTCACGGCGTCAAAGAAAGCATCGGCTCGCTCGCAAGCAAGTCAAACAAGGTGGAACGACGACGACGACCGGCGACTAAGCCTGGGAATGAACTTGCGATTCAACCGTCCGACGCTTGAACCGCTCGTGCCGGGTCTGCCACACGTCCGAGGGCCAGTCTTCCGATGTCACCGGAGCCACAAGGACGAGCGCACGTCGAGAGTGAAGCCGTTCCAGACGGTGAGAAAGACGACCAGGTTGGCCTTCGCAAGCTGGAGACTCGCCCGCGTACTCGTGCACAGGAACTTGGCTACGGCACCCGAAAGCGCTTCGTGGATGTCGAAGAAGAGCTGTCGACTACTCAGGGTCGTTGGACTCGTCCCGAAAAGCAGCGTGGCCCGTGCCAACGCCCCTCCTCTCCTTTCACCCGCTACACCTCGTCACAGCCATGCAGCCCATCAAGGCCACCGGAGTCTTCCACAAAGAAGAACGCACCCGGCCCGCTGTATCTCCGGCGACCGAACCCCTCCTCTCGCCGCAGACGCAACCACTCTTCTCACCGAGGTCTACTGCAGGCGGCGGAGACACGCCTCGCGCTTCGGAGAACATGTTGCTGGGCAGCGATAGCTGGGAAGACTTCTTGGGTCGCTTCGAAGGGCTTACTTTGCCCCGCGAGGAGGAGAGCGCGACGCAGTCGATGAGGAGGGGCAGGACGGGTGGACCTGGTCAGCCCCACGCTCGCAAGCACGAGCCTTCCGGCCAGTCGGGGACTTGTCTCAAGCCGTCAAAGACGTACGACGACGTCTCCCTCGCGCCCTCGAAGACCGTCTCCGACCCCTCGACTCTCGACCCGCTCATCGTCGTCCTCAATCTCAACCACACCCTCCTCTACCGCGCTTCTCGCACGACGAAGGGGTCGAAGCGTCCGACGTACAGGCCCTACCTGTCGACCTTCCTCGAGTGGGTGTGCAAGGCGAACTTGGACTCGGACGACGGAGCGAGGAGGAGGAGGCAGCTCGAGGTGGTTGTCTACACGGCGACGAGGGCCCACAACGCCCTCACCCTCCTCGAAGGGATGGGTCTCATTCCTTCTGCGCTCTCGGCGCTCGGAACGAACTTGAAGCGCGAATCCCTCGTCGACCTCGTCCTCTCGCGCGAGGACTTGGACCTCTCCCCGACGGATTTCGGCAGCGACATCGACACGATCAAGGACCTCCGTCGTGCGTGGAAGAAGTTCGGAATCAGCGAGGAGGAGGGAGCGAGGAGGACGGTGTTGCTGTGCGACGACAAGGGAGACGCGGTGCGTGTGGCTCCGCTCGTTTCGGCAACTGGCTTTCTCCTGTCGTGCAAAGGAAGCTGAGGTCGGTTGACGATATATTTAACGATGACTGCGTAGGCCCTCCAACCCTACTCCCACCTCCCCATCTCCCCCTTCGTCCCCTCCCTCTCCCACCCGGATGCAGACCCTTCCCTCCTGCACACCATCTCCTCCCTCTCGCTCCTCTCGCGCGAGACCAACATCGCTTCCTTCATCCGTTCTGGTGGTTTGAAGGAGCGAGAGGTCGACGAGGAGGAGATGGGCAGGAGAGAGTGCGAGAAGGAGGGCGTGAGGGTGCAGAGTGTGTTTGATGCGTTGTGGTGGACGAGGGTGTCGGTGTAGGCGAGCCAAATCGGAGGAGACGAGGCGGTGAGAACGCTTGATCGCTTGAACGGAGTTGGGCAAGAGCAAGTCTAGTGTCGTTACGCTCCTGGAATCGCTCGAGTCATGTCCTCCTCTCTTTCTCATCGGCACGCGTGAGTGGAATCGGAACGCAGATTGTACAATACAAGGCGGGCGACATCGACGTCAAGTTACGCCGCTCGCTCGGATCGGAGAGCTGCCTAGTCTCGCTTGAGCGCTGCGTACAGAGCAAACGAGCGGTCAGCGGGATCGAGCCCCTTGTCGGCGCAGCCACCGATCACCGCGCCGACGAAAGCAAGCTCAGCACGGAAACCCGCTAACTCACGCAAGTGCACCCACCGCATCTCCATATCCTTCTCGACTACCAGCACGTCCAGTCCATCACCGACCTCGATGTGTCGCTCGGCGGCACCGGTAAAGGCGTCTGTCAGGAGTGACTGGACTTCGGCGAGGTCGAATTCGGGACGTTGACCTGGGACGGGTGGGGGGAGAGAGGGGTCGGGAACTTGATTCTTTTTGTACACCTACAAAGGTGTACGGGTAGCGCGAAAGTCAGTGATTTGGACCGGGATTCACGAGCACAAGGCGTGGCCCGCATGCAGATTCGGCCTCCGAATTGCGAGCGGGGCCAGGCGACCATCGACTCAGACGAGAGGGCACGCACCATGTTGTCGAGGAACGGCTGCACCAGCGACTGCGCACTGCCGTACGCGCGGCAGCTCTCCCGCTCGTAACTTCCCACCGGGTCGAAAGAGTAGACCGCGCCCGTTCCATCTCGGTCGATTCCGGCAACTGCGGGGGCTCGGCGTCAGCTCATGTAGGGATGCAGGAGGGAGAGAGGGGACGAACGGATCACGTAGGAGTAGTAGGGGAAGAAGCGTTTGCCGTAGAGCATGGTTTGGACGAGGCGCGCGATCGATTTCAACGAGGGGACCTCGTTGTGCGTGTGGTGGTACCACTGAGGGATGGGCAACGTCAGTGACTTTGTCGGACCTCGACGGCTAGCCAACCAGCGAGGCGAGAAGCAGGCTGGAGTTCGCGTCCGCAGGACACAACGCCCAACTCACCTCGAGCCTCTGCTTCAGCCGCTTGACCAGGTTCATCGCATCGCCCATGAACCCCTGCACTGCGATCGCCGCCTCGGGCGTGAGCTGGAAGACGCGCTTGGCAGTTCGGGTCTCGATGTTGTAGCCGGAGGACTGGCGCGTGTCGCCCGCGATGACGGCGAACTTGGAGGAGGAGATGGCGAGGATCGAGCCGCCGTTGTCCTACACGCATTGCGAGGAGAGGGGGGGTGTCAGCGAGGGTGTCGTCAGCTGGCGGGGGACACCGGGGTGCTGTTCAAGTCGAAGGCGGCTCGAGGCCTCGCGCAACGAGTAGTCAAAGTACATCGACATCTTCTGACACCGCGCAGATTGCTCTGCAAGCCCTTCCCAGCCCGGTCTTCGTGCAATCGCCAGCAACCCCTCATCACCTCTGAGTCCCCCCGGCTCAGGCTGTGAGTCTCTTGCGCTCAATCAAGCGCATGTGACGTCCCGAGTGACACCACCCAAGCTTGTAACCTCCCACCTGGGGCTGTCATCGTGCTGGGTGGACCCCTCGACCCGTCCTCATCGCTCCTCAGAAGGGGCGCGGAAAGCGAGAGGAAGCGCACGGCGTAAGGGTTGAACTGATGCTGGATAGGTCCCATGGTAGCGCGAGGCAGCAAGAGCGAGAGAGCGAGGAGGAGACAAGGGTCCAACCGCGCAACGTCGTCAGCCGGCCAGCGGCCACCGTCGACCGGTGGACGGCTCGACAGTCGACGGGTGGGCGTGTGGAGCGTCAGCAGTGCCATCAAACGATGCTTCTCTTCCACACACCGCCGAGGCGTTCGCGCTGCCCGTCGTGTCGCGCCGTCTCCTTCCCCTCGTCCTCGCCTCTCGCCATCCCAGTTCTCCGCTCGCGAGCTCGTTTCAGGAGGCACAGTCACCTGAAGCAACGCGATACAGACGCCGTGCTTGGCCAACCACCGGCAAACACGGGAACAATGACACGGAGATATGACACGCACGTCTCCGGTATACCTTTACGCCTGCCTCATCTCCTCGTCCTCGCGTTCACCTGGCCCAGATCCTGCTCCTCCTGCTACTGATGCGCTCATCACGCTACCTTCTGTCCCGCCCTCGATACTGCTGTCCGTACTCGCGCTCGTGCATCGACTCGCCTGCCCAACCGGCTGGTCCTGCTGCTCGGCAGCGACGAGGTCGCCCAACCTCTCCAACCTGACCAACCGCTCCTCGAGTCCCGCAGTTCCGTCGCTGGGGCCCAACGCGGCGCTCCGCTCCAGCCGTCCCAGCCGCTCCTCGACGCCTCTCCACTTTTCGTCCCACTCCCGCCTGACCTCGCCCACCCTCGCCTCCACAAGCGCCTCCAACTGCCCCTCTGCTTGCTGCAACGTCGACAACACCGCATTCGCTCGCTGGACCTGATGATCCAGCGAATGGGTCAAGACGCGCGAGTCGGAGAGCGAGTCGTAAAAGGTGGAGAAGAGGTCGAGGAAGGCTTGTTTCGAGGCCGAGCCGGTGGGAGCGGGGACCGAGGCGGGATGGGACGGGTAGAGAGGCGTCAAGGGAGCGGGACCGAGAGGCGCAGAGGTGAGAGGCGAGTGAGATGGGAAGGTTGGGAGGTGCTGAGGCGGCGGGTAGTAGGCCGGCAACGGCGCCAATGCGCTCTGCGAGCTGTGCGAAAACCCAGGCGGAGGAGGTGGCTGCTGCTGCTGCTGCTGGGACTGGGGCTGGGCGACCCGCGACGCGCTCGTCATCCTCGAGATGGGCGGTAGCCGCGGGCCAGTCTGCTTCGGGTCGTCCTTCCTGCCAAACGGCGACGTCGAAGGTGCAGGAGCAGGCGGGAACGCAACGCCAGGACCGAGAGGCTGGTTCGGGCGGATGTAGTACGAGCTCGACGAGACGAGCGGCGGCTGGGGCTGAGCCTGCTGCTGAGTCGGTGCGCCGCCCGACTGTCTCCGCGAGTCCTTCTTGCTCGTCGAGGACGCAGTGGCACCCGACGACGAAGCGCTAGGCCGCATCGCAGGCGCCTCGCGAGCTGCTACCGCTCGAGCAGCGAACGTCGCTTCGAGCGGAGACCCAACGAGGACAGAGGGGATCTCAACTGCCGGTGCACTCCTCAGCGGAGCGTGATGGAGTGCAAAGTCGTGCGCTGGCCCCGCCGCATGCGATGTCGAAGCGTTTCGTCGGTGCGAGGCGGAAGCGGCTGACGAACCGGTCGCGACGGCTGGAGGACGATGTCCCCTCCTCTTCGCGAGTCCTCCTCCTCCCGTCGCAGTCGAAGCCTGTTGCTGCGCCCGAAGTTTTCCCAGCGCCGCCTGCACGCTGCCCGGCGCAGGTCCCGCAGCGAGTCCTGCCGCCTCTCTCCTCCGGTCAATCTCGCGCTGCTGCTGCTCCTTGATGGCCTTGGACGCCTCGAGAGCCGAAGTCGCCGACGAGGAGACCGGTCCGCTGAGGAGTGACGAGATCGGAACTCTCGACGACGAGGCTGGTGCCTGCGTTGACTGGTTGTGCGGATTGTGCTGCGAGCTTGCCGGTGCTGAAGCAGACAGAATGCTGGTAGCGGTATCGGCAAGCGAATCGAGAGGCGAGAGCCTTGTTCTCGGTCGTTTATTCGAGAGAGTCGGAGATCCTCCTCCTCCTCCTCCTCCAGCCCCTTCGCCGTTAGGGCCGAGCGAGTGTTTCGGTGAAGAGGAGTCGGCGCGGCGGCGATCAAGTGAGGGGGCCAAGTCGTGGCGCGGGAGCGAGGGGGGGCGTTGGAGCGGGAGAGGGATGGACGGGACGCGCCCGTTCATTCCAGACCTGAGGAACGATCGTCGCGGGCGAGAGTCAGCGCGCAGCGTCACAAGCGCATCTCGTGAGGTCGTGCGAGGAGGTCGAGAGAAAAGTCGAGAGGAGGCACGCGGTTCGAGAGCGCGGAGGAGGTGAACGGGAGTGTTCGGCGACGTTGACCGGATCGCGAGAACAGGAGCTCTTCCACGACAGGAGAGTGCAAGCGAGGAGAGACGGGACTCACGAATGCGCGGAACCGTTGGCCTGGACGACAGGGGCGAGCTGGTCCTCCTCATCCGAGACGAGAACCCTCTTGAGCGATCCCCTGCGCCCTCCAGTCCCACTGCTCGGCACCTCCCCGAGTCGTTCGATGACGAGCGCTTCTTTCGACCCTGACACGCCAACGCCGACTCCTTCGATGCCCAGTCCCGTCGTGATGCCGTTCGGGACGGGAGTGCGGTTGGGAGGTCCTGGTGCTGGAAGCGAGAAGACGGAAAAGACGGAGGGCGCCGCAAAGACTGAAGGGTACGAAACTCGTCGATCGTTCTTGGTGAGCGAAGGAGGGACAGCTGAAGCCGGTGTGTTGGGAGGAAGGGGAGGAGGAGGACCAGACGCGGTGCTGTGTCGCCTTTCTCCCCGCGCTCCTCGGAATGGCGGAATCGGCGCGACCGCGAAATCTCCTCGCTTGAGCTTGTGGGAAGATTTGTGCGCAGAGGAACGGGTCGTCGAGGGAGGAGGAGATGGCATCGGGGGAAGGTAGTCTTTCGGCGTGAGAGGCACGCTGCTCTCGATTGTCGAGCTCGCCGAACTCGCGCTCGTTGGCGCCGTTGGGTACTCTGTGTGGTGCTGGTGCGCGAGCTGGGACGGGGAAGGAAAAGGACCAAAGGTCGCGGCAAGAGAAGGGAGCGAAGGAGGGCGAGTGGGCGCCTGTACGGCGGGAGATGCCGCCATTCGAGGCGCGCGGGTGGGTCGGGACTGACTGCAGGACAGCAAGGGCGGCCGCGTTGGTCAGTCGCTGCACACCTGCACGCTCAGGCCTTTCTTCGATCGCTCGAGAAGGCTGAATGGGGAACGGCCGAAGGGGTCGAAGGAGTGTACGCACCTCGCTGCCGCGCAAACAGACCCTCTCCTAGCTACTGTAGCCTCCGCCTGAGCGACCTAGACGCTCGTCGGACCCCTGGGAAAGCGAGCGCGAGGAGGGAGGCAGGCTGTGCTCCAGCCTGAGAAGGGAAGTCGGGGTGTTCTTTGTGGTCCAGACGCGTCGTGCAGGGGCGCTGTTCGTCCTACCACGCGTCAAGTTTACGCTGGGCTTGAATCAGGCGCGACCGGCAGTGTTGGGCGGCGGCGAGAGCGGCGAGAGCGGCGGGAGCGGAGTCCGGGGCGACGAAGCGGCGGGCGGTCGTGAGTGTCGGTCGGTCGTCGCAGCGTCCCTACGAGTCGCCTTGAGAGAGTCTGAGCCGTCGTTACAGCGCAGAACTCGCAGCGATGGCGAGGAGCGAGAGCGGAACAGAGTTGGCGCGGGTTGGTAGGTTGGTTGGTTGGCTGGCTGTGGCGGCGAGTTACTGCATGTTGTTTCCAGAGCGCACCCTTTGTTGGCGAGCGTGGAAGCGAGACATGATTCACCTTGGGAAGGTCTCTCTCCTCGCGTCCCGCTCGTGCTCCCGTTCCGCTCTTTCTCGTCCTCGAGCGAGTTCTCGAGAAACTGGGCCACCGTCAAAGATCGTCGAGGAGGATCGAGGCGTCGAGGTCGGTTGCGTAGGGCAGGGAACCGTCTCCTCGCCCAGCCTCGGACAAGCAAGACTGCAAGAGTGACTGCTGACGAGACATCCCCGGTGATCGCACTAGATCAACGACACCAGCGATCATTGCCACGCTCGGCTGCGCCGGAAGCGTATGCAGCCCGTCTTCCTCACCGCCCGCCCCGCCCCGCCTCGCAATGGGCGGAGACCTGGTGAGCTTTGCAGGCGAGCCCGATTGGCTGGATTGCGCTAGGACAGGCGGGAAACGCGCGACGTCGATAGGCGGGTATAGAGGGTGCACGCGACCTTCGCGCGCGAGAGCTCATCGAAGAAGAGAATCGTTCGTCCCGGCTGCCCAACTTCTCACCTCCTCCTTGCTTGGCGGCGAGGACATTCGATGTGAATACGGATATATGCAGTGCAGTGTGTGGAAACACCCTCGGCGATTACGCGGATGGGGGAGAGAGAAAGAGAGCCTCGTCGGACCAAGACCCGGTTCGCCTCAATCCTCATTCCTCTTCCTCCTCCTCCATAACGACCGCTACCCTCGCCCACTTGCCTTCTTCGCCTCGTCCACCTGCTCCCGCACCCCCGCCAGCTCCCCCAAGACCCGCATACCTCCCCTGGAACCTCGACACGCCTCCTCCTTTGCCGCCCCAAACCCGCTCAGTGACCGGACTATCGGCCAATTTGGGTGAAGTCAGGGGGCCCGTCCCTCCTCCTGCTGCTCCGCTTGTCGAAGCGCCCTCATCGTTGCGGAACGAATGCTGCCCGAGTCCACCGCCGTATCCTTCCAAATCATCGTCCTCGTCGACCCATTCGCCGCCATCCTCCTTTGTTGTCTTGACCGCAAAAACGTCCCGGATAGGTTGCTGCGACTGCTGCGGCTGAGGAAGCAGTCGAGAAGCGGTGCGGCGGTCAAAGGAGGAGGGCGAAGAAGAGGACGAGGTTGATGGCGCATGGGGTTGGAGAGGCGAGCCGAAGAGATGGGTCGTCCTGTGTGCCGTAAAAGTCGCAGGTGGACCTCGAGACGCTCCGCTCCGCATCGATGGAACAGGCGAGCCTTGTCCCGAGCGCGGGTCAGAGCTGCTCCCGCTCCCGCTCCCGCTCACGGTCCGATGCGGTCGTGGCGGCGCAAGGTGCAAGACCTCGCTCGAAGTCGCAGCCGTGCCAGGCGCAGACTCCTCCTCGTCCTCCTCCATGATCGGGTCCTCACCCGCGTCTTCCTCCTCGACCGTCTCTTCCCCCTCGCTCGCTCCCGCACCTCCGCTCGAGCTGCTCCTGTGCGCCGAGCTCGCGCCCGAAGCAGTCCGCCGGTGATGCCTTCCGGGTGTACCGCCTCCGTCCGTCGAACGGCGACCATGCGAGCCATGTCGCCTTCGGACGACAGTCGTTGTAGTCGGTGGACGGCGGTACACGGCGTCCTTGGCAGTCGCGTACGATCCAGCCGACGAGGTCGACGCAGCGCGCGAATGCCTGCCCGTCCGTCTCGCACTGCCGGGCTTACCAGGCTGCTGACCCGAGAAAGACCTCAATGAAGCCGGCCTCGACGGGTCTCCTCGTTCGCTAGCCGACGTCCTCGAGGCGTCGCTCGCTCGGCGCCGGTGCATGCCACGACCAGGAGTCGTCATCGAGTAGTCACGGTGAGCGGACGAGACGGAAGAACGACGGGACAGCGAGACGCCTGCGCCTGTTGGACCCGCTCCGTTCGCGACGCTGTTGTTCGACGAGCGCCGACTGCCCATCGTCGGACGACGACCGAGCGGCGAAGAAGTCGTGTACATCGACTGACTTCGCCCAACACCGGTCGCTCCGAGACCCATCGGCGCATACTCGTTTGAAGCTGGTCCGCCGAGCCGAGGGACCATCGAGGCGCGTTTGCGCTTGCGCGGGTCTTGGCCGAACCAGAGCTTGAAAGTGGAAAGGAGGTTGCCGCCTCTCGAGCCCTTCTTGCCACTTGAACTCGAAGGGCCCGTCAATGGAACGGAGCGGCCGACGTGAGCTGACGAGAAGGTCGTGCTGAAGGAGCCGTGCTGCGAGGATGCTGATGCGGGCGGTGTCGGCGATAGTGGGCGGTTCGGCTTGACTCGCGGAGGTGTAGACGCGACCGAATCCGGGATCGAGGCACCCGCTTGCCGTGCAGTCGAAGGAGGAGGAGGAGTGACAGAGCTAGTGGGCATGCTGGGCGTCGATGGTGCCGACATGCTCGGTGTAGGAACGGAGAGGAGCGGCGGAGATGTGTGCTGCAGTGAGGGCGCAGCTTGGTGCAGAAGTCGAGGGTCATCGCTCGGCAAGGAACCTTTCCTGCCAGCAAGAGTGCCGCCAGGTGTTGCGCCTTCTTCCGTGGTGGGCACGCCGACGTTGCCGAGTGATGCTAGGCCCTGTCCGATCGCCGACGTCGCCCGAGCGAGCATGCTGGTGCTTCCCGCTCGACCGCGCCTCGTGTCGCCCTTCTCCTCCATCTGCGTCCCTGCCGCGCCGAGCTGGTCGCGAGAAGCCGAGCGAGGCATTGGGCTCGACAGTCCGCGAGCTTTGAGCGGCGAAGGTGGCTCGACGGTCGGAAAGTAGGACGGCACGGCGGTCGAGTGCGCCGAGACCGGGTCGACGCTCAAGAAGTAAGAGAGTCGCGCCTCAGCCTCTTCCTGTGAAGGCGGCGAGACAGGACTGACGGGCGTTACCGGACGATGTGCGGCAGCGATGGCGGCTGAGGGAGTGAGGGGCGTGGTAGGTCCAGCGGGAGTGTGGGAAGTGCGCCGAGACGGTGTTCGAGGCGGACTTGGCGGTCTCAGTGGCGCCTCGCGGGATCGTGACGAGGAAGACGAAGATCCGCTCGGTCGTCGCTCCTCGACCGGTCGAGCCGGTTCTGGCGGCGTCGGCGTAGGCGATTCCTCGACAAGCACCTCGAGCGGCTCGTTCTGCTCCAGCTCCTCGTCGCTGGAATCCCCCTCGTCCTCCTCGCCTTGCGTATCGAGCAGCACCGCCGCCGGATCCCGCAGACGCTCCGCATGCCGCACACTCCTCATCGAGTTCGTCCGCACCAGCGTACCTTCTCCTCCCTCGCCTCCCTCGCCCCCTTCCAATCCCCCAATCCGCGCCTTCTCCTCCCGCTTCCGCTTGAGCATCCACCAAATTGCGCTGCAGCTATCGCATGCGCTTGTGCGAACCGAGTGCGCGACTTGGCCTGCGTCGAAGCCGAGGTCGGCGATGAGCTTCAGGAGGGTCTGGTCGGATGCTGACGAGAGAAGAGGCGGGGCGGAGGAGGTCGAGAGGAAGAGTGAAAGGTAGTCGACTCGAGGCTCGTCGTCAATGTCGGACAGCGCCTGAGCCTCCATCTCCTCGACCACCGAGGCGTCTTGCCCGTTGACGACAGGCGAGGGCGAGGCGACCAGCACTTTGGCGCCCTCCCCTGTGTCGTCCTCATCAAGCCTGATCAACCTGTCACTCGCACTGCCGATGCTCTTCCGCCGCGCAAGCCCGCTCGACCCGCTTCCACTCCCGCTCCCACTGCCTGCTCCTCGCTCACGCCCGACAACTCCTCCCGCTGTAATCGACAGACTCTTCACGCTCACTCCGCCTGCGGAGCCTGTTCGATGCATGAGAGGCGGGACAAGAGGAGCAGGCGCGACGGGCCCGAAGTCGATTGAAGCGGTCGACGGATGCCGACGAAGCGTCGAGGAAGTCGTGTGGCCGCCGATGGGGGAAGAGGCGGCTGAGAGGTGAGGCGGGATCGCCGAGAAAGGACTTGGTGGAGACGTTTGTCGCAAAGAGGGCGGAAGGGAGCGAGGCTGAAAGGGCGTAGAGAAGACGGACGAGTCGGTGTCAAGCGCTCGTTGTTTTCCGCGTCGCACGGCGCTCATTGAGAGCATCGAGTCGGGCGACGAGGAGAGATTCTCGGTGGAAGGGACGGAAGGCGCGAGAGGCGACCCTTTTGGTTCGCCGACCATGACCGGCGGGGCAAGAAGAGGGTTCTTGGGTGCAATAGAGGGCGACGATGCAGTTGAAGAGGAAGCTTCGGGTGCGGCGGGAGGAGGTGGACGCGTGAAGAAAGGGTGCGCGAGGATCTGCTTGAGGGATGGCCGGAGTAGCGGGTCGCGAATGAGGATGGAGCGGATGAGCGAAGAGGCGTCTGGAAACCGGCAACTAGACTACAATCAGCTCGCTCCTGATGCTGGTGGGCCGAAGGGGCTGAATCTGCGTCTGCCGAAGACTCACCTTCGTCGAGCCAGTCGGGCATCTCGTACTTGCAGTCGAGAATGAGCTGGCGCATGATGCTTTCGTCGTCGTCGTCGAAAGGCAGCGAGCCTGTGACGAGCGCGTAGAGGATGACGCCGAGCGACCAGACGTCCACCTCTGTGAAATCAAGGTCAGTCCCCGACAGGCTCCACAAGCTCCAAGGGCGAACTCACGCTCGCCGAGGTACTTGCTTCCCGCAACGACCTCGGGCGCCATGTATCCAAGCGTCCCAACCCTCGTCTCCAACCACTTGCCCTTCTCAAACTCCCTCCCAAAGCCCAGGTCCGCAATCTTGACATTCACGTTCTCATCCAGCAAGACATTCTCCAGCTTGAGGTCTCGATGCACAACGCCTTCTCTATGGAGGTAGGCGACGCCGAGTACGAGTTGGCCAAAGATTCGGCGTGTTTCGCGGAGGGAGAGACGGCCGTGTTCGACGAGGTAGTCGAAGAGTTCGCCTCCCGCGCAAAGTTCGGTGATGAGGTAGATGGAGGACTCGGTGGCGATCAGTTCGAAGAGCGAGAGGACGTGCGGGTGTCGCAGGCGGCGGTGGTGGTGGATCTCGCGGGTGAGGAGGGAGAGCGGCGAGGAGGGGTCGGTCGGCGAGTACTGCGAATAAATCTCGTCAGCTGGGTCATCATGTTGCGGACAAAGGGGACGCACAGATGGCAGACTCTTCGGAACCTGCTTGATTGCAACCCTCGTCCCCGTCAAACGGTGCACGCCCAGTCGAACCTTGCCGAACGTGCCTGCGAGTCGAACCCGTCAACAACATCAGCTGCACCCACCAAGGAGAGGCAGCGCAACACGACAACAGTAACGCACCTTCTCCAATGACCCTCCCAAGGGAGTATCCTCCAATCGAGCGGATCTCCTTCTTCGTCAGCTCCGTTGCAAGTGCCGCATAGGCATTTGAGAGCTGTGCAAGGCGTAGAGGACGTCAGTTGTGGACTTTGTGCGGAGTTGGCAAGTGACGGCACAAGCAGCGACGGATCGTAGGCCTCCCAGCGACTCGCACGATCCTTCACAGACTTTCAGCAATCATGCTGGACGTTCCTTGTCAATCCAAACGGCTCTGTCCACCCTTGTCGCCGATTCGCCGCCCCACCCCTGAAAGTTCGCGTCCGTCTCGCTCGTCGTCGACGCCTTTTGAAGAACGCCCGACACGGTCAATCACCTCCCGTACGTCCATTCCGCCGCCACAATGGTGAACACCCGTTCCAGCCGGTGCGAGAGGGCGAGACGGACCTCCTGCTGTTTGGCATACGACCCGTTCCTGCGGTGGTGATGCGATACGCCAAACATGCTCTGCGCCTTCTGAGCCGTCTCCGCAACAGGTCAGCCAAGCGAGTCCAGCAGCGCAAGCAGAGTGTGAGGAGATGATGCGGGGGACGAGTTGGTTAGGACTGATGTGTAATCGAGTTGTAATGAGCGATCCGATCCTCTCGCTTTGCCCGCTCGTCTTCGCCTCACGATGCAAGTTGGGCAAGCTGAGCACGACGAGCGTAGTTGGACTGACCCACACTCGCCCACACAGGCCACCGCAGAGCCACCTCCCCGACAGTCGAGGTCTGTCCTCGTCGCCTCCTTCGCCAGACTGACATCTCGCGCGGCTCTCACGAGACTGACGCGTCTCCGTGGCCTCGACAGATCTCAATGCGACATGGAATTTCCTTGAGGAGGGCGTCGGTGCGTCCACATCTCCATCCTCGCTCCGCCCCCCTCCCAAATCCCAGTCGAGGGACGCAAGCGGGGAGCCGTCTTCGCCCGACTTGTAGGGTGCTGGACGGACTCGCAGGCTGACGACAAGCTCGCTCAAACGTGGCAGATCACATCATGACGCGCCTCAATGAGGGCATGTCCTACAAGAAGTACATGGATGTGCGTTCGCCTCCTCGCTCGCCTGCGTCGCTCTCTAGAGACCCTCGGTAACTCACGCTTCGGCTGCATGTCGATGACAGCTCTACACAGTGTCTTACAACTACTGCACGTCGAGTAGGATGAACTCGGGCGGGATCAACGAGACGCTTGGAGTGAGCGGGAGCGCAGGCAGGAGTGAGTCCCGTCGTTAGCGCTCGCTGAGTCGCCTCCGGCTCTGAGAAGAAGCGGAGGCGACATTCCTGGTCAAAGCGGCGGTGTTGACGACTTCCGCTGAATGCTGACTCGCTCTGCGAAACCGTGTTTTACAGGCGGCGCGAACTTGATGGGATCCGACCTGTACAAGTATCTGAAGGAGTACTTCATCGAACACCTCAAGGGCGTCCGCGCCGTGCGTCCCGTCCCCCTTCTCTTCTCCTCCCATCCCGCTTACCCTTCCCTTCGCACATGCAGGAAGCTGCCGACCTCTCTGACGAGCCTCTCCTGCGTTACTACACACGCGAGTGGGACCGCTACACGACTGGTGCGAGCTACGTCAACAGGCTGTTCACGTACCTCAACCGGCACTGGGTCAAGCGGGAGAAGGACGAGGGGAGAAAGAACGTCTATGTTGTCTACATCGTGCGTTTGGCCCCTCCAGCTTCCGCTCACTGCTTCTTCCGAGCAGACTTGCTGATGTTCGGCGAATGCAATCCCACAGCTCGCGCTCGTCATGTGGAAGGAGCACTTCTACACGGCATTGCAGCAGCCTCCCGCGTCCGGCGGCAACAAGCTCACGGCGGCGGTGCTCAAGCTCATCGAGAAGCAGAGGAACGGCGAGACGATCGAGACAGACTTGGTCAAGAAGGTGATTGATTCGTTTGGTGCGTTCCGGTTGGCCTCGCGTCGGTTTCGGTATTCCCGCAAGATCCTTGTGCTGATCTTGGATGGATTCCCGGACGCACAGTCGCCCTCGGACTCGACGAGAACGACGCGAACCGGCAGAATCTCGACGTCTACCGCCAAGCTTTCGAGTCTCCCTTCCTCTCCGCGACCGACTCGTTTTACTCTGCCGAGTCGGAGCAGTACCTCGCCGCCAACAGCGTAACCGAGTACATGAAGAAGGCCGAGTCGCGTCTAGGTGAGGAGGAGAACCGTGTCGACCTGTACTTGCACGCGAGTACGAGGAAGGGGTTGGTCAGCAAGTGCGAGGAAGTGCTCGTCAAGAACCATGCCGAAATCATGCAGGAGGAGTTTCAGCGCGTGCGTTAACACGTCTCTTGCCATCTCTGCCTTCGAGCGCTGACTTGAAGACTTCGCTCGCCCAGCTCCTCGACCAAGAACAAGAACCCGACCTCCACCGCATGTACCTTCTGCTCTCGCGCATCCCGAACGGACTCGACCCACTCCGCGAGCGCTTCGAGCAGCACGTCAAGAAGGCTGGACTCGACTCGATCGAGCGCTCGGTCGGTGCGGCAGCCGCTGCGCCTGCCGATGGTGACGCGAAGGGCGCGGCGGCAGAGAAGAAGGAGTCGGCGGTCGAGCCGAAAGCGTATGTGGAAAGCTTGTTGGCGGTCCACAAGAAGAACAGTGAGTTGGTCGGGAAGGCATTCAGGGGAGACCAGGGTTTCGTGGCTTCGCTCGACAGGGTGCGTCGGCTTCTCTTGCTCGCGGGTGTCGTCGCCGCGCGCGGTACGGCACCCTCGTCGTATTCTCTCGGAAGCTGACGGGACGCCCCTGCAGGCTTGCCGCGAATACGTCAATCGCAACAAAGCGTGCTCGTCGCCAAACAAGTCGCCCGAGTTGCTCGCCAAGTACGCCGACTCACTCCTGCGCAAGAGCAACAAGGCATCCGAGGATGCCGATATCGAGCAGGCCTTGTCCGACACGGTGAGTTGGCGGTGCTGCGCACGTGCAGTCTCTCCTGCCCACGGCGCCGTGAACTTATCTGTGCGACGCGCGTTCGACTCGACAGATGACCGTCTTCAAGTACATCGAGGACAAGGACGTCTTCCAGAAGTTCTACTCGAAGATGCTCGCGAACCGCCTCATCAAGGACACGTCGGCCTCGGAAGACGCCGAGTCGAGCATGATCGGCAAGCTCAAGGACGCGTGCGGCTTCGAGTACACGTCCAAGCTCCAGCGCATGTTCCAGGACATGCAGCTCAACCGTGATTTTAATGCCGGCTTCAAGGAGAAGATGCAGCAGACGCACGACGAGAGCGAGCTTTCGAGTGCGTCTCGTCGCTTCTTTTTTCGTTCCGTTCCTCTCGCTCACGCGTCTCCTCGCTCTCGAACAGTCGACTTCCAGTGCCTTGTCCTCGGCACGTCGTCCTGGCCGCTCGCTGCGCCGACCGCCAAGCTCAACCTCCCCGCCGAGCTGCTCAAGACCAAGGACCGCTTCGAGCAGTACTACATGAACAAGCACTCGGGACGAAAGCTCACGTGGCTGTGGCAGCACAGCAGGAACGAGTGCGTTGCGGCTGTTTTTCCTCGCGCGTCGAGCTTGCGCTCTCGTTCAAGTTCGTTTGCTGAATGAGACGTCCCACGGTACAGACTCCGCACGCTCTACACGCCGCAGAAGTACTTTTTCGTCACCTCGACGCACCAGGCGTGCATTCTCCTCCAGTTCAACTCGTCCGGCGACTCGCTCTCGCTGAAGGATATCGAGACGGGCACGGGCCTGCCCGACGAGACGCTCAAGCCGATCCTCGCCAACTTCCTCAAGCAGCGCGTGCTCGAGCTCAAGGACGGCATGTACGAGCTCAACCTCGGCTTCAAGAGCAAGAAGATCAGGGTCCCGCTCAACGTGCCGATCAAGGCTGAGCAGAAGCAGGAGAGCGCCGACGTCATGAAGGTGCGTCCCCCTCACCGCTCGAACGCTTGGCTGCGCGCGCTGACCCGGCTCGCTCACAGCATGTCGACGAGGACCGCAAGATCCTCATCCAGGCGACGATCGTCCGGTGCGCTGCGTTCTTTCGACCTGTCAGCATGCGAGGGCGCTTGACTGCCAGCTGATTCGCGACGGTCCCATCGCCACCCGCACACAGCATCATGAAGTCGCGCAAGACGCTCAAGCACCAGCAACTGATCGCCGAGACGATCGACCAGCTCAAGGCGCGCTTCCAGCCCCGCGTGCCCGACATCAAGAAGCAGATCGACGTCTTGCTGGACAAAGAGTACCTCGAGCGCGAGGAAGGCAGCAGGGACAACTACAGGTGCGTTCCGGCGAGAGAAGGCTCGGTTGGTGCGGGGGTCAGAGCCTCCCTTGGTTGCTGACTTTGTCCTCCCGCTTCTCCGTGTCGTACAGGTACCTCGCCTGAGCTCGCCCGCACATCCTCCAGATCGTCCGCCTCACTTGTCCTCCTCCGCCTCGTTTCCCCGTCCTCTCGCATCGACCGCCTCCAATCACCCTGCCGCATTCAGCTCTCGGTCCTCTCCTCGTGTCACGCCCACCTCGCATGCAAACCCCTTCAGTGCCCCTCCCTAGCCCCCCCCCCCTCCCCCCCAACCCACCCTCCCACTTGTACCTTCCTCTCACCTCGCTTGCCATTTGTTTCGTGTCGTCTTCCCCTTCTCGAATCGAAAGTGCTGCTGTAGATACCCCCCCCCCCCCCCTCCACCTCCCCTTTCTCCTCTCATCGCTTACTCTCCGGTTGTTTCAGAAACGATTGTCATCGATGATCACCGCAAGAGATAGAAAGTGTAGGAGGCTAGCGGCTGATGGGGGGGGAAAAAAAGAAACAAAAGGAGAGAAGAGCGAATGGCCTGCCTGCTCCACACGAGCGAGGAGTTCGAGTCAGGTTACCGACCGACCGCTAGGAAAGTGGTGACATGCAGAGAGGCGCGAGATGGATGGGCGAGATGACGAGGGAGAGTGGAGCGAGAACGTATGTAGCGTTGACAAGAGGGAGAAGGAAATGAACGCGCGCGAGAGATCGAGAGAGAGAGAGAAAGAGAGAGATTCTATATATCGGTGGACGAGCGGGGGAGGGGGAGAAAAGGGAGGAGGGGGAGAAAAGGGAGAAGGGCAAAGAAAAAAAAAAAACCCCCGCCCCGCCCCCGCTGCGTCGTCTAGTGTTGTCGGGAGAGGAAAAGTCAGAAGGAGAGAAGGAGGGAAAGGGGGGAGGGGAGGGCTGATGGTCGATCCGCTGGGGAAAGAGCTAGGTACAAAGGTGAGGGCTGTATAGGTTCGTGCCCCGACTGTCGAGTGGTCCATTCGCGACTTTTACTCCCTCGGGACCTCTGGCGCCACCCCTCCCAGCGCCGCAAACGCCTGCTGCTGGCGCTGCTGCTGCACCGCGGCGGGACTGGTCGGCCTCGAACTTGGCGCCGAGCCAGGCTGACTCGCGTAGCCCGCATGACGCTCGTCACTCACTACTTGCCCCTGGCCCGACCCGCGACTCGCCGTCCCGGGCCGACTCGACCCCTGCGCTGCGAGGACCGGACTGCCAGGCTGCGAGCGGTACGGGTGCGCGCGGACCTGGTGGAGGTTGTGTCGACCGTGGTCCAACCCGTGCTTGCTCGCCTCGATCGCCGAGGCCGCACCACCGGCGACGTCGGGCGTCGCAGCGCGCGAGTTGCCAACGCTGTTGTCGCCGCTCGTTCCCTCCGCCGCACTGGGCAACCTCAGCGGCGGCAAATGGACGGGACTCGTCGCGCGACTCGGAGCGCGAGAGACTTGCGCACTCATGAGCGTCAGCCCCTTGAGCGGTCCGAGGACGGGCGACGTCGAAGGCGTGAGTTGGTAAGCGAGTTGTTGTTGAAGCTGGCCGATCGCGTGTTGTTGGCCGTGTCCGGGTTGAGAGGCCATGCCGATTCCGGGGACGAGTCCCGCCGCAGGGTGAAGAGGCGGGAAGGGCGACGAGGTCCCGCTTGACGCAGCCGAGTTCGGATCAAGTCCAACCGCCGCCGCCGCCGCCGCGACATTGTGATCAACGACGAGCGCATCCGACGACGTCGTGTGTTTCGGGCTGGACGCCGGCGAATTGGCGAGCGAGTGGTCCGCCGTCGACGGGAGCGAGTAAGGCGCGTAGGCGTGACGGTGCTGGTGGCGCGCCAGCGAGCCGTGGTGCGACGGGTGCGAGGGATCGTGCGAGTGCGAGTGGCGCGAGGCGGGGTCGTCCGCGGGGGCTTGGGCGGCACTGTGTTGCGGCAGGAGCGGAGGCGCGGTGTGGCCTCCGGCTGGACGACGCGGAGCGGTCCCGGACAACGCCGCAGCATGAGCCTGCTGAGCCGCAAGTTGCTGCTGCTGCTGCTGAGCTTGCAGCGCGGCGCTCTGATACGCCGACGCCGCATAAGGCTGTCCAGCTGCCATCCCCGCCGCCGCCGCATAAGGCCAATACGCCGCCATCGCCTGCGCCTGAGCCGGGTCGAACGAACCGTACGGCGTACTACCCGCGCTCGAGCCGCCCGCCGTACTGCCAGGCGCAGACCCGCCAACCTGAGGCTTGATGTCGTCCACCGCGTGCTGCTGGGCTTGCTGGGCCTCTGCGGCCGCACGCTCCCGCTCGCGCTCCATCTCGTGCAGCCCACTTGCCGCCGCGAGCGCGAGCGCATTCAACGGGCGTCCGTCCGCACCAGCCTGGACCTGCTGCTGCTGCTGCTGCTGCTGGGCGGCAGATGCGGGCGAAGGAAGCGCATGCGCCTGCGCCTGCGCCTGAGCCATCTGCTGCTGCTGCTGCTGCTGCTGGCTCGCAATCGCCTGCTGCTGGAGCTGCTGCATCCCCTGCACCTGTCCCGGCGGCGCGGGATACCCATACGGCGTATAACTCGCCGGGTACCCCGGATAAGGCTGCGTCGTCGGAGGCGTCTGCGTGCTCGTCGTTGAGGGAAGAGGGGGAGGCGGGACGGAGGGGTAGCCGTAGGGGTACATGGACATGGGAAGGGCGGGGTAGGCGTAGCCTGGGTAGCCGGGGGGCGGGGGGTAGTAAGGTTGCTGTGGGCGAGCGGAGCGAGCGAGTCAGTGAGCGAGTTCGAGATGACGAGCAGAGCGAGTGGGGACGCACGTAACCCATCATCGGCGCGCCATACGGATTACTCGCCGCCGCCGCCGCTGCCGCAGCAGCCGCCTGCTGAGCCTGAGCCGTCGCGTCGTCGTTCTGGGCACGAACGAGAGCGAGTGGGGTCAGTAATCCGCTCGCGCGCGCTCACAGCGAGGATCGCTCTTCGCTCGATGAAGAAGGCTCTCGCTCGCTGACGCTCTCAGGCTCGGGAACTCACCTCGTCCCCCCCCTGCCCCTGCCCCTGCCCCTTTCCCTTCTTCTTCCCCCCTCCACCCCCTCCCGCTCCACCTGCCGCCGCCGCAGCAGCCGCCTGCTGAGCCTGTTGCTGGGCAGTCTTTTTCCGCCCGCGGTCGGACGAGTGGATGCGGACGTGTCGTGTAAGTTCGTCTGAGCGGGAGAAGCGTTTCTCGCAGCTGCGAACGGGGGGGGGGGGAGGACGAGATCGACGAGAGGAACGGTTTGATGGAAAGGAAGGGAGAGGGAGGGGGCGATAAGGGATTGCGAGGAGTGGCGGCGGAGCAAAAGGGGGTCAGTGAATCGCTCCAAGTCACTCTTGACGGAATCCTGTGCCAGCGCGAGCGAGGCCCCACCCCATCCCGTGCTGTTCCCCATCTCCCGCCTTTATCGCCTTCTTCCCTCTGTGAACGGTCGACGCAGTGACTCACCCAGGATGGGTACAAGCATGCGGCTTCTCGCCGGTGTGCGTGCGGATGTGGCGCGTCTGGTGTTCGAGGCGATAGAAGGCTCGCGGGCAGAGCGGGCATTTGTACGGCCTGCGGTGCGCGCGCGCGCGTGGGATCAAGTCGCACCGTCAGCTCACGATGATCAGTCTGGGAGAACGCACCGCAGCGACCGAAGAACCTCCCCCCCGGGAGAGAGGTAGGAGTTGATCGTGCTGATGAAGAGATGGCGCGCTCACCTCGGGATCTGGTCTCGCGAGGGGAGCAAGCTGGCGGCCGTCACACCCGCTGGGGTGTGTCCCTGTGCATCGAGAGTGACTGGCTGTTGGGGCGGGGGTTGCTGGAGGGGCGTCGGGAGTTGCTGAGCGGTGTTGTGCTGCGAGGCGACGGGAGGCGGGTCCATCGCGCGCGGGCGCTGCCGGTGGTAGGACGCCTGGGAGTTGCTGAGCGAGTGTCGTGCTGTGGACTGCGTCCGAGTGCGAGTGAGTCGCGGCGAGGGAGGAGTGCGGGGGACCAGACGGGGGGGCAGCCTGAGGGGGCGGCACGAGTGAGGCGAGGCGAGGCGAGGCGAGGTAGTCGAGTTGGATTGGGCTGCTGTTAACGCAGTGAGCTGCAGCGCTAGACCACCCAGCCAGCCAGTCAGCCAGTGTCCCGCGAGTCGCAGGCCGGCCCAGCTCACCTCGCACGGCAGCATCATGCTCGCAGTCAAGTTGGAGACGAGTGTTGCCTGCAACGCGTTACATACAGTGCAGTGTCGACTGCTCGCCGTTCTCCTCGACGTCGACACTCTGCTCGTCTCGATCCGCTAGCAGGTGGCACTCTTCCTTCGTCAAACGTCCTCCCAGCTGCGCTCCTCTCGACTGAGCGCCTCTCCTCGTACTGCAACTCGACGCAGCCCGCGTGCGAGAAAGGAGGATCACCCATCATGGACTCGGAGCGACGGAGGAGAGCCTTCGTTTCGATCTGGACGAACCGCTCGAAGGAGGAGGACGAACCTTTCTTCCCGTCCGAGTCCTTCTCGATTTCTGCTCGTCCCTTGTCCTCGAGCGCGCTCAAGCTCGTGACGCTGCACTGCGCTCCAGTCGCCCACAAAGTCTCCTCCTCAGTCTCCTCGTTTCGAGTTACGTCTTCGGGGCGTCCCTTGCGACCGCCGTCCTTCCAAAAACTGTTCTCTCTCGCCCGTGTGAAAGGTCTTTGAACTAGAAAGTCAGCCGAGGCGGAAATCGAGGCGAGCAAGCGTCTACCCCGTCTCTAATTCTAGCTTGGTTCCAGGCAGCTCCTCGCGGCTTCGTCCGGTGAGGTCGTCCATGCCACGCGGGTTGGCTGAAGTGTGTGGCCCTCGAGTTGTAGCCGAGAAGGAATGGGAAAGGGAGCGTCGAACGCTTGCGGAGGAGAGAAGGCCCAAGTTACGCGCACTCGCCTCGTACAGTGACAGTGTGAACGGCACAGGGCGTTACCTCACAAGCAGTGATAGCTCAGTGGTAGAGCGGCCGACTGCAATGGCTCTGGCATCCCCAGAGACTTAGCGTGATCGTCAGGTCCCGAGTTCGATCCTCGGCCACTGCTCGTTGCTCATATTTTTTGCATCGTCCATTCGACCGGGAGGACGAAGGAGCGAGACGGCGAGTCGCTCGATGTCCCGTGCCCTGCGACCAGCTCGTCAACGCTCATCTGGGCTTCCTTGAAACCTTGCGGACCACCAGCACCCAGTCGCGACCGCCGCAGCCCTTGCGGAACGCCCGCTCATCACTCCCCGCCTCGTCCTCGGCCGACTTCCTTCTCCCGAGCTCACTCTGCGCCGCATGATCCCCGTCCGACGCCCTCTTCCCGCTCACCCACTCCTCTCCTTCCCACCCGACTCGCAACTCGCCAAGCCCGCCGCGCTTCCGAGAAGAGAGGACGAACGACCCCGCTCGACGGCGCTCAAGGTCCTCTTGTTCACGCCGCTCGTGTTCGTGTTCTGCTTGTTGGGGTTCGCCGCGTACGCGTTCTTGTGGTCGTTGTGTATCGTGCGTCCCCTTCTCTTCCCCTTTCCCGTCGTTGCGGTCGCTCACACCCTCGCTCCTCCTCCTCTTCGTGGATTCAGGGATACCTCGTCTTCCGCCGCCACGCCACCCTCAAAGCCATCCTGTACTCGGCGCCCTTCACATGGTTCCTCTTTGCGTGCGGCGGGAGCTTCTGGATGGCGTACTGGAGAGGAGGGGGAGTCGTCCCTGGTGCGGGAGAGTGGAAGAGGGGGGATGAGGAGGCGAGGGTTGCGAGTGTCGGAGTGAAGCGGGAGCTGAGGGTTTTTTTGGCAGAGAGGGAAGAGGACGCGGGTGAAGACGAGGGGTTGTTGGAGGCTGAAGAAGGCGCGAGAGGGAGGAGGAGGACGTTGCAGGTCAAGAGCGATGGGTCGGTTCGGTTCTGCAGAAAGGTGCGCGTCGACCGTCACGCTGTCAGGTCGGGACCTCGATCTCGACGAAGCGAGGGCTGACTGGCGCAGGGTGGCGTCGTCCGCAGTGCAACATCCCGAAACCGGACCGCGCGCACCACTGCTCGTCCTGCGGCCGCTGCGTCCTCAAGATGGACCATCACTGCCCGTGGCTCGGCGGCGGCTGCGTCGTACGCCCTCTCCCGTCAACCTTGTGAACGGCAATCTCGCTCACACACACTCGCCTCTCGCAGGGCTGGGCAAACTACAAGTTCTTCCTCCTCGCCTTGTGGTACACCGGGATCCTCGGCATCTACTCCTCCGTCGTCCTCTTCCACGAACTCGTCGCCTTCGTAGGCGAACACGACGATGTCTGTCCCTCTTTTCCTCCCCGTCCACTTTGTCGCGCTAATGGATCATGGGGGCGGGCAGGGTTTCGAGTTGGCGCCAATCTCGTGGGCGCTGGCTGCGTTGCTTGGCGTGATCTTCGGCGTCGCGGTAGGCTGTTTCGGACTCTACCACCTCTACCTCGCCTGCAAGAACCGGTTCGTTCTCCCCCCTTGCTCTCCGCTCTTTCTCCCGCTGACGACACGGCCGGTCGGAGACGGCAGCACGACGATCGAAGCAATGGAACACCCCACCTCGCTCGCGCTCCTCACTCCCTCCCTCTCCCATCCCTCCTCAAACCGCACCCTAACTCCCACCGAGCGTCGCCGCCTCGCCGGCGCCGCACGAACCTACAACATCTACGACCTCGGCACGCGAGAGAACTTGAGACAAGTGTTCGGCGGGAGGGAGAGGTGGTGCGAGTGGGGTTGTCCTTGGGGCTGGCCGTGCGTTGCGTTCTCGCTTCCTTTCCCTCTCTGTCTCTTCCCTCCCGTGTTGGTTGGTGAGAGAGGACGAGCTGAATCTTCTTGGTGCGTGCGAGTAAGACCTGGAGACGGCCAGACGTTTCCGATCAACGAGGACCACCTCGACCAGCTTCGGCGAATCACCGAGCAAGTGTACGCTGATGCCGCGACAGGGAGCGCGCACGAGGTTGGCGGCCCAGATTCGGACGAAGAGAGTCCGAGCGACGAGGATGGGCCAATCAGGCGAGCGTGAGGAGGACCAAGGACTGAGGACCGAGATATTCTTGTCGTCACCACTATGCAATAGCCTCGCCCCTTTCTCTCAAGCAGTCCTGGCTCGTCAGGCGGGTAGCGTTGCGAGAGACGATGCGACGTAGAAGTACAGGCTACTGCACGAACCAAGCTTTGAAGAAGCGAAGAGAGAGCGAGGGCCACCGGCCTAGTTGAGCCGCTGGCGCTCGATGGTCGAGACTTGGCCGCCTTCACCGCGAGAGACGCGCCAGTACCTGCAGGGCGCACGAACGTTCAGCAAGTGAGCCCGTCGAAACCGAGAGAACCGTCGCGCACTTGTCGAGGAAGCCGGACGAGCCGATCTCCCTGAGGAAGTCTTCGTCGTGCGTGATGACGATCAGCTGGAACTGCAGTGCGCGAGCAACGTGAGCGAGGCGCGGCGGCGCGAGAGAGCGCGCGACGCACGTTCGACTGTCCCCTGCGCTCCTGGATGAGCCTGTCGGGACACAGAGCGTCAGTCAACGAGGCGACTGCGAGAGGCTGGCCGCCGACGCACTCGGAGAGCGAGTTCGCGAGCGCCTTGATGTTGTCCCGGTCGAGGTTCGTCGTCGGCTCGTCGAGCGCCATGATGCCGCAGTTGACGGAGAACGACTCGGCAAGTGCGAGGCGGATAATGATCGAGGCGAGGACCTTCTGACCGGCACTGCAGCGTCCGCGCATGTCCATCTCGGTCTGATCCTTGAACATGACCACCTGACGGGCGAGAGAGGTCAGCGGAAGTGCCCGAGCGAAACGGAGCGAGCGGGGCGGACGCGGTAGTTGTACGAGCGAGCTGCGCCGGTCGTCTTGCCCTCCGAGTCGGCCTTGATCATGATCTTGTCGATGTCTGCGGTGAGCTTCGTCAGTCGCTGAGTGGGCGAGAGGCGGACGAGAGAGAGCGCACCTGTTCCCTGATACGTCTTGGTCCAGAGGTCGGCGATCGTCTCATTGATCTCCCTCATCTTGAGACCGTGGAAGCGCATGATGGCGCTGCTCGGCGCCCACATCAGCGAGCTGAGAAAGCGAGGGCGAGGGAAGGAACGCACCCGTCGAGTGCCTTCTGCAGCTTCTCGAGATCTTGGTTCGCCATCTCGGCGGTCTACAGAGTGCGATGTCAGCCGAGCCCCGAAAGCGATGTACAAGGCTCGCGCACCTTCAGGTTGATCAGCTCGCGGCGGTACTTCTCGTCAATGTCCTTGTACTCGGTGTTGAGCTCTTCCTCCTTCTCCTTGCGGTCGTTCGTCATCGACTGGATTTCGCCTCCCAGGCGTGCTTGCTGTCGACGCGGGGAAAACATTAGGCCGTCTCGGTGAGCCTCGGGCCGCGCGACGCACCTCGGCCTGCATCTCCGTCTGCTTCCGCCGCTGCTCGTTGTAGTCCGTCTCGAACTTGCGGTACGCCTTCCTCGCGCCGTCCTCGTCGAGCTCGTCGATCTGCGAGTCGATCGACTCGAGGGAGCGCTTCTCGGAGCGAAGACGGAGATTGTCCTGCAGGTTGCGCAAGACAGCCTGCGAGTCGGCGAGCATCTTGTCGATGTGCGAGACCTGCGCCTGCAGGTTGGCGATGCGCGTCTTCATGTCGCTGATGATGTTCTCATGCTGTTTGAGCTCGCGCTCACACTTCTGCAGCTGGGCATCGCCGCCGCGAGATTCGTAGCTAAGAACGGGAGGAGCGGGTCAGCCTCGCGACTCGCGCCGACCAGGTCCCGCACACGCACCTGCGAATCTCGCGCTTATTCGAGTCGAGCTGCTCGGCGCTTTTGTTGAAGACCTGCAGCTGCCTACTCGCGGCCGCCTCGTCACGCGTGAAGTCGGCTCGAATCGTCGCAAGCTCGCCCTCCTTCTGGCGGATGGGCGCGATAGCGTCGCTCAGCCTCTTGTCGAGCTCCTGCGTGCGTATAGCTGCGTCAGCAAGAGTCATGGAGAGGCGAATGGGGAAGTCAAACGCACCTTCGACTGCTTCTCGAGCTTGGCGATCTCCTCGCGCACATCGTGCTGTCTCTGCTCGAGCGTCTCCTTGTCCCGCACCTCTTGGACCTTCTTCGACAGGTCCATCTCGCGCTGGTGAATGCTCGCTGAAAGCGTCTGAAGCGTGTTCGTCGTCGACTGCTGCTCGGCGCGGACTTTCTCGGTCGCCGCCTTGACAGCGCGACTGTGGTATGGCGATGTCTCAGAACACGCGGCCGGGAAAGGGGACTGCGGTAGACGCACATCTGCTCACTGAGCAGGCTCAGCTGCTCCTGAATCTCCTCCGATGTCGCCGTCGAGCCCGTCGCCGACAGCTCCGACTCGAGCTTGCCAATCTCCGACTCAACGTCCTCGGCCTCGCGATGGAGACGCGTGACCTCGGTGGCGATCTTACGGAGCGACTGCAGGTCGCGCGACTTGTCCTTGAGCTCGTTGAGCTGCAGATTCGTCTCCTCCGCTTTCTGGCGAGCGGGGACGAGCTTCTCCTCCTGCTGCGAGGCAGACATCTCGGCGGCAGGCACTTCCTCCTTCGCAATGCGATTGAAGTTGACCTCGATAGGCATGAGGCGCTTTAGGTCGTCGAGCTGCTTAGTCCACGTCTTCATGTCCTGCTGGGCCTGGCGGAGCTCCTGCGGCGCCTTCTCCTTACGGCGCATGACCTATGAGGGGAGGAGTGTCAGTAGCAGTCGGAGAAGAGCGATTGTACGCAGACGAACGTAGCGCTCGAGGTCAGGCAGCTCATCGCGCGACACGGAGCGGTCGCAACCGAGGCAGACGTGGTTCTTCTTGGCGCCGTTGAGGATGCGATCGTAGAATTTCTGGACAGAGGCGAAGTCGGAGACCTCCCTGCGGACGGACTCGTTCACAAGTGAAGCGCGCATAACCACCAGCTGCACAGACGCACTTGGTCACCTCGGCAAGCTCCTCCTCCGCCTCCTCGAGCGCTTCCTGGACCGTCGTCTTCTCCGTGTCGAGACTGCGCAAGCCGTCCTTGATCTTGTTGTTCGCGTCTGCGGGCAACAGAAGGGTGCGCAAAGTCTCGCGCATAGCAACGGCAGCCCACCTCACCTTCCGCAGCCTGCTTCAGATCCTTGATCTTCTTTTTGGCGATGCTGACACTCGTTTCGATGTTCTGCAGCTCACGGGCAGCGTCGCGAGAAGCTCGCTCGGCAAAGGTGACGTCCTGGTCGAGTGTGCTGCACGACGCAATCGTTAGATTCGCTCGGTCGTCAACAAAGCGACACCTGCACCCACTGGACGAGTGCCGACACCTGTGCCTCCATCGACTCGGGCTGCGGGTCCGCCTTGGCAAACTTGCGGAAACTCGCCGCATTCTTGTCAATTAAGCTCGCAATCGCCTCGTCCTTGCGCTTGCGCTCCGTGCGCCTGAGCTGGAGCCTCGCGCGCGTATTGGCTTGTGCGTTGAGGCCGGCGAGCTCGTTGTGCACAGCATCGCGGCGCTCCTCGAGGTCCTTCACCTCGCGGGCCTTGTCACGGAGCTGCTGGGTGTAGTTCGCAGTGTTCATCTGGTCCTCGACCTTCTGACGGCGCTCCTTGTCCTCGGCGAGCAGAGACTCTTGGTACGTAATGTCGGCGACAGTCGTCGTCGTCGCGTCGAGCTGCCGAGAGATGTTGGCGATGCGGGTGTCGGCGGCGCGCTTTACGGTGCCACGTCAGCTCGCTGTTCACTAAGGGAGAAACCGGTGCACTCACAATCTGGTCCGCAATGCTGGCTTTGGCACGTTCGTCTGCGGCCCTCGCGCTCTTCAACGCCTGGATCTCATCCTGATACTTGTTCTCGGTCGTGCGAGCCTCGCTCTGCAGGTTTTAAGTCACGTCGGTCGGTTGTGCCGGGTCAGCGTGAAGGACAGCCGGGGCATCGCAAAGGACAGCCGGGGCGCACCTTGATCTTCTCGATCTTGCGCTGCTGGGAGACGATCACATCCTCCATCTTCTCCTCAAACTCCCGAATCTCGCGCTCGTTGAGCTCGTGGTCGTAGCCAGGGATTTCGTGCTTCTCCGACAGCTCGCGGATCAGGCTCTTGCGCGCTTCGAGCATTTCTTGATGGCGCTGCAAGTCGGGCGGGTCAGCCTGTGGTCAGGATGAGGGGAGCGTCGACCAGACTCGCCTGCTTGAGGGCGAGGAGCCGGCCGTGCGTCGTCTGCGCAGCGCTGCGCTTGCGCTCAAAGTTGGCGAGCGTGTCCTGCTCGTCGCCGAGCTTCTGCTTCGTCGCCTCGCGCTCCGAACGAGCTTTGTCGAGGTCGGCCTCGTGGTTCTCGATCTTCTTCTTGAGCTCATGCTCAGAATCTGCATGGGACGAGGACTCGGCATCAGTCTTGACGCGAGCCGAACATGTCGCCGCACGAAGCAGTGGATGAAGCGCCCGCGCACCAGGCAGCTGCTTGACACCGTTGAGCAAGTTGTTCAAGTTCTCTTCGTGGATCTTGCGCCGCTCACGCAGCGTGTCGACTCGGCCGATAATGTCCTGGTACTTGCTCGCCTGGGTGAAGAACTTCTTGTTGCTCTCGACGAGCTTGGCGATCTTCTCCTCGAGCTCGTCGTACGTGGCCTGCTTGACGCTGATCTGCGTCGAGACCTTCTTGAGGTTCTCGCGGAGCTGCGGAGGATGGCATCGTCAGCAAGGATCGCAGCGGAGAAAGAAGCGAGTTAACGCACCCTGAAGGCACGGTCGCGGTCGGTCTTGAGCGCGGCGAGCTTCTCCTTGTCGACCTTAATGTCGACGTTCTGGTCTTTTCGAATGCGCTTGATCTCGTCGAGAACCTTGGTGTAGCTACGAGAACAGAAGCCTCGTCAGCACCAGTCGACTCTGGCAATCCACCACGAAAGCCGGCGTAACTCGACAAGCCGACTCACTCGGTCGCCTCAAAGATGTCGTCAAACTTCTTCTTGAGCGCGGCAGGCTCGGAAAGTGGCCAATTCGACTCTTCCTGGTGGCAGAAGATGACATTCTGGAGAATGGCCTTTGAGACGCCGAGCTGGGCCGGCACTTCCTCGTCGATGTTGGCGCACTTGGTCGAGAGCGTTTGACGTTTCTGCGCCCGAGAATTGGGTTTGCGTTTCGAGCCAGCTCTCGCGACGACCAACGCGGCGAACGCACCTTCTTGTCTACCTGATCTGCATCCGCGTACGAGATGACACCCTCAAGTGTTTTCATGGACAAGCCTGACGCAGTCTTCTTTTTCGTGACCTGTAGGCGACGCTCGACGAGCATCTTCTCCCTCCGCAGGTTGTTGAAGCGGAGCTTGACCTGCGCCTTGACTTCGGACGTTCCGGCGATCTGTCGTCAAACATGAAAGTACGGTCAGTGCTGTGAGTGAGTGAGGAAGAGATCGAGAGGAGCGGGACGCACAGCTGGGTCATGAATCCAGGCTCCACCTTTCGAACCGGGAGGCAAGTCGCCCGTCGTCGCGTATTTGAGGCACTCGATGATAGTCTGCGAGCAAATTAGCGTTCAATGCATGCCCGGATTCGAGTACTTCGACAACCTAGACCAGCAAGCCGCCATCTGCAGAAGATGAATTCGGTAACGCACCGTCTTCCCGCTTCCGTTGTGTCCGACGATGACCGTCAGTGGCGAATAGAACTGCATGACGGATATCTCATTTGAGTCGAAGGAGCGGCTGTACGTACGAATCGACTCCGTTAGCCTCACTTCCCGGTAAAGAGGATTCGGTCAAACGCGCATGCCGCGGATGGCGAGCTTGTCAAGAGACGACCTGTGGAGCAGCGGACTGGTTTTAGCAGCTCTCTCGCAGCCATGTGACCCGGAGGGCGGAACTCGCATGTTGCCTGTGGTGGGGAGGGAGATCGTCTGAATGTCCTGATGTCAGCGCGACTTCGCCTATAAGCCGCCTGCCTCGACACTACGACTACTTTTACTGCGTCTGGATTCGATGGCGACCGCTACGCGGGATGGTGGAGGCTGTTCGAGGTCGACTGATGAGGAAGAAGCGTGAAAGGGTGTGAGGCGACGGCGGTGCGCAGGCGCGTGCCTGGCCGCCAAGCACGACTTTGAGAAGTTGGAGTAAGACTCAAGCAGTAGCAAGCGCCACTTAAGCGCCAGCGAGGCGAAGGATGGAAGTCAATTTGCGGGTGGCCGTTTCGCGAGGCGAGTTGAGCGACTTCAAGCTGGGAAGGCAGAGCTAGCTGGCTGCAGACCATGTAGCATTGTTTGAAGGTCCCTGCGGGCGAGAAGAGCCCAAGAGACCTGAGCCAGCTGCTCAAGGAAGAAGACAGTCCTCTCCAGGTTGACATCGCTGCTCTCCTACCAATACCGCAGTCAAAGGTTGTGCAAAGGATACACAGTACAAACAAGCGACTTCTACATGCGCTGCTTGGACTATCGAGGACTGCGAGGGTCTTGAAAGGCGCGGGGATCAGAAGGACTGCTCGTGCAGTGGTCGTAGGTTGGAACGGAGAGGTTCTGCCAGATAGGAGGTGTCAGGGCTTGCTCCCAATTGACGACGCACACGAGAAGGTCAGTTCGGGTGCGCGGAACGCACTGATGAGCGGATGTAGTTGTGCAAGGTAGGTGATTGCCCACCTGTGAATCGGCAAACTGGTCAGCGCGCTCCTCGTGGGGTAGACAACATCGAGAGATCTATCCTACGCACATGAGCCAGCAGCAGGTAATGACAAGCGTGATGCTTGTCCGGATGACACTGCCAGCGGGACGAAGTGGGGTCAGTGAGAGCGAGGGCGACTTGGGGCAGACTGGCTGGACAGTTCGGCCATTCATGGGGTCCGTCGGAAATCCACTCACACCTGGTTCTCGCCCTTTGGCACCGAGACCCATGCGCCAGCCGCCGCTCCAGCCGCGATGAGGAGGGTGAGGAAGATCCTGCCAGGCGGGCGCAAGCGAGTTAGCGAGGCGTCTAGGCCGAGTTCGACTGATTGGCCTGCGCACAATCCACCGCCCATAGCTGGCTTTCGTGGCTGTTCGTGAGTGAGAACAGGGAGCGTGTTCGTCGTTGGTCCTCGTCACTACGCTGTCACTCGCTGGATGGGCTTGCTGGGCTGTCAATCCGCTTGCAAGAGCTACTGCAGGCGGCTGGCTCCCTCTCTCAGCCTCCGCTTCGCCGTTCTTCCCTTGTGTCCTCCCTCCGATTCTCATCAGTTACGAGGTCTCTCTCAAGCGAAAACGCTTTGAGGGAATAGGAGCGGCACAGAAGGGGCTCGACGGGCTTCACGAACGCACGGTGTCACGCACGGTGTCCGGCAACGGAAGACTTGCGCAGGCGATTGACGGTGGTGGGCGATTGAGCGCGAAGCGGGCGTCGACTATGGCGACAAGACTGAAGCTTGCGAGCGGCTCCGAGTCCCAATCAGGGGCATCAGCATGTTGCTAGACAGACCCTCGCAGAACGGCAAGTTGCAAGGGCTACCAGGTGCCCAGAACTGTTCTCACTAAGGGGCGCTGCGTTCGCGCCACAAGGCGATAGCGACTCCATCTGCGCCGTACAAAAGTGTACGCACCGGGCGAACGCTGGCTGAGCGACGCGTGCGCCTCATTCTGTGTCGCCTTCTTTCCACGGCTCCGGAGATGCCGCCGCCAACCGTCGCTCTCCCGAAGCTTTCTCCTTCTGTGGCGTTATTTGCGAGCCTCAAGCTCTTTCGCTGCCTAAACTGTTTTCGCACGGTGATTGCCAGACTCATCGTCCGCTGTTCACGGTTCGGCGAACTCACCCTCTCTGGCCCTCCATCCCCCTTTCTCTTTTGCTTGCTGCACTCGGCCGTCCCTTTTCCGCTGCCGACTCTTCCCAATTGTCCGGCCGACAAGCCTGGGTACCCGAGCCGTTCCAATGACGCCGCTATTTCTGGCGGTCGCAGACGAAATGTGTGGCGGCGCTGCATGCTCTCCTCTCAGATCTCACCCCGCGCCGTCGTACGTGGGGTTCCCGCAAAAGCAACAGCAAGGGTGAGGGAGAAAAGATGCGACCAAGCATCCTGGGTGGGGGAGAACGAGGGAGAGAGGGCGGTCCGCGGACTCTCCAGCTTGTTCCTTCCTCCCCCACACGTCTCCTATCTGCGCTTTGTCGTGGCGAACACTGGTTGCCAAGCACGCAGAGCGAGCGAATTGACGAAAGGAAGCAAGGAAACGACGACGTAACTTAGGACAGCGGGGCGGACAAGTGTGGGGTGGGTGAGTAAGAGCCAGCACCACACTAAAACTGACCAACCCTCCCGCAGCTTTCCATGAAGGGTCAGAACTGAAGAAGAACCTCCTGCTGAACCATTCTCGTCGTCCTTTGGTCCTGCGAGAACGTGCGAGCTCGGCTGGTGCAGTGTGTATCTCCTTTCCCCTCGCGAACGTCGCACCGTCTCGGCTTTTCCGTGACGAGGTTCGTGCGTACTAAGAGGATCGATTGTACCTGGCTAGCTCCGCATTTGTAGCGCACCCCACGGCACTCCTTTCTGGTCCTCCAAGTTGGCTCCGGGTGCCCCTCTTTCTCTCCTCCTGCTCGCTCGTCTTCCACCGCTTCTATCCTACGCTACTTTATCGAGCGAACGACGACGACCATGTCCCACCCTGTCGATTCGACGCACCCTGTCGAGCCTTCCATCGCTAGGATGACGGAAGAAGCGGCGAAGCAAAAGGCGGTCGGTACATCGGAGAAGAGGGAATTTGCTGGCGAGGACGACTTCAAGCACCTCGACAACCTTCGCGAGAACCCGAATGCTGTGCTGGAGAACCCTCTCCAGGTTTGTTGCCATTGTCCCTTCCTCATCGCCTGTCGCCGTGGTGCCGCGGCGGGCCTTTCGCAGGACTTACTGACGCTCGCACACGGTACAGGGCATTTCTCACGAGCGTCTCGAGGGTATGTACTGAGTCCTCGCTGTCGATGGGTCTCGCAGGAAACTGACCTCCTCTTCCTCCTCATCAGCCATGGGTCGTGCCTTTGCGCGCGAGAAGGGCCTCGAAGAGTTCGAGGAGGAGTTCGCCAAGGGTGCACAGCTTGCCCAGGATCCTCTCGCTTTCGAGTCGGTTGCCATGCTCGGCGATGCCGACCGCGAGATCCTCCGCGACGAAGTGGTTCGTCACGCTCCTCGCTTCTCTTCCGCTCGGATCTGACCCCCTCTCTCACAGGCGCACAAGTGGCGACACCCTTGGCAGTTGTATTCGCTCGTCGTGTGCTGCTCGATGGCCGCCGCCGTTCAGGGAATGGTGAGTCGGCGGTTCGGAAAGCCTATCTTGCCTTGCTCCTTGACGACCGCCTTCCGGCCCGCGCATGACCTCCGTTCGTGTACCCTTACAAATCTTAGCTGACGCTATCTGGGCCTCCCTCCCGTAGGACGAATCGGTCACCAATGGGGCAAACTTGTTTTGGCCGCTTGCGATGGGCCTCGATACCGCGCCTGGACCGACCAACCCCAACGCCAGCCACAACGAGTGGATCCTTGGGTGCGTTTGGGAGGTCGCAGAAAGGCTTTGGGAGCGCTAGCTGACGAGAAAAGCGCAGTCTCGTCAACGGCGCGCCGTACCTTTGCTGCGCCGTCCTCGGTTGCTGGCTCACTGCTCCTCTGTGCGTTCGGAATTGTATTTGAGACGTCAGAACGCTTGCTGACCGGTCCTTCTGCGCAGGAACAACTGGCTCGGTCGCCGCGGCACCATCTTCGTCACCGCCTTCATTTCCGGCGCCGCCTGCATCTGGTCAGCCTGCACCTCGACTCGCTGGAACCTCTTCGCTGCTCGTTTCGTCCTCGGTCTGGGTATCGGACCCAAGTCGGCGACCGTTCCCGTCTTTGCTGCCGAAACTGCCCCTCCTCTGTGCGCACACTCTAATCTCGGCTAGCCTGCCACTTCAGCTGACCCATGTCAATTGCAGCATTCGCGGCGCTCTCGTCATGCAGTGGCAAGTCTGGACCGCCTTCGGTGAGTTGCCTTCCTCGAATCGATGAGGAGTAGTGCGCTGACTTCGTTCTCCCGTAGGCATCATGCTCGGCACAGTGTCCTCCCTCGTCTTCTATCATGTTGGCGACACCGCTCACATCCACGGGCTCAATTGGCGCCTCATGCTCGGGTCGTGGGTCTCGCCTTCGCTCGCCTGAGAAGGTCAATGCACTCATCCCGATTTCTTTCGCTTCTCCTCCTCTGCCTCCCACTGCTTACAGCGCCTGTCTACCTGCGTTTTTTGTCATGAGCCAGGCATGTTCTCCCTTCTGCCCTCGATCGCCATGTCGGCTCACCATTTCGTCCTCTTCGGCTGCACGCAGGTCTACTTCTGCCCCGAGTCGCCTCGTTGGCTTATTGGTCCGTCTTCCTCACTCCTGACCTCGATTGTATTGCTCACACGCCTTCTCTCCCACCTTCACCTCGCCGTCGCATCCCTCGCGCCTTCTCCTCCTCTAGGTCGTGGCCGGTATCGCGACGCGTACAATTCGCTCTGCCGCCTTCGTTACTCAAAGCTTCAGGCTGCTCGCGACTTGTTTATGATCAACGCCCTCCTCGAGGAGGAGGCAAACATGCCCTCCGGCAAGGCCGCTCTCCTCGAGCTCTTCGCTGTCGGCCGTAACCGTCGCGCCGCTCTCGCCTCGGGCATCGTCATGTGCGTCCAGTTCTGTCACCTATGGAGAGCAGTCGATGCTGACTCAGCATTGCTTCGCAGGTTTATGCAGCAATTCTGCGGCATCAACGGTTTGTCTTCGCGGTCTCGCATCGTTTCGCTCCTATCTCACGCTTTTCCCCGCTCCCAGTCATCGCCTACTATTCGTCCACCATCTTCCGCCGTGCGTTTCCTCTAACTTACCCGTTCTTGAACCGACCTGACCTTCCTTACTTCTGCAGAGGCCGGCTTTAGCGAGATCACAGCTCTCGGCGCGACTCTCGGATTCGGGTGCGTCTCGCTTTCTTCACGTTATGCTGAGTTCTGCTGACGAGTACCTTCGATACCTAGCGCGCTCAACTGGGTCATGGTCCGCCTTCTCCTCCCCCGTTCCCCTCGGAAGCTGCTCACCTTCCCTCCTTCCGCAGGCTGCTCCCGCCGTCTGGACCATCGACAGTGAGTACGCGTTATCGCCGCGAGGAAAAAGCAGACTGAGCTGAACTCGTCGCTCGCAGCTTTCGGTCGGCGCAACCTCCTCCTTACGACCTTCCCGCTCATGTGCATCTTCCTGCTCATGACCGGCTTCGCCTTCTACATCCCCGACACCAGCAAGGCTCGCATCGCCGTTGTCGCCCTCGGCATCTACCTTCACTGTGCGTCTCGCCCTACTTCCTCCCTCTCGATCTCTCGGCTGATCCTCCCATCGCTCATTTCGCGCAGGCATGGCCTACTCTCCTGGCGAGGGGCCTGTGCCGTTCACGTACTCGGCCGAGGTGCGTTGCGCCCGCCCTCTCTCGCCTCGCTCTCTCTGTCGCTGACCTTCCCTCGCTTCTAGGCTTTCCCGCTGTACGTCCGCGACGTCGGCATGTCGTACGCCACCGCCGTCACTTGGCTGTTCAACTTCGTGAGTCTCGATGCGGCTATAACGGCAGTGACCAGCGAGCTAAACGACTGGTTCAACCTGCGCAGATCGTTGCCCTTACCTTCCCTCGACTCCTCACCGCTTTCACGCCGCAGGGCGCCTTCGGATGGTGTACGTCTCTCCCTCTCTGTTCGCGCGACGCGCCCTTCGCTGTCGCCGGCGAGGTTCTCCGCGAAGATCCCATACTGAATCACACGCTTCGCAGACGCCGGGTGGAACGCCGTCGGCACGCTCCTCGTCCTCTTCTTCGTTCCCGAGACAAAGGGACTTTCGCTCGAGGAGCTCGACCAGGTCTTCAGCGTCCCGACTCGCAAGCACGCCTCTTACTACGGCAAGGGCGTCGGGTACAACTTCCGCAGGTACATCCTCCGCCAGCGGCTCCCCCCTCGCGCGCCGTTGTATTCGTGGGAGGACAAGACCATCGCTCGCGAGATCTGAGCTGGTCTCGTTGCGCTTCGTTCCCTCATGTCGTTCTCGCTCCCTTCCCTTTCTCTCGGTTCTCCACTTAATAGCAGTCCGTTCGCACTCGCACGGGTTCCTCGTAACGATCAGTATCCTCTGTAGGCCCTCCTCGCTTTCGGTTGCAAGATCAAAAGCAGGTTGCCGCATCTCTCATGACCTTCGAGGAGCGGACGGTCGGGACAGAACGATTCAGTTGCGCGCTTGCAGGTTCGCAGCGACCTCGAATGCCTCCCAAGGCGGACGAGTAAGTTGATCAGGGTGGACACGGACGCTCACGGACGGACGACAGTGGCAAGGGAGAAAGCCTCGTCGCGTCCTCGCCTTCTCGACGCAAATCCACGCGACCTTTCCCTCCGACAGTCCTATAACACACACGCACATGGCAAGAACGAAAGTGAATGGATGCTTGATTGGGCACTGCATGAGGGTTGTACGAGTACGAAAGACTTGTGTTCAGACACTTGTGAAAGAGAGGGTGACGAAAGATGAGGGGGTATAGTCAAGCATGAGGGCACTGAAAGGGTTCGGAGATGAAGGGAGGGATGGCACAGAGGCCTTGACTTAACGAACGAAGGGGGAAGTGATGGCACGAGTTTCGGAAAGGAGCGAGGGGGCGCGACGATGCCGTGTATTGCGCGAGGATAACCAAAGTGTGATGAGACGAGCCGTATGCACAAGAAGCGACGCCGACGACGCAAGAGGACCGCCGCCTCAGTGCTCGTCGACCTCGTGGAGCGAGAGAGCGCTGCCCGAACGACGTGTGAGGACGCCGCGCTCGACCGTGCCGCTCACGCCACCCGTGTACCCGCCGAAGGTCGGCACGCTCGACGTGCTCTGCGTGCGCGAGAGGCGGAGGCGCTGCTTGGGCGGACCGGCGAGACTCGCGATATTGGCCGAGTTGGCGTGCATCGCAAAGGGCGAGTTGAGCGCGGCAAATGAGGCGGACGACGGGCCGAGACCAGAAGGCGTAGGCGGTGCTGACGAGATGGCGGCGAGCGAGACGCCCTGGGCATTGCGAGCGCGCTCCATCTTGCCGCGAAGGTCGGACAGGACGATCAAGTCTTTGGGGGAGACGTAGTCCTGACC
This sequence comes from Rhodotorula sp. ZM1, assembly GCA_009806315.1. Taxonomy (NCBI): domain Eukaryota; kingdom Fungi; phylum Basidiomycota; class Microbotryomycetes; order Sporidiobolales; family Sporidiobolaceae; genus Rhodotorula; species Rhodotorula sp. ZM1. The sequence goes on from QYSD01000013.1 coordinate 121,484, forward strand.
TGCGCGCGTCGAGAGATACTCGAGGGCGATCTCGAGCGACGAGAAGGCCTGCTCGAGCGTGACGGGCTGTCCGGGCAGGCGGCTAGCCGAGAGCGACGGCGCCATGGCGGAGCTGCCGATGCTGCTGCTGCGCGAGAGCGAGACCGACGCGCCGAACGAGAGACCCCCCGAGATGGTCGAGCGCCGGGCGAGGAGTGGCGGCTGTCGTTGCTGCTGCTGGTTGGGGTCGGCAGATGCAGGGTATGCCTGAGAATGCGGGTATCGTTGTTGATGCGATAGATGCTGGGGATGGGACGAAACCGACGACGATGCGGAAGACCCCTGAAAATACTGAGAAGAAGGAGTGTGCGAGGCGCCCGCCGAGAGGAATGAGCTTTGGAGCTGCGCTTGCTCCGTGCCAAAGTGGCCCGTCTGCCCATGCGGGTTGGCGGGCGTGCCCGGCGCTGAGCACAAGTTGCCCTGGCTATCGCGGAATGACCCGTAGAGCGAGCCGGTAAGAGGCGTGCCCGGGTTCTGCGACGAGAACGCCGTCAAGCCCGAGTAGACCGAGACACTCGAGGCGGTTGAGCCGGACCGGCGGTGATAAATAGACGGCGCAGGCGAAGCTCCCACGCTCGCTCCGTACGTCGCTTTTGCCGACTGCGCGCCGTAGTTGACGAGCGACGACTGGGACGACGAGTTCGAAGGACCGCCCGAGCCGGAGAGGTCATGCGGCGAGTAAGGCTGGGTGAGGCCGCTCGCGCCGGCGTACTGCACAGCCATGTCGGTCGGCGAGTAGTCTCCGCCGAGGACGAGGTCCAACGAGTCATGCTGCGACGGACGCGAAGGAGTCGACATGTTCATGCAGATCGAGCCGCTCACACCGTCGGGGCTGTACGAGAACGGCTGCGCGAGTGCGCTGACGCGTTCCGTCACTGCCGTCGACGCGCGCGAGTGCACGGTCGAATGCGTCGGTGTCGCCTCCGAGTCCATCGACAAGTCGCCAAACGAGCCGCCCGCCATCGAGTGGACCGTATCGTGCTGTTCGGCGCGCGACACGGCGGGTGAGCTGGATCGAGATAAGCTGTCGGCGAAGGCGGCAAGAGTTGACTTGGCGTTCGCAAGGCGGCGGATTGTCTTGCTGCCAACACTTCGTTTGCTCCGCCGCAACCCGCTCGGGACGTCGTACTCCTCGTCATCGTGCGGTTGACTCTGCGCGACGTCCTCGTCCTCCTCGACTGGTGGTGGCAGCGTACGCTGCGAGTTGGTCGTTGGCGTCGGGACCGGCGCAGCAGGCGAGATGGACCGCAAAGCGACGGGTGCGCGCAAGTCGGCGAAGGTGCCGCCGACGATGCTCGCGCGATGCTTGAAGCCGTCGAGCCATGTCTGGCTCGCCTTGAACTTCTCGTCGCCGATGTTGCGGGCGATGCCACGAGCTTGGCGCTGGAGGACGGCGTCGCTGAGGGGCTGGCCGAGGGGTGCATGCTCGCGCGCCCAGGCGTACAAGGCGGCGTCGATGTCGGGGAAGCGTCCGCCGGGAATGAGGCCGGGAGGAGTGGCGGCAGCCGAGTCGGCGGCGGACTCGAGCGAGACGATGGACGAGACGGAGGACGAGTGAGTGAGATGCTGGGGCGGCGGCTGAGGGGTCGCCGATGCCTCGTACAGCGACGACGCGTCCGACCCTGCACGGCGGTGCGAGCCGCGCAGAGAAGGGCCTGCGCTGTGCTGCTCCTGCTGGGCGAGGCGCGAGACCGCACTCGCGCTCGTCTCGTCGTCCGACTCCATCGCGAGGTACTTATCCTTGAACTTGAGCGTCTTGGAGATCGTACTGCGCTCGTATCCAAAGTGCGCGCCGATCTCGTCCTGCTTCCAGCCCGGATGCGTGAGGTGGAATTGGCAGATCGCTTTCCGCTCGGCGTTTGAGAGCTTGCGCGAGTGACGGTTCGCGGCCTTGATGGGCGATGAGCGCCTCCGTGCGTGCTTCTGATGCGAGTCGCGCTGGCTGTTCTGGCGCGAGAGCGAGCCTGACCGGTACGGCGTTGAGGGAGCCGTCGAAGCGCTGTCGCCGCCGCATACCGAGCTCGTCGCCGAGCTCGACTCGATGCGGCTCATGTTGAGGTTCGAGACGGACGATGGGTCGCTCGGGCTCGACCCGCGAAGCGACTGGGACGGGTCCATCGTGCTCGAGAACGATCCGCGGTGGTCGTGGAACGGCGACGGGAGCGGGTTCGGGAAGAACGGCGAGGCAGGGGACGTCAAGGCGGTCATCTGGAGTGATGTCGAAGCCGCAGACTGCAGGCTCGAGGCGCGGGAACGAGCGGGCGAGCCAGGGTCTGATGCGGGGTAAGCCTGTGCGAGCTGGGAGGGGCGGAGGGGCGGGTCGCGGCAAAAATGGCAGTTCAAGGTCAGCGCTCGCTCCAGACGGTAGCCCTGAGCTCTTCCACGCCCTCAAACTGAAAAGCGAGCTCACCTGCGCGTGTGCCGAGTCCTGGCGAGCAAGAAAGTGCGACGGGTCTGGCCCGGTACTCACGGGCTCGCGCGGGTGCTTGACGGCGTGCGCGGGTTCCTCTTCGATACCGGCCATCTGCATCTGCACCTCGAAGCCCAAGCCGTGCTGGAATGGGCGCTGCTGGGCGTGCAGCGAGCTCGAGGGGTCGAAGTCGTTTTCACTCATCAAGTCGCCGCACGGGTCGAAAAACGGCTGGTGCTGCCCCGGCTGGCGGTCCGGGCTGTACCCAGCGTGAGCCCACTCTGACCAGGCGTGCGAGCCCATGCCTGGCGACCCCTGGTGGGCGACGGCGTCGTCGAGACTGCCGCGCAGTTGGGCGGAAACGGTTCGCAGACGCTGCTGGGGAAACCCGAACTCGGCGAGGCTCATAGCGGGGCGGACTGGATGGCGAGCACCGCCAGGCGGGCTGCTCGGAGGCGAGCGGGAGCGGGACTACGGTGTCAGGAGGGAGGAACGGGGGGCGACCCTGTGGGAGAGGAGGTCGAGGGTCAGCCTGGACGATGGCGTGGGTGTCCTGCTGAGCTCGCCTGCGGTGCTCCTGTGCACGCCCAGCTGCGTCGCTCGACGTTGCCCGCGGTTCGCTCGTCGCTCGCTCGCTGGCAGGGAGAACAGCTTTCGACGAACGAGTCGGTCGGACGGGCGTGCCCTGGCTGGCTGGCTGGCAGTACTTTCCGATCCTGTGCCTGGACACGGGCGAAACCCGCCGCCACGCATGAACCCGCCCGCCCGCTCGGAGTCCGTTTGAGTTCTGCCGCTTTTGTGCTCCCGCGCTCTCCTTACATTTCACATACAAGGCATCCGGCTAATCTGCCGCCCCTTGCAGCGTTGATCAACCTTTGAGGACTGCAGCGCACGGGTTCGACACCCGCCGCGGGGTTCTGCGCACTCCGTCAAAGTCCCCTCCTCGCCCTTCCCTTTCTTTCATCCTGTTCTTGCGCGACACGCTTCACTTGCGTTCGCTCACTCACGCTCAGAACAGATCTGCAGCCCGCCTCCCGCTCTCCTCTGCCCACGAAGACCCGCAAGGCGTGCGTGCAGATTGCAGCGCGACGATCCCTTCCACTGTTCAAGGAGCTCGCAACGCCTTCCATCTCCCGAAGCGTCGATGCGACGAGTTGCTTTCTGTTGCCGGATGCCGTCCCGTCGCCGCTTGCTTGCCCGCTTCGAACGAACCGCTGCCGCTCATCTCGCTTGCGCTTGCAGCGCGCAATACGGTGATGTACCGAAACGCTTTCAATAGCAGGGCAGGGTCGTAGCTGCGTCGCTGCATGACGAGCAAATGCGGCAACGAGGCCTCGACTACACCAGCGGCTCGCTTCTGAATCAGCGCTCGCTGGGCGCTGTCAGTCGACATCACAGCTTCTACGCGCGGGCGAGGATGTATGCCGGCAATCTGCTCCTTGGCAAGGCTTCGATGCATTGCTCGATGCAACCCCCGTCTTCTCGTCGTCCAGCACTTTTCTCCTGGCGAACTGCGACACGGTACATGCAGCACGCACGCTTGCTGTCCACACGGCAGCAAAGTCCGATGTTCAGGTGCGAGACACGGCTGCCTCCTGGTTCTCCTCCGTCCCTCCACCGAAGGGGCTCGGGTTCATTAGGCTTCATTAGCTAGCGCTCGCCAGCTGAACCGTTTCTCTGTGTCATCGACGCTCTGCAAGCGAGCAGGCCACGGAACGAACGAAGCGGACTTGCGACGAGGCCTGTGCGTGCAAAACGCCTTTCTCGCGCTCGCCGCTTTTTCGCTCCATCCGCTCGTGTTCCGCCCGAGCCGATCGCTGTCCCCAAGTTCGGCGCTTCCATCTCCGGACCGTCCCACATGCGAAACCGCCTCGCGGACGATCCTCTGCCAGCGGCAAGCTCGCTCGAAGGGAAACAACTATCCCGCCTCGCTGACCCGTCCTGCTCCGTCTCCTCCTGCACATCTGCCCAGCGCGCTGACTCGACAATTCCCAGCGCTGCATCCGCTGCAGCAGAACATCCTGGGGGGACCGCGGCTGCATGCCGGGGAAATCGACCCACTTTCTCCCGCTCGTTTGTTCGATCACACTTCTTCGCCGAGGCCCCGGAACCGATAACGGCTCGGAGCGGCGAGGAGGCCGGGCAACGAGTTCGCCCCGCAGAAGGCCTTTTTCACCGCGACTCCCGAGATGCTGGGCTGGGCTGGGCCAAAGGCAGTCGCAAGCGTGCGGCTCAGCCCGTGCAGCACGCGCCGAGAGAGGACGAGCGAACATCCCCGTCTTGTCGACCGACACCTTCGACCCCTTCTTCCCCGCTCTCCTCGTAAATGAAAGCGTGGAAGACACCCCGCTCGCACGACACGCAGCGTTGATCGGGCCCATGAAGGCTGTCGGGCGATTCTGGACCGATCTGCTCGCCGCCTCCTCCCACTTCACTTCACTCGCTGGAGCGGCCGGCGTGCACTAATCCGTCCATCCATCCGCGCTGCTGGGCCCGACGAGCGAGCGACAAGGAGTTCATGTGAGCCATGCGAGTGCAGCGGAAGAATTAGGTGAACGCTGCAGACTGACCAAGCCTTGTCGTCGGACGAGCAAGACCCTTGATCGCTCCGTGCGTCTCGCTCGATGCCATCTCCCATCCAATCTCATGCAGAGACATCCGTAGTCTGTAGATTGCCGCTGCGAGTCAACAGAAGCACCATCCGAGATGAGGGAAGTCTGACAGGCGGCGGGCGAACAAGAAGCGAGCGAAGGAAAATTCGTTGGAACTCGGCGTGAAGGAGTTGCGCGTGCTGCTGGTTGTGTCAACGATGAGCGGTCGCACGTCGAGTACAAGACAGAGGCGGATCGCACGGAAGAAGCGAGAGGGCGAATTGTGTGTTGACCGCAGCAGGGGCCGGTTGACAAGACGTCCCGAATGGCGCATCCTCCGATTCCCAGACAGCCTTGCGTCGAAGTGATGCAGGATTCGCTGGTGATCGTCTCCTCCTCTCGAGTCTGCCGATGCGCAACCATCAACCGGTCTTTTCCGGCGAGGTGTAGCGTGAGGAGCGAGGCGCGCAGGTCGACAACGGCGGCGGCATATTGAACGTTTCCGCTGGTAGTACAACAAAAGCACGTCGAAGGCGTATGTACGAGTAAGACGGGCGAAAGAAGCGTGGGTCATCGGCTCGCTCCTGCAGCGGCGCTGGAGAGGGAAATTCGCGAGAGGTCAGCGAACAGGTCAGATCAGCCAACGTCCGTCGGTCGCACTTTGTTCGTGTCAAGTTGTCGATGTCTGTTGTAAGAAAGCGCCAGCAGGTCAGCCGGACTGAGACGGGCAGAGCGAGAGGAGGACGAACAGGTCTGCAGTGTCTCGTTCTCCGACTTTAGCTTGTTCGCCTCACCCTGAACTTCGTCTATCCGTTGCAACAGAGCTGTCGCAACCGCAACAGGCGTCAGCGAGAGCTCAAACGACAGCAGGGTACCCCCACACACGACGACGAGGGGAAGACGTCAGTTCACCTCGCAGACCATCCTGCTTGTTGACGATCTCCCTGTATACCGTGTAGCAATCGATCAGCAACTTCAGCTCGATATCGCGCCCGCAGGGCGCAGCTGGCGCCGCACAGGATAATCTGCTCTTTTGCCTGGACGTCGGCGGCTGAGAACGCCTCCTCAGGCTGCGCTGCTTTTGTAGGAGGCCCCCAGGCGTTCTCTGCATCGACCGAGCTAGCGTGTGGTCTGCTCATGGCGAGTCGAGTGTTGACTTTGCGCGAGCAGAGCGAGCGAGCGAGGACCTCCCCATCACCAACCGCTCTTCCCGCTCGAAGGCGTGCTTGACTAGGCTAGTGGGTGCCTTCAGGACTTTGTACGACCTAAGCCATCAGTGCCAGGCCTCTCCGAGTCACCGCGGCGAGACGTCACCGCCCCGTCCACTTTCTTTCGACCGGCGATGAGCACCCGCTTCGACTCTGCGACGTACTTGCGAGGGCTGGGGTGGAACGGACCGGGTTCCTCTCTCAACAACTCGTCCGGCGGGCGCGCAAAGCCCATCGTTGTCGCGCAGAAGAAGACACTCTCCGGCGTTGGCAGGGACAGGGACACGAGCTTCGCGTGGTGGGATGCAGTCTTTTCGAGCGTGGCGAACAAGGTGGGAAGCGACAAGGCAAGCTCCCCACCGACGTACATTCGTTGCCGCGAAGTTGTCGCTCATCTTCGTTGCTTCCCTCTCGCAGGTCGAACAGCACCGCACCTCGACTGGCATACTCTCGCACCGCCCTCCACCACCCAAAGTTAGCGCCTACGACAGCCTGACGGACGAGCAAAAGTTTGCGAGCGCGAGCGGGCTCAACCTCGATGCGATGGCGGCTGTCAAGCTCGAGATGGCGCGGCGGCAGCTCTACAGCGGCTTCTTGCGTGGTTCTGTGCTGAGTTCATCAGGCGACGATGAGGAGCAAGGGGCAAAGGGAAAGGGGAAGAAGGTGGACGAGCCGAGTAAGAAGCGGAAACGGGATGAGGACGAGTCGAAGCAAGAGAAGCAGGAGAAGCGGCGATGCAAGGCGGAGCGGGAGGCGGAAAAGGCGGCGAAGAAGGCGAAGAAAGAGGAGAAGGCGGCGAGGAAGGCAGAGAAGCGGGCGAGTCGGGGCACGAGCCGGGAGAAGGAGAACGAGCGCCCGTCGACCGACGAGGCGGATCCGAGCGTCGACGCAGAGTCGCGTTCCGCCGCTCTCTCCGGCACATCGACTCCGACCCAGCCGAAGGAGGAGCGACGAGCAGCAAGGAAGCTGCAGAAATCGCTCCTTGCCCTCTCCTCACCTTCGACTTCGTCGTCTCCCGCACCTTCGCTCACCACATCCACTCTGTCTACATCAGCACCAACCCCTGCGACACCTCTCTCGCGCGCTTCACCAGCACTCGACGACGACTCATCCAAAGGTCAAGCGAAGAAGGCGGCTCGGCGAGCAGAGAAGGAAGAGCGCCGACTCGCCAGGAGGGCGGCGAAGAAGGCTCTCAAGGAGCTGGGGAAATCGTCTCAGTGAGCGCACTGGGTTTGTACGCCTCGACGTCGTCTGTTTGTTGTTACTACTCGTGCGCCGCACCGCCGTCGCAACTTTTTTCACCTATCGCCTCGCCTCGCCTGCTCGCGCCTTCGCTTCCTCTTCTCGCACTGTGCACCTGCTTCTGGGACTCGATCCTACGGCGGCTCTCGCCCATCCCTCGCCTCTTGACAGCCCTCCTCAACGGTGATCAATCCGCGGACCTGACCTCCTCTCGCCTTCCATCCGCTCGAGCCCCGTCTCAACGGTCTTCTGGAGTTCATCAAGGTTCGAATCCATGGCACCCCCGCATGCAGGTGATCAGGCGTTCTCGAATTCTGGGGTGCGGCGCCGCAAACACGCCCAACCCTCTTCTCCCTTCCTTCCTCCTCCTCGCCCTCCTTCTCTCCCTCAACTCGCCATGCCTTCCTTCAACCTTCGCAAGCGCGCCAACACCGTGCTCGGCAGCTCGGCGTCCCCTTCGATTGGCCCTCTTCAGGTGAGTCGACCCTCACCCCAGCGATGACCCTCAGACTCGCGTTTGCTGATAGTCGTTGTAACTCTCAGACGCGCACGCAACGTGCGTTGTCCCGCCTTTCGCGCCTCAAGGCGCCCCTGCGCTCGCGCACGCCCTCGTTTCACGCGTCAGTCTTCGCGCCCTCCTCGCCCGTCTCGCCTCCGTCGCCCACCTTCGCACGCCCGATCAAGCAGATCAGGCGCCAGTCGCGGTCATTCTCGACATTTACGACGTCGTTGCAGCTGTTTGCTTCGCCCACGACGCCGACGTCGTCGAACCAGTTTTTGCCGCAGTCGCCCCTTGCACGCGACGAGGGCCATCAGCTGAAGCGCACGATCAGCTACCCGCTCCTCGTTCACACTTCGCTCGGCTTTGACAACGACAACTCGCCTGACTGGTTCGGTACGCGCGACACGACGCAACGTTTCGCGAACACGAGCAGCTTTGTCGACTGGCCCACGTCGTTCGGCAACTGCCTCACCGTCGACGACACCGAGTCGTTCTCGATCAGCTTTCCTCGCCTTGACGACGAGGTCGACACCAGTGAGGCGAACCTTCGGCGCTTCTCGGACGAGTCGCGCGCGACGCCGACGAGGGCGACCTTCGAGTACGAGGCGTTCAACGAGGTCTCGCGCTTTTCCACCTCGACCGAGAGCTCGCCCTCGACGTGCGAGATGGTGCCGTCGGAGCAGTCGCATCGTTCTTTCAACGTTTCGGACGACCACCGCGCCAAGTCGCCCGGAGACGAGTCGCTCTTCGACCTCGATTTCGACATGACCTCGGTCGTCCCGCTCTCGCCACCTCCTTCGCCCGAAGAGTACCGCCACCAGCCCTTGCGGGTCTCGTGCATGTCCTCGTCGCAGGCTTGGTTTGGCAGGCCCATAGACGAAGACACCGACATCGTCGACCCAATGATGGCCTTCTCGTACTCGCCCACTCCTGCTGGGCGCGCTGCAGACCGTTTAAAAAGGCCGAGTAGCATCCTCACACCGCCGCAGACACCGAGTCTCCACGCGATCATGGCCGAGCAGCCTTCTTCCCTCGTGCTTCATTCGCCGGTCGCCACCTTGCGCTCTTCCGCCTCTTATAGTAGCCCGTCGCTGCTCTCGCTCGCCATCGAGGAGCTCTCGACCGAGTTTGAAAGGGCTGAGACGCTGTACGTTTCGCTCCTCCTCCTCGGCGCCTCGCTCGCCTCGTTGATTTGCTTCCCTTCCACAGCTCGATCCTCACGACGCCGACTCGCAAGTTCGAGCCCTTCCCTTGCATCTCGCTAGAGTCGCTTCCGCCTCGTCCTGCCACACCGACGCCGAGCTGCGCCTCCTCGCTCGATCTGAGCCAACCCTTCCCTCTTCCTCCTCGTCGTCGCGCACTCCGTCGTGTGCCTGACCGCCTCATCCCTGCGCCAATACTGACCTCGCAGCCCCTTGTCCCGCGCACAAGGTCGTCGTCGCCGGCGTCTTACACTCCTTCGACCGCGACGCCTCTCGCCTCCCCTTCGCTCTTCTCCCCGATAAGCGACCATACTTTCCTCACGGCCTCGACGCCCATCTCGCCCTTCACGCCCCTTACCGACCTCCACGGCCTCGCCCTCCTCGACGCCACGACTTGCACGCCGTCGCCTCCTCCGAGCCCGCGCAGGGGCAAGCAGCGCCGTCGTCCCGTCATTATCACGCCCGTCACCTCTCCGACGACATCGCTCTTCCAGAAGAACGTCGGATCGTCCGGCCAGGTCAGGATGTCGCTCTAGACTTCCTTGCTGCTTCGAAAACCGAGGCGTCCAGCCTCCTCACAACCCCGCTTCGTAGAATCACCGCAACCCTGTAGAGGCGGTCTCCCTCTTCGCGCAGGAACTGGTCTTCTTCGTCGCTCGTACTTCCTTCTTGGGTATCTAGACTTTCTCGGGGCTGTTGACGTAGATATCGAGCCTCGTTCGCAACATAACATTGCGTGTACATTCTCGAGTGATAGAGGTCGCTCGCTCGCAACCTGCGCTTTCTGCTACCTCCGGTCGCTTGATCTACGAATCTCGTCGCGTTATTGCGTCCCTGCGAACAGGGTACGCACGCACGCCGGCCTACTACGGCGCGCAGAAGAACGCACAACTGGCAAAGTTACTCCTGCTTCCTCCAGATCGCGCACCCGTGACGCGACAATGGGTCCACGCTCCTCGGGGGTCGAGACTCTCCATTTGAGCGGGATAGGTTTGATGCCGACTTGGCCTGGGTAGGCTGGAGGGGCGGGGAGAAGGACGAAAGAAGGAAGGCGGAGGAGGAAGGCAATGTCGAAGTCGGCAGAAGGCGAACGCGCAGACGGCGGGCAGAGCATATGCAGGTTCAAGCATTAGCCCTTCACAAGGGTCACGACAAAAAGGAGCGATTCTTCCGGCTGCGCCGCGCACGGGTCAAGATCACGCGCGAACTTACCCCATGTCGATTGAGCAGCCTGTCTCGCAGGGAGCGAAGGAGAAAGCGGAGCGTCCGCCGCCTTGATCAGAGGAGTGGCAGCTCGGGCAGCTCGTTCGAGATGCCGTTCAGAGGCGGGATGGACGGGAGCGAAGCCCGAGAAGTGTCGGGGGCGAGTGCGAGCGATTCGAGATGTCGCTACGAGGGGATGTAAGCCTTCGGGACGTCTTTCGACAAAGCACTGGAAGCGCATCTTGTGCTCAAAGATGGACTGGTTCGCCCTGAGTGTGGACTGGTCGGGCGCGTCGCCGATTTCGTGGCTGCACATTGCGGCACATTTTCGTGTGTCTGCCATGTCGATGGTGCGACGAACTCGAGCGATAGAGCGTAGTTCGCCCGTGAGCGAGAGATGGTCAAGCCGTCAAGCGGGTCAACCCGCCTGAGCTGAGCTGAATAAGTGAGTCTGCAGTATAGCGTCGGTAACAGCGTTCCATCGCCTACTGCCGCTACTCCACGCTTCACGCCTTCATGAGTAGTATGCGAGCCTTACTGACATCGCGCTTGGCGACGAGGATGTTGGCGGAGTTGAAGGTCGATTGGTAGAGGAGGGAACGGACGCCGCCTTCGATCAGGAGCGAGGCGTAGTATTCGACCAAACCGGGTTTGTCTGCCAACGTGACTCTTCAGTGCCTCCTGTCGGGCTGCGAGAGAGAGCGAGATGTAGACGCACCGAGTCCGAAGCGAGTCAAGTCCAGCTGCAAGCACTTGAGCAGCGTCCGCTCGCTCGCTCCTCCTCCGTCCACCACCTCGTTGTCGTCGTCGGTCACCTCACACGTCGAAACGCCAGGCGAGATAGGTTCCCATTCCTCTTCCTCCGCACCACTTGAGCGCACAGACGAATCCGACTCGTCCTCACTCGTCGTCAGCCCTTCCTCCTCCTCCTCCTCTTCCTCCTCCTCTTCTTCCCACCCGTCCAAACCCTCCTCCCCCTCCCACAAACCCCCCAGCCCTCCTTCCCCAACCACGAAAACCCCTCCCACTCCCTCCTCTCCCCCGTCTCCCTCGCAAAAAGTCCTCCGAAGCAACCGGACGTCCGCTATCAAGGACGTTCCCTCGGCTGTTTGGGTTAGGGCGAGGAAGGGGGTTGGATGTGGGGCGTAGGGGGTTGGGAGGGAGGTGGAGGGGGCTCGGAGGGGCTGAGGGCGAGAGGAATGGGAAGGACGAGGGGGAAGGCGGGAAGAGGCGGAGGGTGTCGAGGGGTCTGAGATGGCCACGCCGTGGGCGCTCGTGGCGGGGTGAGAGGAATCGAGTGGGAATGCGGACGCCGAGCCGGTGTCGTTCCGGCTCTTCTCCCTCGAGCGAGCGCCGCCAGACGAGCTCGACGAAGCAGCCGCAGCCGACAATCTCGGCAAGACCCTCTCCGGGAAGAACAGCGTCTCAACAATCTTCGAGCGCCAAACCGACTCGTGAGAGGGCGACAGGCCGACGCAGACGAGTTCGTCAGGGAGGAGGGAGAGAGGCGGCGCATCGGGTGAAGTGGTCGAGAAGCCCGTCCCGCCGGCGCTGGCTGTGAGTGACGGTGAGTGGACTGGGGAAGTCGTGGAAATTGGCGTCGAAGCGCGCATGCTGAGCGAGTTGCTCCGCGACAGGCTCATCGAGTTGGACCTCGAGGCGCTCGTACTGCCCGCTCTGCTCCCGCTTTGATCGCGCGATCCGCCTGCGCTGCCACTACCGGCATCACTGAGCACCAACGAGCCCATCAAGCTTGCTGCCAGTCCATCCCCCTCGTTCGCCCACCCGCTCGACTCCCTCGGCGTCCCGACCCTTCCTCCTGCCGCACTCATCTCCTCCCCCTCCCTCTCCCTGAACACCCTCATATCCCTCTCCGTCCCCTCGTCCGCTTCATTGAACGCGAACCCCTCTTCCTCCAAAATCTTCGTCGCCTCGGGCAGGGCCGACGAACGGAGGAGGATGTAGTCGGCGAAAAAGGTCGAGATGAAGAAGATGCTTAACCCTGCCGCCGCGAGGGGAGAAGTGAGAGCTTGCAGGCGGGGTGCGGCGGAAGACCACCCGTTTCCGCCGAAGGCGATCTCGAGGGCGATATAGAGGTCTCGGCCAACGACTGGCTTGTCGTCCGCTTGTTTGCTTGATTTGCCATTCGTGTCTGATGAGGAGGACGGCTGAGAAGTTAAGGGGGACATGCAGTCGGCGAAACAGCGCCGGACAGCTTTGGCGTCTGCAAAGAGGGACATCTCGACTCCGTTGTGGCAGAGTGCGAAGAAGGGATCGTCCCTGTCACGCGCACACAGACCTGTCAGCTCGTAGACTCCTCGAAGCGAGCGAGAGTGAACGCACTTTCTGCGAAACCACCAGCAGTCGAGGATGCGGCGCATCTCGTTGTGCGTCTGGTCGAGGGGGATGTGGACGAGGCGTAGGTGGGTAGGGAGGATGGTAATGGTCGTTTCGGACGACATGGCGGGCGAGAGGACGGGCGAGGCGGGATAGAGCGTGCGTTCGAGAGAGGGTGCGTAGAGTTGGGCTGGGAAGGATTTGACAGCCTCTCGCCGAGACAGATGCCGCGAAAGGGTCGTCGAGTTGCTTCACGTGTGTTCCAGCCTAGCTCAGGCGGATGTCGACGAGCGAACGGCGATGGGAGATGAAGTCGACAGCGAGACTCGTCCGTTCTCCCCGCCGTCTGCGGTCATGCGCCGCCGCGTCGACAGCCTCACAAAGCCTTCAATAAGCTTTCCCGCCCCTCGATGATGCAACCTGTGCGAGAGAGCGGGTGTAAGCAATGGCGCCTCGCTCGCGGGTCGGGCGGTGGACGGGCTTGTCCGATCGAGCGCTGTGCGAGTTTGTATGGAGGAAATAATCCCAGATTGCCCCGAGTACGCTGGTGATTTTCCCGGTGGACGGTGGTCGGCGCGGGCTGCTGACCTCGCCGGGTGCCGACGGACCTCTCTCGCTACTCTCGCTCTCAAACTTGACAAGTTGCGCACAATGGCACCGAGCACGCAGAAGGAAGCAGCATCCCGCAAGGGAGACTACGACGCCGTCCGCCGCGTGCGCTCACTTCTCCCTTTCGCCCCCGCTCGACCTCGCATCTCACACTCACTCACACACCCCGTTCGAACCGTGTGCAGGACATCGCATCCATCCTCAAGCAGCCAGACTATGACGACGGAAGCATCGGACCCGTCCTCGTCCGGTGCGCATTCCCTTTCACTCGCCCGACCCATTCACGGCCATTCCCGTTCGACCCTGAGCTGACGGCTTTCTTTCGCCGGGCAAACAGGTTGGCGTGGCATGCGAGTGGAACGTACGACAAGGTGGGTGCGGTCGGAGCGGGCTGACCTTCAGGAGGATGCGCGGGCTGACACTTTGCGGTCTTTCGGTCCGCAGGAGACCAATACGGGTGGCTCGAACGGTGCTGGCATGCGGTGCGTCGCGAGACTGTCGCAGCGTCACCGTCGGTGTGAGTGAGGAGCTACCGAATCGAGGCTGACCAAAGTCTTTGCGCTGCGCAGGTACGAGTGCGAGGGAGGCGACCCTGCCAAGTGAGTTGCGGCGACCACTGCGTCCTCCCCCCGCTGCGTTCGCTCTTTTACTGAAGACATCGAGACGTTGTTTGCTGTGACCGCTCAACGCGTACTGACCCACACTTTCCCGCAGCGCCGGCCTCGAACATGCCCGCCGCTTCCTTGAGCCGATCAAGGAGAAGCACCCGTGGATCACCTATGCCGACTTGTGGACTCTCGCGGGCGTCACGGCTATCAAGGAGATGGGCGGTCCCGAGTGTGCTTGGAAGCCCGGAAGAACGGATTTCGTCGACGATAGCAAGGTGAGCGGACGCTTTTGAGAGGGTTGAAGCGAGGCGGAGCGCCGGTGTACCGGGTTGCGCTGGGGTTGCGTTGCTTCGTTGTGATTGTACCGACGTTCATTGTGGATGACCCGGCACTCTCAGCCCACCTTGACCCGAGGGAACTGACACTGCACTCTCCTCTCGCTCTATGCAGTGCCCCCCTCGCGGCCGCCTTCCCGACGGCGCGCTGGCAGCCGACCACCTCCGCCACGTCTTCTACCGTATGGGCTTCAACGACCAAGAGATTGTCGCGCTCGCCGGCGCGCACTCGATGGGCGTGCGTTCTGCCCGCTTTCCCTCCGCGAGAAAGCTACTGATGATGGTGCGTGTGGGAGGGTAGAGGTGTCACTCGGATAGGTCGGGCTTTGAGGGCCCGTGGAGTGTTACGCCGACCAAGTTTACGAACCAGTACTACAAGGCGCGTCTTTTCGCGCTTCCTTCCCTTCCTCCTGCTCTGAACTGACTGACCCTCTGCATTTTCGCAGATGGTGCGCTCTACCTGATGTCTGGTGTGAGCGCGAAGAGCTACTGACGATGCCCCTCCGACACTTCACATTCCCCTCCTTCCTCCCCCTCCGCCCTCGCTCGCTCCCCCGCTCCGCTCGCCTCGTTCGCAGCTCACCAAGTTCAAGTGGGAGAAGAAGGAGTGGAACGGTCCCGTCCAGTTCAAGGTGCGTTTCGTCTCGTCCAACACCTGCCTCCTCTTTCTGCACTACCCTCGAGCAGTGCTTGGTCCGACCGACGTACTGACGGGCCTGATGCGTCGCGCGTACAGAACACCGACCTCGGAGAGGGTGAGTCTCTGGTCTTCGCCCATCTCGGCCTCCTTTTCCCTCCTCGGACTTTGCGCTTCCCTCTCCGAGTCAAGGCTGACCTCATCTGTTCGGACCCGCTGAATTGATGATGCTGAGGCATGCATCTGTTCCCTATACCGCACCCGAGAAGCGGTGAGCTAACCAGACCTGTTGAACGTAAACAGCACCGACATGGCGCTCATCGAGGACAAGGAGTTTCTTCCCTACGTCAGGAAGTGTGCGTACCTTCCCCGCGCTATGCTATAGCCTTGCGCTGATGTCGCGGACGCCACGCAGATGCCGAGGACCGCGAGGCGTTCTACGACGACTTTGCAAAGGTGTTTGCAAAGCTCATCGAGCTGGGCGTCGAGCGCGACGGCCAGGTGCGTTCCCGCGCCTCCTCTCTCACAGGGAAGTGACTTGACGATGCCCTGAACGTGCAGTACGAGAGCGCGCCGACGTTCTCGCAGGAGGCGGGCGACAAGAAGGAGCAGGCGGCCAAGTCGAAGATGTGAGGCGCGCCTCGATCGCCTGCTCTCGTCGTCGCTCTCTGAGCTGCGTATGTGTGTGTGCAACCGTGACTTGTTTCGAGTAACCCGTTGTGCGCGAGATTGCGAGTGATATGGCCGCCAAGATCCCCCCCCCCTCGTTCACTCCCGACGCTCGTCCGGCCGCCGACGCTCGTCTTCGCTCGCTCTCGTCGCCGTCGCTGGCTGTGTGCTCGAGAGGCGCTCGACTGACGCGCTACTAGCCTGCCACGACACCCCTCAGCTATCACTCGCACGCCAGCCCGATCCACACCCACTCCGCTTCATCGCTTTCATCGCCTCATCGCTCACCCTCGTTCAATGTCAGCGCCCTCCCCAGGCTCAGGCTCAGGCTCAAGCTCGACAACGACAGCGATTGCACACTTTGTACTCGCGCACACGGGCCAGCTCTTTGCGCGCTCCGAGGCTTTCCACCCCGCGCACGGAGAGCCGGCGAATGCGAGTCTGTATACGGGCGCGGGGGACCCGCATGAGGCGACGTGAGTCTAGTTCACGAGCTGTTTTTGGAGCGCATCGAGGGGCGCAGGGCGAGGGAGAGGGGTCTCGTGGGTCTCGAAGGTGGGGAGGAAAGAGAGCAGGCGGCGAGAGTGACTGACAGACGCTCTTTACGCGCAGACACGAACTCTTCAGCGTCGTGACAGAGGTTCGCCGCTTTCTCTTGTCCTCCTCACCAACGTTTCTCCCGCTAACCTCCACTCCACTCGCTCTTCGTCGGGACGCAGGTCAACATCGTCCACCTCGCCATCGTCATCCTCACACTCTTCATCACCTTCTTCGGTCTCTTCTCGTGCGTCGCACGGTCTCGCCCACGATTAAAGACGCCAACTGATTCCCCCGAGCGAGTATCGCAGCGGTTTCGTCAAAGAACGTCTTTATGTCGGGGAGGCTATTATCGCGACGTGTTTCGGTATCGCGTTCTCGTGAGTCGGCAGCCTCGTCCTCTTGCGGTGTGAGACGGGGATTGACTAGGTTGGCGTACTCGTAGGGGATATGCGGCGGGCATCTTTGCGCCGCGGACGTGGGCGCTCGGCGAGTCGCTTACCTTGCTTTGGACGGTTGATTCGAAGCTGACGACGATCGAGACAGGCCACCATACGGACGGGATCACCCTCGAGCTTACCCGGATCATCATCGCCCTTTCCGTCTTTGCGGTCGGCGTCGAATTGCCCAAGTGCGTCTCGCTCGCGTCATGGCCGACTCACGTGCTGTGCTGACGATGCTCTCGACGCAGAGCCTACGTATGGCGGCATTGGAAGAGCCTTGCCATGCTGCTAGGACCGATGTGCGTCCGCCTCGTCGTGCCCTGGTCACTCACCTTGTCGCTCACCCCGACTCGCCTCGCGCAGCATGTTCGCCGGCTGGATGGTCTCGGGCGCTCTCATGTACGCCATCATCCCAGGCCTCGAATTCCTCCCGGCCCTCGTCCTCGCAGCAGGGGTCACTCCAACCGACCCTATCCTCGCAAGCTCGGTCGTCGGAAAGGGCAAGTACGCGCAGGAACACGTCCCGAGCCATATCCGACATGTCCTGCAGGCGGAGAGCGGGTGTAATGATGGCGCCGCGTTTCCGTTCTTGGTGAGTCCGCGAAACCGTTTTCCGTCGAGGTCGCTTGCTCGCGTCCAGGCGAGCAGTACCGACGCCCTAGCTTCTCGCTCTTTCTCGCAGTACCTCGCCTTGTTCCTCCTCCTCCGTGGCGAGCACTCGGTCGGCCAAGCCGTCGGCTACTGGGTCCTCCTCGTCGTCCTCTACCAGATCATCCTCGGCGTCATTATCGGCTCCGTGATCGGCGTCATCGCACGCAAGGTCCTCAAGTTCTCGAAACGGCGCGAACTGATCGACCGAGAATCGATGGTTGCCATGTATGTCGCGCTGAGTCTGTTGACGACGGGTTTGACGACGCTCGCCGGGAGTGATGATCTGCTTGCGGCGTTCTGCTGCGGGACGGCGTTTGCATGGGATGACTGGTGAGTCGCGGTCGAGATCTCTGCGGTCCTTGCGCTGTCGTAGCGGGAGATTGCCGTATCTGCCAAGTCGTCGCGTGCTCACCCGCTCGCCTCGCAGGTTCACCGAATCGATCGAAGAGTCCAACTTCTCGTCCACGATTGACTTACTCGCCAACTGCGCCATCTTCATCTACATCGGCGCGACGATGCCGTTCGACGCCTGGGACAGCGAGACCACGACGCTGACCTGGTGGCGCCTCTTGCTCCTCTGCATCGGCATCCTTGCCCTCCGACGATTGCCGAGTATCTATGCGCTCCAGCACTGGATTCCGGACATCAAGACGAGGAGGGAGGCGGTCTTTGCGGGTCATTTTGGGCCGATGGGCGTCGGCGCCATCTTTATCGTGCGCTCGGTTCATCCACCTTGAAAGTCGTCGAGGCTCGCAACTAACTTTGCTCCCCCGCAGTCCACTCTCGCCGCCTCGAAGCTCCCGACTCCGCACATCCCGCCCGAGAACAGCATCGAACGCCTCTCGCTCATGATCGTCCCCGTAACCTACTGCATCGTCCTGTGCTCAATCCTCGTCCACGGTCTCACCATCTCCTTCTTCACCCTCGGCCGACGCGTCCACTCGCGCGTCGCTTCCTTCTCACGCACCTTGACCGCCCAATCGTCCTTCTCCGGCTTTGGTCGGACGCTTTCGTTCGGCAACAACAACGGCGGGCGGAACGCGAGGGAGGCGGAAGAGCCGAGTTGGATGTCGCGTGTCAAGCGGGCTACGAGGGCGGAAGACATCGTCATCAATCGCGATGACGATGACGAGGTGCCGCAGGAGAAGTGGAGCGGGTCGCAGAGTCCTGAGAGTTTGGCAGAGAAGGGCGAGGCGGGCGCGTTGGACGATGCGGAGAAGCGTGGGATGGAGGAGGGGGAAGAGTTGGAGCGGCATGCGGAGGAGAAAGTCAAGGCTGAAGGGAAGGAGCCGACGCCCTCTGAGGTTGAGCGCGAGGTTGAGGAAGAGATCGAGCAGGACGAGGGCGACTTCGCGATGTTTGGTGCCCCGACGGAGGGCAAGGTGGGCGCGGGCGAGAAGGAGCGCATCGTCAAGGAGCGGCATGCGAAGAAGGTCGCCGACAGTCGCAGCCAGTCGAGGGCCCGGACGCCCGAGAACGGACCGGGCGACAGGGATGAAGACGTCGCTGAGCGAGGCGGGACGGACGTCGAGAAGGAGGTCGAGTGCGTGGACGACGTCAAGCGCGGGCGGAAACGGGCGCAGCAGCACGAGCGCGAGTTGCGCGAGGACCAGGAGCGCGAGCAGGACGAGCACCCGGCGCACAACATTCTCGGCGACGACGGCGAGGACGAAAGCGACTCGGCGTCGGCGAAAAAGCGGTATGCGGAGAAGCATTGCGGCGCCAAGGGCAAGGAGCGGGAGAGGCGTGAGGAGCCCAGGGACAGGTCGCCCAGCCCGCTGCCGAAGCGCAGTTCGAGGCTCGAGGCGCGATACTGCAAGGGGGCACGGACGTGGCAGGAGGGTCGCAAGGTGCGCACGATTTGCTCGCTTTCTTGTCCATTGTCCCCGCTGAATTCGTTTCCTGGCAGCTCATCGTCGACCACGGCAACGGCGAGGTCGACGTTATCGACATTGATGCTTCGCCCGAGGAGGCGCGCAAGGCGTCGATACGGGCCGAGAAGGAGGTCGTCAAGATCCCCGACGAGGCAGTCGAGCAGGAGAAGCGACGCCTTACGAGGCAGCATGGCCCGGGCGAGCACGACAAGAACGCCGTCAAGCGCGCCGCCGCCAAGATGATGCGCCAGGGTTCCGCCATCCTCAACCGCAAAGAGGAGACGCTCACGCCGGAGGAGAAGGAGCGAAGACGACGGGAGAAGCTCGAGCGCGATGCCTGGTGCCGCAAGGAGCGCAAGTACCGCGACTCTAGCCCGCAGCGAGGAGAGGAGGAAGAATGGGTCGAAGGCGACAAGGTGGGTGGCCTGCCTCTTGACCGGGTTGGCGAGCAGGGAACTCACGTTCCGTTTTGCCCACAGATGGTGACGGAGCGAGGCGACGATGTACTCGTCCGCGACTTGACGCCCGAGGAGAAGCGACGCAAAGCCAAGATGCATCTTGCCGCGCTTCGCTTGCTTGGCCACCCCACCGAAGGTCTGGAGGCCGAGATTGCCAAGATTGCGCGCACCATGTCGCACGAGCGCGAGGAGACGGCGGCTCGTAAGGGGGAGAAGGGCAAGAAGGCGGTTGCACCATCGTCTATCGGACGGATCGACGAGTCGCCCGAACCGTCTCGAGCTCGCACACCCGAACCCTCGACTTCGCGACCGCGCCGGCTATCCCCTCCTCCTCGCTCGTACTCGCCCGAACCGACAGCTCAGCTCGCGTCTGGCACCGGCCCGTCCTCCGACAGGGGCGATCTTTCGTTGTTCCGCACCGACCGCATCGAGCCAGAGACGGACGAGGAGGAAGCCGCTCCAGCACCTCTCGCCGCCGCATCCTCTCCTCCCCCGCGCCCAGCTCCTGTCCGCCAGCACTCGTCCGCCATGCAAGCCATGCGTGAGAGGCTGTTCCGCGGACGTGGCCGCGACGCTTGGACGTCGCCGCCGCCGGGATCCTCGCGGGACGATCCCCTCGACCGCGACCAAGCCGCTTCGCCCTCGATCCGCTTCGCCGCAGTCAACCGACCTGAACGCGACGGCAACGGTGGTGGGCGTCCGTTGCCCGTCGTCGGCAGCTCGTTGAGCGTGAGGCGCGAGCCTTCGAAGCGAGCGGGCGAGTAGAAGGTCCGCTCGCGGGGGGAGCTCGGTGTCCTCCTACCTCATTCTGAGCGTCTTCCTCGCGCTGTCACTGTGTCATATTATTCTATCATGTTGCCATCTTGTCACTTCTGTCGTTATCGCGCTGCGCAAGAGCCGCTGAGACCGAAACGCATTCGCAATCCATCCTTCTCTCGTCCTGCCTCGTCCTCACGTCGGCGTCCTGGTCGCTGTGCAGAGTCCCTACGCCCGACCGACGACGCTCTTGGCTCGTAACGCTCGCCAGCCAGCCCAACAGCTACCGTCACTCGCTTGCAGATTCATCTCTGAAACTCCCAGGCTCCCTCCTCCCCACATCCCGCCTTTTGCTTCCTTCGTCGCACATGTCGTCTGCCTCGCCCGACTGCACACGCCAATCCACCTCGCGCGAACGCACAGCAAGCCCCGTCAGTCGTCCCGGCGCGGCACTTGCCCGCGTCCGCGACAAGGTGAAGCGAACTCTGACGGGAGACGAGGGACTTGCGCCTGAGCAGAAAGAGCGCAAGAAGAGGGAGGAGTTGGAGAGGGACGAGTGGTGCAGGAGGGAGAAGCACTATCGCGAGCTGAATCAGACGAAGGACAGTTTCGAAGAGTTTATTGAGGGAAACCAGGCGCGTCTCCTGTCCTTGTGCGTGCACTGACCACCTTCAGGACCTCCCGTTGACCCAAGAAGTGCCTTGCAGGTCGTTCGCGAGTACGGAGATGGCAGCTGCGTCGTGCGGGAGATGTCGCCAGAGGAAAAGGAGGAATTGAGCAAGACACGCAGTCCCGGGTTTCTCAAGCTCGCTCTCGATCGCTCAAGGTCAAAGAGTCCGTCTTAGCGCCCTCGTTAATCCTGTCGTCCAGGCCGAGACAATGCCGGCAAGTGTAGGGGTCGAAGGAGGAGGTTCACGGCGGTCGGCCCTCAGAGTCCTGTTAGTTTTCCGCTTCCGCATTCTGTACCCCCTATGCCTATCCACTACGTGCTCAGTAGCCGTTCCAGCACCGGCAGAAGCGAGAGGAAAGCGAATCAAGCTGTTTGGCTGACCTTCCCAGATTCCGGCAACTCGCGTGCTGCGTTGGTACAACATCCGGACGTTTGCAGAGCCCACAGCTACTTCCACCCATCCAATATCGACAGCGAAGGCTTCACCGCATCCCTTCCAGTCGTATACTGCGGAGGGTCACGCAGAGCGAGGTCGCGAGAGTCTGCGGGATCGACATGGACAGGCGGAGGACAATGTGGCGCTCGAGCGATAGGCCGCGGTAGGCGCTGGTCGTCGTAAAGATGCCGTTGGGAGCGATGCTGAAGAAGAACTGGGACTGCGGCAGGAGGAGGAGTCAACTTCACCATGCACCCGCCACGAGGGCGCCCAGCTTACGAGGAAAGGGTAGACGAAACCGATCGTGTTAAGGACATACGCGAGGCAAACGAGAAGGGCGTCAGCTTGACCTAGGTTGATTTAAGCGGGTCCATGAGTACTTGAACGGCCGAAGGCGAAATAGCGGTCCTCGCGGCGAGGAGCGGTGCGATCGTCTGGACGTCGAAAGCGTGCAAGGTCGTCTGTAAGATACGGTTGAAGGCGGAGAAGACAGCGGCCAACCAGGCTTGCGGAAACGCAGTGGATTTAGCCGGGAGTTGTGCTAGCGGAACAAGGGAGCGAGGCCGTACCGATGGATAGCGAGCCTACAGGCCGCTGTATTCGAGCCCCTGCGAAGCGTTGCAACTTTTTGCCGCTCTCCCGCCCTGCAAAGCCGCCTTGGGTCCCCTCGTCGCTCCCCGCCGGCGTCGCAAACACCGCTTCGCAGTACTCTCCATCGAACACCCTGTGCAGCGCTTGGTTGCAAGTGACTGACCCGCCGTCAAAGTCGACGACTCAAGACGCTCAGGTTGTGTGCCTGTCGGACCGTGTTAGGGTGTCGAGTTCAAAGAAGTTGGCCGACAATTGGCTGATCAAGTTCGAGCGGTGAGAGGGGTCCGCGGGCGGTTCAGGCGGCACAGACAGTGCTGTCAAGGCGATGAAGTGAGTAGCAACAGTCCAAGAGACGGTTTGTGAGCGGCGAGGGAAAATGTCAAAGCTTTGTTCCGCACTCTCCGCCGAGCGCTCCGGAGGGTCCGCCGGATTCGAGAACACAATCGACAGACAACCACCTCTCGAGCTCGCCACACCTGCTGCGAGCATTCTAGACAGTCCGCATGGTTGCAGAGCGGCCAGGGAGCCAGTGAAACCTACCGCCGCTTTTTGCCAGACTTGGCGTTCCGCTGCGAGATGGACGGGGAACGTCAGTGATGGCTGCTCAAAGGGCATGAAGAGACGGGCGCAGGAAACATCAGCGCACCCTGCACTCGTCGCAGAACCAGCGGCCGTCGGGGATGCTCTTGAGGCCGACGCAAGGAAGGTGGAACTGCGTGGGGAATAGTCAGGTCAGCGGAAGCGTTAGCAAGCCCTCGAACAGGAAAAACACAGAGAGACCTCGCTGACTCACCCATTCGTGCTCGCAATCCGGCGCATCGCAAGCAATCATCTCTCCGAAACTGACGCGCTGACAGAAGCAATACAGCGTCTTGTCGCCGTCGTCCTCGGCTTCTGCGAGCGCCGCTTCGTATTCGTCTTCCATCGGCGCGACGTGAAAGGGCGACATGGGCTCGTCGAGACGGGTCGAGCCTTGGCGGCGAGGAACGCGGGAGGCGGCGGCGACGACATTCCCGGCGAGGGTGCGCGCTGCTGGGTCGGGAGAGTTGTCGATGCTGTTGCGTCGACACGTGTCAATGCAGAACGATCTGGCGAGGAAGGCCTCGCAAACATACCCCTTCTTCCGCCGCTTGCTCGCGCCCGCCACATCCTCGACCTTGCGCTTCGCCGGCTGGCGCTGTGGCACACCGTAAGCAAGCATGTGATAGTCCGTCTCTCCCTGTCCGCCCTGGTACGCCATCGCGTTGCCCGCGACGCCGCTGACGACACTTCCGGCACGACTGCCGCTCCCGCTCGTCGACATGGCTGGCGCGACGGGGTCTGCGCCGCGTCGTTTCTCCTTGACTGCCTCGACGGCGGTCATGCCGAGTGGGTGCGAAGGGATTGACGGGTACAAACCCGCTGCGGCGTTCGTCGTCGCAGCCGAGACGGCGCCTCCGTATCCTCCTCCGACCGCCGGTCCACCCACACCTGGCCCTCCACCCGCATACCCCTGCATCCGCTTCTTCGTGTACTGATTCGGGTGACGAAGCGCCGGATCCCTCTCCTTATCTTTCCGTCCAAGACTCGACGAACCAACAGCAGGATAGTCGTCTCCGTAAATGCTGTAATCGATTGGCGCCGCACGCTTCTTGCCCGCCGCTGCTGTGGCTCCCGCTCCGTAGCCTCTCCCAGCTCCGCGCGTCACATCATAGTGCCCGCGAACCATGTTGAGGGCGCCAGAGAGACGGGAGGTGCTGCCTTGCCCTGGATGGCGCGTGGACGGGTAGTCGAAGAGTTGGCGACGGGCGATGGCGGATGCAGGGGTGTTGGAGGAGGGATAGCCGTGGGGAGCCGAGGGCGCGGGGAGGTGTGGGAGGAGGTGAGTCGGGAGGAAGCTGAGGAGCAGAGTGGAGAGGGTCGCGAGGTGCGAAGTGTGCGTCGCGATCTGCGAGACGGCGGTGCGGTAAGCGACATACTCGCACAAGTTTCTGCAAGCCACGTACCGTCTCGCAGGTGTTTGTCGCGACCCGAATCTTGTCCTCGCCGCCGAGCCGGAACAACCTCGCGTCCTCCGCAACCTCGCGCAGCAGCTTCAAGCGGTCGAGCGGGGTGCATTTGGGTGGCTCGGCTGTCTCCCTCGACCCTGGCTCGGGCGTGTGCATCATCTCATTGAGGAGGCGAAGCTTGTCGCCGATGCCTGAGAGAGAGCCTGCATGCGCGGGTGGAGTGAGCGTCAGCGAGCGCACAGCGGGTTCCGCTTGAACACGGCTAAGAGCTTAAAAGACCGCTGAACGCACCGCTGAGGACCGCATCGAGCTCCTTGAGGTCGCTGAGGCTCCTGGTGAGTGCGGGCGGGAGCGACTCGAGGGCGTCAACATAGGTTGTCGTGAGGTGGATGATCTCGCTCGACGGCGTGGGCGTCTGTGCAGCCATCTTTGTGCGCGCTCAGCAGAATCACAGCAATCCCTTCGAGCGAGTGAGCGGGTATCGGTCGCGGTCGAGCGGTGCGGGCGAGCAAGCGAGCGGGGGTCGCGTCCGTTTTCGACCACGGTGGACGGTTTTTTGTGGATCTCCAGCACGCAAGAAAGAGTGCACTGCATCCTGCGAGCTTCAGTTGGACTGAAACTGCGATGTCGCGGGAGGAAGCGACTGAAAAGATGGACAGGGGTGCTCCCCCTCCCGCTCGCCGCTCGCCTCGCTCTGTTCGATAGTCGAGAGGATTCCAGAGTGCCAGAGGTCACGCACGCTGCTGTACCCGGTCAGAACACTCGCATACGTTGAGCGAAGTCGCCTCGTCTTTCCCCCTTTTCCCCTTTTTCTCTCCCACCTACCTCCTCCTCGCTCCATCCTGCAGAGAACCGCCCGCCCCGCTGCCGTTCTGTTGCGTCCGTACAGTCCGCGTCCTGGCTCCGGCCAACTCGCCGCGTCCCAGCAGTTCCCCTCTTGCTCTCTCCGACCCGGTACCGAGCAATCTCGATACAGACGACGACCGAAGCGAATCTCCGGGCGAGCTTGCACGCTTGCACAGCGTTCGACCGCACGAGGCAGGCGCGATTGCGAGTCCGAGCTACATACCGGCAGCTGCCGGCCGTGAGCAGAGGGCGATTTCAGAAGAGAAGAAAAGGCAAATGCGACCAGGGCCAGCAGGGGTCGCCAGGGGTGCTGCTGTCTGCCTGCTGGAGAGCGGAGATGCGCAGAGGCTCACGCACAAGGTTCGCGCGGTCGGCAGCGAGGCTGAAACCTTGGTCGCTGCAGTGGGGACTCCCCTGCGACGACGACGACTGCTTCCCGGTCCCCCTCGCTGCACTTGGGACTCCGATGCTGCTTCTCTTGTCTGTGTGCTGCTGGCATCGCACCGGGCTGGTGAACGAGGACGAAGGGAAAGGCGAGACTTGTGGTGTCCGAAGCGATTGCCCTTGTCGCGAATTTAACTTTTGCGCTTGTGCCTGACCGCCTGAACCGTCGACGTTGGCGTCCGCTCGCCGCCTGGTTTCGTGCGGCTCCTCGCTCGCCCGTCGGGGTGCAGCCGACCTTGCCTCCAGCTGCTGCTTCCTCTCGCCTTTACGTTCCTGCGCCCGCCCGACCACCTCCTGAGCTCGCGGCAGCACCGGCGTCGAGCGAACTCCGCACCCGGCTAGCACTAGCGCCTTCGCTTCTTGCGACGCTTCTCGTTGGCCGCGTCAGCCCTTCCTTGTCCTCGACCCCACCCCAGTCGCCCTGCATCCGCCCTTGCGTTGCTGCAGCGCCGGCACGAGCAGTTGACATAGTCGCAGCGGAATTCGGACTTGACAAGTGGTGCGTCTCGACCGGCTCATGCCTTCTGGCCCAAGCACACTAGCTGACTCTCGGACCTCCTTCTCGCCGTTCGTGCGTCGATTGTCCCATGCAGCACCCGCCTCGGTCGCCAAACCTCGCCTGCGGTCCGCCCCTCTTCTCGCCTCACTTCCCGACCGTTCTGCACGCCGATACAATGTCACGCTGCTGATACGACGCCAGACGACGCAACGTAACGACCCACGACCCGTCTCTCTCTCTGTTTGAACCGCTCTCCGCCATGCTCGTCTTCTCGATCCTCCCTCTCGCAGGAAATGGGAACAACTGGTTCCCGTTCTCCGGCACGCTCGGCCTGACCGACATCATCGTCAAGGGCAAAGTCGTCGCGACCTACGACGAGCGAGCGTCGGGAAAACCGCCCGACGTCTCGTCCGTCGTTGTCCGCCTCGTTCGCGTCGAGACCTGCGGCGGGAAGACGTCGAGGGAGGTCATCACGGAGGTGACGGTCTGGCACGCAGGAGAGGGAGTTGAGGGGGAGCAATTGCCGCTTGAGGACCACAAGTTCTGTTTGACGATGCCGAGGGAGACGCAGGGGCTGTCGATGATGAAGATTGCGCGAGGTCCGACGGTCGCTTGGCTCGTCGAAGCTCGTGAGTGGTTTCCGTAACGTGCGGGGCAACCGACCGCTGACAGCTCCCGGCCCGCAGGCGCGCTGCTTCCCGCCGGCAAGACCGTCACCGCCAAGTCGCGCGAAATGCTCCTCCTGCGGCACTCGACCGTCTCTCTCGACCCCTCCTCCTCCAACTCGCTCCACTGGAGCTCCTCAACAGACTTCGACCACGTCCCTCCCTTCGACTACTCGATCCGCGTTCTGAACCGACCGCTCGGCGGCAAGAGCCCCCTCGTGGCTGAACTCGAGCTGAAACCGCCTCGAGATGGAGCGGTACAGCTCAAGCATGTCGAGTTGAGGTTACAGCGCCGAGTGACGGCGGTAGGGACGGGCAAGGTGCTGGTTTCGGATGAGGTCGACTTGCAAGAGACGGACGACTCGCTCGCGGCCAGTCGCGCTCTCCCGACAAAAGCGTCCCCGACGCGCTCGTCTTCCGTACCCCGACAAGCTCTCTCGCTATCTCCACCTTCGACGACCAGCCTCGACACTTACCACCGCCGACGACATCGCACACCCTCACCTCCTACCGATCTCCCTCGCCTGACAAAGGCCAACTTTCCGCTCCTCCTGTCGTCCGCCTCGTCGATGGCGCAGAAGGGGATACTCGAGTGGCGGATACCGCATCGGGGGCCGTATGCATGGGCGGTAGGCGAGAGTGGCACGTCTGCGCTCTTCCGCATCGATTTTTCGTTGACCGGCAAGGTTAGTTGGCTTCCTCGGACACCGCCGAGTACGTTGCTGATCTTGCGACTGCGCAGATCATCTACAAGTCTGGCCGCGTCGGCGAAAAGACGATCCAGCTCCGCCCTTACCCGGTGCACATCTGCTGCGAAACATCCGCTCCGCCCTTGTTCTCCCCCTTGCGTTCTCACCTCGCACCCTCGCGCACCGCATCGACGCTCGGCGGCCGTCGCAGTTCCGACTTCGCCCTCAGCCTCTCCTTCGACCGCTCCGTCCCCGCCGGTCCTGCGAAACCTCCTCTCCCTTCACCCTCCGCCACGACCGGACGACGCCTGTCCGTCGCCCATCTACCTCTGCTCGGTCAGAATGTTTCCCTGCCGCCACTATCGCGACCATCGTCTGGCCGTCGCATGTCGGAACAATCGGAAGCGGTCGATGCTCCCGCCCGTACGCGATTGCGGCGAGAAGCACCCGCTCCTCTGCCCGTGCAGAACGCGACGATTCCTTCGCCCTTGTCCGGGTCGAGCACGTCGCGCGTCTCGCGGTCGAGCACGATCGACTCGCTCGGTCCCGACACGCCGACTACCGCCGAATTCCTCGCTTCCACCGCCGCGCCAACTCACCGCTCGCCGAAACTCCCATCCACCTCGCACACGACGCACGTCGTCCGGCATGTCGGGCGATCGCCACGGTCTTCCCTGCGAACACGACCGCGCAGCTCTGGATCGCAGCGGTCGTCCATTCACGACGGCGCGAGGAGCACGTCGAACCTGTCAATCTCATCGCTCGCCTCTGGGACGAGCTATCAAAGCGACCAGCGGAGCCTGACGGAGTACGCCGGGTCCCCAACGGCCGGCGCAAGTCCGCTGCTTGCCTCGGCGGACGGCATGCTCGGCTTGACGCTGGGCGAGGCGGCTGCTGAGCCGGCGAGGACCTCGTCGTTTGATTTCTCCGACAACGCGGCGTCCTCGACAAGTCCCCATGGCAGGCCGTTCCGAGGCGCACCGAGTCCACCGCCCTCCGCGCCTCCGTCACCTGTTCCTCACGTGGCCATCGCCGACATCTCCGCCTTCCGCGACCCCTTCGCCAACTCGAGCTACACCAAGCAGAGCAGAGTTGCGAATGAGTTGTCTGTCGACACCGAGATGTACATCTCGCCTCGTTCCGCCAGCTCGCTCGACTCGACTTCGACGAGAAGAGCGTCCTTCGGCGCAGCAGGGGCAGCCGCATTTGTCCCCGCCTCACCGCACTCGCTCAGCCCGCCGCCATCGCTTCAACTGCCACCTTCTCCACGCCTGAAGCAGCCAAATGTCATCCTCACCATCTCATCCGACTCAGCGGACAGCTCGCGGCGGTCCAGCTTCCACAGCGGAGCAGGTGGACCGACGTCGTCGCGCAAGGGTAGCGTCGGGACGCTCCTGACGAACCTCTTTAGCCGGCGAGGGTCGAAGGCGCAGTGACCTTTTCTCTTTCCTCCTCCTCTTCGCATCTCCCTTCTCGTGTGCCTTTATTGTTGCATGGCTCTTGTTGTAGCATTCCTCGACGCCTCATTCTGTCCTCCGCTATCGTCCTGCGTCGTTTTTTTCATTTTTTTGGTGAAACCAGTCTTTGCATCGCGCTTCCTGGCTCTCCGTCCCTCTCGCTTCTTTGGCCTGTTTCCGGACTGGCACCTATCTCTGACATCAGGACCTCTGGCTGAAGAGGAAGAGAAGGGAACTGGTTTCTCCCCGCGACGGATCCCGACGGATCTCCTCTCCCTGTCACCATCCGCTACACGCGCTCGCGGGACTAGCAGACACCCAAAACGTCTTCGCAGCTCACTGAGCACTTTGCACGGCATGCTCGTCTTCCACACGCCCCTCTCGCTTCTGCACGATCCCCCACATGAGATCCTCTCCGGCTGCGTCCAGCCGTACTTCGAGTCGCCCGAGCGCTACTTTCGCATCCTGACGGCTTTGCTCAAGTCCAACGCCTTTGAGGTGCGCACGCTGGATTGGCCGGTCGATGAGGTCGTGACGGACCAAGTCGTGAGGACGCTTGGCGCGGTCCACGATGAGCAGTACCTCAGCTTCCTGGCAGACATCTACGGCGAGTGGGTGGCAGAGGGCGGGTCGAAGGATGGGGCATTGCCCGAGACGTTTCTGCGGCACGACCTTCTCCTCGAGGATGGACGCACTGGAAGCAAGACGGACAGCGCTATCGCTCGCATAGGTTCGCAGGAATTGCGCTGCGACTCACAGGAGGCTACTGACGCTCCTGATCGCAGGTCGCTACTCCTTTGACCTGTCTGCGCCCGTCACAGCGAGTCCGTCCACTCCTCCGTCTTTCGACTTTGGCCGCCTTACACATTCCCACACTGCAGACACCTGGATCGCTGCTGTCGCTTCCATACGTGTCGCTCTCGAAGCGCTCGACGCCTTGACATCAGACGCGACAGCTCGAGCGACCTTTGCACTCTGGTGAGTCTGGCTCTCACCCGCTTTGCCCTTGGTCCGCTGACGATGGGCCTGCAGCCGTCCTCCCGGCCATCATGCGACGGACAGCCTGTGCGGCGGCTACTGCTACCTCAACTCGGCGGCGATAGCTGCGCGGCACTTCAAAAACAAAACGGACGGCAACAACCCTAGAGTTGCGATTCTTGACATAGACTATCATCACGGAAATGGTGCAGTCCTTGACATTTCGCATGGGAGCGTCCAGCTGACCACGGAATGTTTGACAGGCACAAGCAAGATCTTCTACGACGACCCTTCTGTCATTTATGTCAGCTTGCACGGCGCGCCTGACTACCCTTGTGCGTTGTGAGTCTCA
Source organism: Rhodotorula sp. ZM1 (assembly GCA_009806315.1). Lineage (NCBI taxonomy): Eukaryota > Fungi > Basidiomycota > Microbotryomycetes > Sporidiobolales > Sporidiobolaceae > Rhodotorula > Rhodotorula sp. ZM1. The sequence continues at coordinate 151,410 of QYSD01000013.1, forward strand.
TGCATCAACCCCAGAAACTGACCAGTTCGCGCTCAGACTACACTGGCTCGGAAGCGGAGCGAGGTGGCCCGAATGCGCAAGGAACGAACATCAACTATCCTCTCCCGCTCGGAACGGGCAACGAGGGCTACCTTACGGCTTTGCAGAAGGCGGCGGACGACGTGAGACGCTTCAAACCGGAGTTACTGGTTGTTTCGTGCGTCCTGCTTCCCTCGCAGTCTTTTCGCGGCTCTAACAGGACTCGCTCGCCAGGCTCGGTGTAGACACCTACATCGATGACCCGATCACCAATTTCAAGGTGACACTCGCCGCGTATCCTGAGATGGGCCGTGCGATCGCGCGAGTTGGCGTCAAGACGCTGTTCGTCATGGAGGGTGAGCAATCTTTCGTCGCTTGGAGCGCCTGAGCCTGCTAATTCACTCACGAGCAGGCGGGTACTACCTCGACGCGATCGGTGAATGTGTGCGAGGCGTGCTCGAAGGTTTTGAGAAGGAGTGAGGCCGTTCCATGGGTCGTGCAAGGTTACGCAGACCCACCGCCGCCTTCCCGCCTCTTCTGCTCATCCGCCTGCTTCTGCACCTCCTCCAAAAACTCCTCCGTCCCATTCGCAGCCCTTGCCTCCAGTCCAAGTCCATGTACAAGCGGTCCTGTCGCGCCAGTCCTGAGCGCTCGATCGAGCGCCGCGAGTGCGCGGCGGAACTCGGGAGAGGAGACGGAGCGGAGGAGGGAGGAGCGGGTTTCGGCGGGGGTGGAGGTTGCGAGGGAGGGATGCGTAGGGAGGAAGGAGGCGAGGTAGGCGAGGGACGAGTCCGGGAGAGACGCGATCAGGGAGGAGGCGGCAGAGGGAGGGAGGACGTCGGGCAGGTTGAACTCTGTAGGCGGTCCTGGAGCACATTCAGATCTGTACGGAGTGGTTGGCGGCATGAAGACGCAGACGCACCAGGAATGCCGCCAGCTCCTCCGCCCAAAGTCGCCAAGATGTTCTGCAACTGAGCCATCTGGTCCACCGACTGTGCGCCGGCCCGAGGAGCGCCTGGTGCGTCAGCTGAAGGCGCCGAGCGGGCGGGAGCGGGTGCGGACGAAGGTGCCCGTGCGTCGGACATGGTTGCATCGCCGCCGGTCATGTCCCTGTTTTCGATGAGACGCATCAGCGGGCGTACGAAAGGGAGCAGGTGATGGAGCGCAATCCAGCCTCTCGGGCGGAGCAGGTCCTTCAGACCGAGCGAGAGGCGAAGAAAGCGGTGAAATTACAACAGCGGCACATCCACCTCAGCGGTGGCGCGGCACGAACGACATCGAGGGTATTGAATAGGCGAGGGAAAGGGGAGCTCACGCCTCGACCTCCATCGCCGCTCCACCTTCAACGTCGTCCGCCCCGATCAACTCGTTGACCTGCCGTCCCCTCCGCTCGAACTCATCGGTCGAGAGCTCGGCATCCTGGTGCCAGAAGAAATGGCGGGCCGAGGAGGAACTGAACTTGAGGACGTGGACGCGGTCTGTCGCCTTGACAAAGGTTGCATCGCCAGGGAAGATGATGAGGTCCTCGGCAACGACGCTGCGGCAGGGTGACAAGTCAGCAAGATTGGTCTGGTACTTGTCGCGTTCCAACGCACCCAGACGTGAGGTCCTTGTAGTAGAAGTGGAGCAGGCCGTCCTCGTTTTGGAGGTAGACGAGGCTGAGTAGGCCGGTATCACGGCAGCAACAAGGCAGAGGGAGCGCGTAGTAAGGAGGCAGGCGAAGTGAAGAGTACATGGGCACGTTGAGCGAGCACAACAGGCGACAGGGTCGAGTGAAGCGAGGGTATGACGAGTTGCGGGTCAGCGACGAGGACGAGGTTGGGCAGAGAGAACGAGACGCACCCGCGGTCTGGCTGTGCGACGACGGTGTTGGTCTCGCCTTGCCTGAACGCCCGTCCAGCTTTGAAGTGCAGCAGAGGAGCGGCTGACATCGCTTGGGGAACGGGTGAAGACGAACCTCATCTTCGAGGCTGCCATTCGCGCCCACCTCGCTCTGGTCGTCCTGAGGGCCTTCTGAACCTGTGCTAGAGTCTACATAAGTTTGCCCCGGCTCGCCAGCGTCTCCATACTCCCCAACCGCTCGTCCCTGCCTCGGCGCTTCTTCGTCTCTCTCGCCTTGTTTGCGACCGCAGGCGACGAGTTGGTGCGTTGAGTACTTTCGATTGGCGGGAGATACGCACTGAAAGTGAACCGCGTCTTGCAGTTCCTCAGCCTCGCTCTTCTCTTCCTCCCTCTCCCGACCTTCAGTAGCACGATGTCGGTCCCTCCCGCACACCCGAAGCCGATAAAGGAACGTTCACTCCAGCGCGGACGCCGACTACACGCCGAGTCTCGAGGAAAAGCAATTGACTTGGCAGATTCTTTGCGCAGCCTCCCAAACTCAAGCTGGACAAGATGTACGGACCCCAGCCGAACCTAGAGGGAAAGTACCGCAGCTCGGTGCGTCACGTCGAGCGAAACCTTGCCCGACTCGGCACAACTGACGACGCGAGTCTCTTGCACTTGCAGAAAGACTTCAAGGACAGTGCGTTGTAATGTCTCGTCTGTGCGTCTTTCCTCCAGCTGAACCAATCTCCACAGTGTATCGCGCATACCAGTGGACGCAGGGCTTCGACGCGATGGTTGCCATGGACACGCCTCAGCAGTGCCGCTTGATCTGCAACAGCGGCGGGTGAGTGAGCCCTCCTCGCTGCGCGTGACCTCTTTTTCCACGAGAGCAGTGTACTCAAACTCACTTGAACGATGCAGAGGCTGCCCCTTCAACATTCTCGCTGAGTACACCACCTTCACCGAGCCGCCCCTCACCGGCCAGAGCGGCTTCTACATCTCGCCGGTCGGCTTCCATCCAAGCCACACCCACCCTGCGCCTTACCACCCGATGGACGTCACCGCGGAGAATGAGCGCCGCAAAACGCTCATGCATGACGATCCTTCGCTCGAGAACCCGCCCCTCAAGCGCGCACTCGGGCTTAGCGGCAGTGTCGCATCTTCTGGAGGCACGCCGGAAGCTGCAGTGCCCGGTGGCTTTGCAGACGGGGCGTCCGTCGCGTCGACGCCCAGTGTCGCTCATCAAAAGCTCCCGTTCCAGCAACCGCCGCAGCCGCAAGCCCAGGCGCCCGTGCCGATTCCGGGGGCCATATTCCCTCCTCAGCAACAGCCAACCCAGCCGGGCATGGGCGCTGGTCACATCAATGGCATGCATCAAGGCTCGCCTTCCAATAGCGTCGGACAGTACAGCTCTCCCGCTCCGCCGTACCAACAGCACTGGCAGCAGCATATTTACGGCACGCCACAGACGCAGTACTCGCCCTTTAGCCACCCGCCGTCGTACAGCATGCAAAAGCCACCCCCGCCTCTCAACCCGTACCCGTCCGCCTCTCCCGCCGAGTCGTCGCACGTCTTCGCCACTCGAGCGGGCGGGCGCAAGCCCCTCGAGGCATTCCTCCTCACGATTACGCCTCAGTTCGAGCCGTACTTCCACTTGTTCGAGAAGAACGGCATTCCCCTCACCGAGGATCCGCAAAACTTGCTCGACCTCGACTCGGGCCGCGACGACGACCGCTCGCTCTTTGACGTCTTCAAGGACGTCAAGGGTATGCCGCTCGCGTATGTCGCGCTCGCAGCGGACGGCGTGAGGAAGGCCAAGAAGAAGCAGCTCGTGTCGGGCTCGCGCGAGATTGACCCGCGCATCGCGGTTGGGCTCGAGAAGGCGAACGCCGAGCGTTGGGTCAGGGCCAAAATTGCCGAGGGGCACGCCAGGCAGCAGGAGCAGAGGCAACTCGCAGCGCCCCTTTGAGAAGGCAGACGTGAGGACGAGGAGGAGGAGGATGGTTCGCTCATCGCTTTGGGTTCCCTGGGTCTCTCTCTCTCTCTCTGGTTCTCTACTCTTGTACACATACCCATCTGTCGTCGATACCTTTCGCTTGCAACGCTCGCTGTATGCATAAAACGCGTCGCCTTCGCGTGCGAGAGCAGCGTCTCCTCCTCGTTCCTCAGCGCTCTGATTCGAATTGGTCAACTTGGAGACGCTTAGACGGCTTAAGGACACTCGCTGCGCGCCATGACACCCGCGCCGCAGACCGTCCTCGCGCTCTCGTCGACTCCGCTTCCCTCCCTCCCAATCATCTCGCTCCTCCCCTTTTCGCTCGCACATGACGGCCCGGCGCCTATCTCGACCTACTTTCGACCGCGTCCGTACACTTCTGCTTCCAACTACGAACCAGCGCATCGCCAAGCGAGTTTCAGGGGAAGGAGGGTCGTCTCGACGGTTCTCTCACTCCCGGACGGCTATCAAGGGCTCGTCTTTTCGACTTCGGCGCCTCTCCCTCCGACTGCAGCGCAGGACGAAGTCGACGAGGCGTCGCAGGAACGCGAGGAACGTGCGGCGAAGCGGGCGAAACGGGCGGCCGCTTCTGCCGCTGCGCTCTCGACGAGCGCTCTTGACGAGGTCGAGGGCGACAGCGCAGTTGCAGACGGACTGAGGAGGTCGCCAAGGAAGGGGACGGTGCTGAGCTCGGCTGCGGTAAGGGCGAGGGAGAGGGCTGTTCGCGCGGCAAAACACAAGGCGAAGCAGGCGGCTGTAGCGAAGGGACAGAAGAAGGGCGGGTTCTCGCTCGACAGCGACGATGAGGAAGAGGTTTCTGAGCAGCAGGAAGAGCAGGAGATGACGGCTGTCGAGATACAGGAGACGCAGGTCGTCGGGGCTAGCGAGGCGGAGGTCAAGACCGACGCTGGCACGCCTGAAATCACGAGCGTCGACCCAGAGACAACTATGGAGATCGTTACCGCGGCACCGCCCGCTCCCCTGCGCACGACTTCCGCCCTCTCGACATCCTCTACCTCACAAATCCCCTCCACTCCCCTCTCTACCACGACCTCCTTCTCCTCCCTCAACCCCTTCGAGGCGCCCTTCGCTCTCGCCCGAGACGAGAAGCACCTTCGTCCGTGCGCGACGTTCGACGCCATCGAGGTTTGGAACCCGGATTGGCCTGTCGCGGGGGGACGAGTTGCGGAGGAGGACGCGGTCGGCAAGACGGTTAGCGAGTGGTTGAGGCTTGCGAGAAAGGTCTGTGTGTCGAGCCTTTTGAAGTGTTGACTACGCGCTGACGGGACGGACGCCCGCAGATTCATTCCTATTGAAGACCTCGACTCGACGAGACGACTCTGCCCATCTGTACTTATCCTGGTGTTTAGCTTGTGCGCACTGCCTTTTTCTTCTCTCACGGTCATGCTTAGCGTGGCGTACGATCTGCAGATCCCGCCGCATCTCAGCCAGCTGTGTAACAACCCGCATCATTCGCCGTTTTCGCGTCTGCCACACCTTCTCGAGAGAATCCTCACAGACCCTTGTCCCGCAGACGAGCGTAAAGAGACTGGATGGAGTGCAGACCCGTCTTGAAGGCGTAACACGTCGCCAGGAGTTGTCAGCGTGATCTCGCGGAGCCGACATCATTTGGCGCTCGTCTCGCGTCCCGGTCGCACTGATGAGACTGCGAACGATAAATTGCTGTCGGGGTTCTCTGCAGGGTGAGGCGGCGTAGGAAGGATACAAGGCAGAAAGTCTAGGAAAAGGCGAAGGAAAAGTGCGAAGGTGGAGGCGTGATTCAAGGCGTGCAGATCGGACACTGTCCGCCTTCGCCGAAGTGCTGGTTGTAGTTGTCGAGCTGGACCCAGATCTGCCGAGCGAGAGCCATCAATCGAAGCAGAACGGGGAAAGGGAGGGAGACGAGGCTTACGACGCAGTACCCGCTTGGGAACGCAGCAGCGGCCGCACCAAAATCCATAAAGTTGCGTCCGATGTACACGCCCGACGGCTGGTTGTTGAGCGACTCAAAGTGGACGCCAAAAGATTGGGGAGTCCAGGAAGCCGGGCGGTTCCTGTAGGTCTGACCGGGGAGGTACTGCGACTTCGGGATCGCCTGGTAGTTAACATGACCGCCGTCGTGGAACGTTGAGCCGGCGGGAAGGGTGACCCCAGAGTAAGAGACGGTGTAGGGCGTGCAGCCGTCGCTGCCGGTCTGCGGAGTCGAGAAGGCTAAGTCAGCCCTTCGGCGCCGGCGCTGAGTGAGCGGAAGGGGATGTGAGCTTACCGATGCAGCATTGCAGAGATTGTTGCAGACGCTCGGCGAGGCGGAGGGAAGCTTCGCGGACGATGAGGAGGTCGAGGTCGCCTTCGAGGTGCTGCTGGGAGACGAGCTTGTCGACGAGCTCGTGGTGGACGACGATGGAAGGCATTGCTGCGCACACAAGCGTCAGACGACAGCTTAGTAGCACAGGAATGACAAAAGGAAGCGCACCGAGTAGAAGATGGACGAGTAAACGCAGGAATAGCCACTGGGGCAGCACGAGTAGTTCCACCACAGGAAGCCCGAGCACTGGCCGTAAGCGCCGGCGTCGCCCGCGCAGGAACTCGAGGACGGGTTGGCAGACGAAGAGGTGGAAGTGGCGGATGTCGAAGAGGGTGCGGAGGAGGACGAGGCGGATCGGGTGATGGTGGTGAACGAGGACGTCGTGACCGTGGTGTAGCTCGCTGTCGACGCCATCGGAAGGCACTGATAGTAGTACGAGTTGACGAAGGCGCAGGTGAAGCCCGACGGGCAGAGCGAGATTGAGCTGCCGGTTCCGCCGCACTGGCCGTACGGACCTGCCGTAGGAATCGGGGCAGAGGAGGAGGAAGTGGGTTTCGCAACGGATGAAGAGCTTGGCGGCTTGGTCGAGGTGGTCGAGGACGGCTTTGAAGACGACGAGCTAGTTGATGGTCCGGGCAGACATTGCGAGTCTGCGAACGTGAGGGGTTAAGGAGGCTGACAGAGTCGAGAGGTGCACCACGAACGCACAGTAATCGCTTGAGTACTTGCAGGTCCAGCCGTTCGGGCAGCACGTCGCGCCGACGTAGTTGATCCCTCCGCATTGCCCGTACGCGACAGACATCCCGACGCAAGCGAATGAAGATGGCGTAGGCGAAGCTGCGAGTATAGACGATGTCGAGGGAGGAACGAAGACCTGCGAGCTCGAGGTCGACGTGGTGGAGGAGGTCGAGGAGGAAGCGGTCCCAGGTTGACATTGCGAGTCTGCCAGGGCAAGGTCAGTCCCCATACAACCCGAGCAGATGGGCAAATGGACGCACAGTACGGGTTCGAGTAGACGCAAGTGTATCCCGCAACACAGCAAGTATCCGTCGTCCACGACATCCCTCCACACTGACCCCAAGCCGGCACCGAGTTCTGGCAAATCGTCGGCGTAGCAGACGGTGCCGCCTTCCGTGCGAGGGCTATCTCGTCACGGTTCTCCCACCGCTTGACAGCCTCTTGCGGGTTGCGGACCTGCCGTTTGGCGACGGCATGCGAGTCGTGCGAGAGTTGGCGGTGCCGACGGCGGTTGAGGTGCACTCGAGGAAGCGAGGCGGTCTTGGTAGGGCGAGAGGAGTTGACGATGGACTGCGAAGGCGGGAGGTCGGCTTCGAGGGCGGAAGCGAGGACCTGTGCGGCGATGGAAAGAACAAGGAGGAGGCGAGCAGTCATGGCTCGTCCCTTGCTAGCTAGCTGAAAGGAGCGTCTAGGGGTCGGGCGGGGATCTCAAGCACAGGTTACAGTGAAGCGTAGGAGCGCAAGACGCGCAGGCGGGACAAGGGGGGGCCAATGAACAGATCTTCACGCATACGCCGAAGCCGCTCTGCCAAGATCCGCGCTTCGAGAGCTGTTCGTGGAAGGTGGCAGATGTCGATCCCGTCTCTCCACAGGCTGTTCGATCCGCTCAGGCAAGCGAGCGGGGCGAGACAAAAGCATCGACCAGCCCCCTCAGCTGCCAGATCCGTCGCGTCGGTCTGCCTCTGCGCAAGGCGGACTGCCTGGGCGTTGGCGTCCGGTATAGGGTTTTGTGCAGCGTTTGCGGAGGTGGCCAAGTTGCCGCGCGGCCCGTAGCGAGATGAGGGTCGCAGAGGGTGAGAACGTTTATGGCGAAACGACAACCGGGGAGGTAACTCGAGGACATTCGACATGGATGTGAGCGATGTACCGAGACTATGCCAAACCAGAGAAAGCGGCGCGATGAGCAAGCGGGCAACAAAGATGCTTGCGTCGATGAGGCGATGAGGCGGCAAAGAGGGGAGCAAGGGAGTTGGCGGCCGCGGAACAACGAGGACCTCGTGAGAAGAAGCCTTAGAGTAGGGACCACAATGCGAACGAATCAGAAGAAAAGCGTTCAACCTCGTCATTGAAGCGACGGCGATGCTGGGGAGCGCAAGTCTAGCATTGCCATCTGGACAACGGGGGAATATATCGCGCGGGTGTGTGTGTGTGTGTGTGTGTTAGGGAGAGAGAGAGAGTGAGAGAGAGTGAGGGAGGAGAGACGGAAATCAGAAACTGAAGCGCAGGCAAACAACAAGCGAGGGAAACAAGCAAGCGAGGCGGGCGCGGGTTTACCAGCGCCCTCCTCCGCCACCGTAACCTCCTCCTCCGCCACCGTAACCTCCTCCTCCGCCACCTGTGTGTGCGAAGCGCAGTGTCAGTTCCCAAGCCTCGACTCGCGATAAAGGAGAGGAAAAAAGTGCCGACGCACCGTACCCACCTCCGCCGTATCCACCACCTCCTCCACCACCGTACCCACGTCCACCACCACGTCCTCCTCCTCCTCCTCCACGTCCGCGTCCACCTCCACCGCCACTCGAGAACATGGCAATCTCCTGCAACTGAGGCGGGACGACCTGTTTCGCGTCCTGGAGGATCTTGACGAGGTCCTTGGCGATACGGCCTTGGTCCGGCGTGACGTACGAGTACGCCGTGCCCTTGGCGCCGGCGCGACCCGTGCGACCGATGCGGTGGATGTAGTCCTCGATACCGTTGGGCATGTCATAGTTGATCTGTGGACGCGCGCGCAACGAATTGGTCAGCAGCAGGTCGGGGGACTGCGAGAGGGAGAGGAGAGAACGTACGACGTAGCCAATGTCCTTGACATCTGCGAGTGTTGGAAGAGCGCGGGGGAAGAAACGTCAGTCATCCGGGCGCAGAGACTACGAGAATCGGCTGCTTTCGACGACACGCAAGCCAAGCGAGCGAGCTTGCGACCTTGGCGGGAACGGACTGTGTGCGTGTGGGTGATCGGGAAAGGGGAGGGGAAAGGCGAGGAGTAGGTCAAGGCGGAGGCGATAGTCGAAGGCGAGGGCGGTGCACGAACGAACCCGCTTTCGCTCAGGCGAGGCGAGAGGAAGACGGAAGACGAAGGGAGGGACTCGAGAGCGAGCAAGAGAAAGGCAACCACGCGTGCCTCTCTCGCTCGCGCCGCGAACCCTTCTCTCCCGCCGCGTCATCGAGAGGGTAGGCTCGTCGCTCTTGTGCATTGCCGAAAAGCATCGTCGCGCCGAGTCGGAGGCCGAGGGAGTCGGAGAGAAGGGAGCGAGCTACGGCACGACGCAAGAAAACTAAGCAGACCGACAATGCGCACTGATTCCCACTTCTTCCCGTGCCAACAACAACAGAAACGAAACGAAACGAATGACACGAATGATTCATCGAATCCCGCCTGGCAAGTGCGGAAGACTAGAAACTCGGTTTATGTTTCGCTTCGGTTCGTTGGAGGGCACGATTGAAGGCGCTCCTCGGAAGGAACGCCTCGAAGAGGACGACGCAGAATCGGTCAGTAGTCTTTTGCAACGCGCGTGTACGCAACTCGTCGCAGCTCTTTTCGCGGCGAGGGCGAGGGGCGGCGACGTCGAGGGCGGTGGCGAAGAGGAAGAGCTAGGCACAGCACACACAGCGTCCACGTCCGGTCGAGTCGAAGAAGCGCGAGCGTCGTCGACGTCGGAAAGCAGACGGAAAAGAGCCAGCGATGGGGAAAGAAAGGGGCAACGCACCGAGTCCACGCGACGCGACGTCGGTAGCGATCATGATAGGCGACCTTCCGCTCTTGAACTCCGCGAGGACCCAATCACGCTCCTGCTGCGCCTTGTCGCCGTGAATCGCGAGTGCGGGCCACCCGTCTTGACGGAGGTACTTGGTGAGGTCGTCGGCGACACGCTTGGTCGCGATGAAGATGAGGACCTTGGCGTTCTCGGACGAAATCTTCTCGAGGTGCTTGACGAGTTTGCCGCGCTTCTCAAAGTCGGAGCAGACCTCGACGATCTGGGTGATGTTCAAGTTGGCCGAGAGTTCGAGCGAGCCGATTGTGACCTGGATAAAGTCCTTGAGGTACGTATGGGCGAGCTTCTGCACCTCCTTGGGCCACGTCGCCGAAAACATGAGCGTCTGGCGGTCGGGACGGATCTGGTCGAGGATCTTGCGGATCTGAGGCTCGAAACCCATGTCGAGCATGCGGTCCGCCTCGTCGAGGACGAGGTACGTCACGCGACGGAGGTTGGTCTTGCCCGCCTCGAGCATGTCGATCAGTCGTCCGGGCGTGGCGATGACGATCTCGCTGCCGCGCTGGAGGTCGCGGATCTGTCCGCCCTTGGGCACGCCGCCGTAGACGCACGTGTTGCGGATGCGGGACGACGAGCCAAACTTGGTGCACTCTTCCTGGATCTGGACGGCGAGCTCACGCGTCGGAGCGAGGATGAGCACGATGGGTCCGTCACCGGGCGAGAGGAGAGGCTGGGCGTTGATGTGGATCATGGCGGGGAGGGCGAACGAGATCGTCTTGCCGGAACCGGTCGCAGAGACGGCGACGAGGTCGCGTCCGGAGAGAGCCATCGGCCACGCCTGGCACTGGATGGGCGAAGGGGCGGTGAATCCGGCGCGCTTGATCTCGGCCATGATGTACGAGGGAAAGTTCATCTCGTCAAAGTTGGTGACGGGCTTGGGGATGTTGGACCCAAAGATCTGGATCTCCTTCTCGCGGCGGAACTCGGCCACCTCGCGCTCGGAGCGGGCGGCGACGCGCGGGTCCTCCCTGCAAAGCGTACGCGAGGTCAGCAGGCAGTTTCAGGACTGGAATGGAGTAGTCGTGCTCACTCGTAGAAGTTCTTCTCGAACTTGGAGAGGGTCGCCGCGTCCCAGTTCTGCGCACGGAGGCCGCTGCCGAGGCCGCTCACTGTGCAGTCCACTCGGTCAGTTGGCGTGGAACAGCGTCGAGAGTCTCGGGAGTGCACTCACTGCGGTCACCGCCACCTCCAAAGCCGCCTCCGCCGCCATACCCGCCTCCGCCACCTGCATGAACAAGGCGATGAGCTCGGGGTCGCCACTCGGGTAGGGAGAGAGAGCGCGCGCACCGTATCCACCTCCACCGCCACCGTAGCCACCTCCGCCACCGCCGTATCCTCCACCGCCGCCGTAAGAAGAGCCACCTGTGCGAGTGAGAAGCGGGTGTGAGTGGCCGTCCCGGGTGAGCGCGCGCGCGCGGAGGGGGGAAAGAGGGCTGACCGTATCCGCCGTAGGACATGTCGAGAGAGAGTGAGAGAGAGAGAGAGTCACACTCTTGGGGTGGTGAGAGCGAGGGGAGAGGGAAGGGCAAGACGGGGCGGGGGTGAGCGGTGAGCAAGCTTGGACCGGTGTCGGCGACGATGGTGCACCCGCGCAGGACACCGTGGAGCACCTTGCACGAGTGGACACACGTGCACGACTCGCTCTTTGCACACTCTGCCTCGACTGACTCGCAACTCGACGCCCTCGCGACGGTGCGCTCATCGACTCGCTCTTAACCCGCAACCCGCACTCGCCAACTAACCAACGCATCGTGTGGGCAGATCAACGTGTGGATCGCGAGGGGAAACTGCCCTCATGCCGTAGAGTCAACCGCAGCCCTCCTCACCCTCGTCCTCCGCGACTCGCACCATGACCATGTGCCTCACTCGACTAACGATCTCCGCCTCTCCTACTCCATGGCCATAGTCCGGTGCGTCTCCCCTCTTCCTCACCTCGACTCGATTCGACCACTCTGACCCGGCGCACCACAGCTTCGTCAACTCGCTCGTCGACCCACTCCAGACGACCTACTTTGCTCGATCGATCGCCTCCCTCGCGCAGCAGATCCAGCTCCCGCTGCGGTTCGTCGAGCTGAGGCACCAGGCGACGCACGAGGATTTGCCCAGCTTGGGGGTGTTGAGGGAGGCGGCGAGGCAGGTTCGTTTGAACGGCGGTCTCCTCGCATTCTCCTGCTCCTTCGCCCGAGAGCTACTAGTAGATGGGACCGAGGACTGATGTTGGTTGACCCCTTCCAGGCCCTGGACTGGCTCTACACGCACTACTGGTCCGCCTTCCTCTCGACCTCCCATCCCCCTTCCGCCCTGCTCCCACCCCTCTCCCTCTCTCACCTCCGCTCCCTCCTCCTAACAACCTACAAGTCCCTCTCCAAGTCCACCCTGCGAGATGCCTCGCTCGTAGGTCGCACGAGGGGAGATATGAGGAGTGTGATGGGAGAGGTTGAGCGCTGGGTTGGGGAGAACTCGCTGGGAGGCAGTCAAGGGCGCGAGAGGGCGCTCGAGGGCGTGGCGGAGGTGTTGTGGAGTGAAGGGGGTCTCGTACCGTTGGCCAAAAAGTCTTGTCTACTTCCCGCCTTTCTCTCCTTCGGCGTTGAAAGTGACGCGATGCATGAGCGCAGGAAACGCCCGAATCCCCGCAACCCCTCCCTCTCTCCCGACTTGCTCGCCCTGTGGACTCCCCTCATAACACACCTCGACTCCCTCCCCTCTCCCTCCTCTGCCGTCTCCTTCTCCGACATCCTCATCAAGCGCGGAGTCGACATACTCTGCGCAGGAGAAGGAGAGATGGCTGACAAGAGTTACGCAGCGTGTGTCGGAGCCTGGGTAGGCGAGTTGATGCGCGATGCGCCTGTTTCTTTCTCCTCCTCCTCCTTCGATCCGGAGGAGCCGGAGGAGGAGGAGGAGGAGGGTGCAGTTACTGTCAAGAGCGTGGTGAAGACCTGCTTGATCTCTCGAACACCCGCGTGCGTCTCCTCTCCCTCTTCCCTCTCCGCCTGCCTGACTAACAAAGCTTCCCACCGAAGTGCGCTGGCTCTCGTCGAATCCCTCCTCGCATCCCGCTTACAGTCTTCGCCTGACAATGCGGCGCTGAAAGACTTGCTGGAACGCACAACTCTGCTCGTTGCGTTGGCGCGGCAAGCAGCGCAGGTCTCCCAAGCTTCTTTCGTGCGTCCTCCTCTCCTTTCTCTCTCTCTCTCTCTCTCTCTCTCTCTCTCTCTCTCTCTCTCTCTCTCTCTCTCCACTTTTAGAAGAAGCTGACAGGGAACTTGGGGCGGTGGATCCAGGGACTCAAGATTGCAAACGGTGAAGAAGCCACCTTCCTCGTCGACTCGCTCCTCACTCGCTCCGCCTCTCTCGCCTCGCACCTGTCCCCCGCCTCTCCTTCACCAACTCCTCTCGCTCGCACTACATCCGCTGCTGCGCAAGCAGAAACTTCACAGGGAGCGAACGAGGGGCAGCGGTGGCCTCGAAAAGTCGAGGGGTGGAAGAAACGACCGATCGGCTTTTTGCCAGCGAGTGGGTTCAAGGGGTTGGATTTGATGCCTCTTGTCCAGCCGGTTGGTGTTGGGGAGGCGTGAATAGGAGCTCGTCGAGGCGCGAGCGGGATGAGGAGGAGGTTGGGAAAGCGGCAGGGAGGGGAAGAGGTGGGCAATGCAGGTGGTGGTGGCTACAACATGACATGACGAATCACCACTTCGACGTACGAGAGAGCCAGTGAGAACGAAAATGCAAACGACAGTGAGAGAGGAAGAGGCGAGAGGCGAGAGGCGAGGATGGGGGAAGGCGCGAGGTCATCGCTTCTGCTTCTTCTGTGCGTCGGCAGTGGCAGGGTCTTCCTGTTTCCGCTTCTTCTTCTGCGAGCCCGGCACATCCTCCCGCATCGTCAGCACCTGTATCACACGACGAGTCTGCCGCGCAAAAGTTTTGGGACGCTCACCTTCCTCCCCGCACCGCCCTTCTCCGCCCCTCGTCCCTCCCACAAACTCATATCAAACCCGCTCAAACCCCCTTGTTTCAGGGTGAACGCTTCTCGGAGCTGGGAGGGATCGAGTGGCTGGATGGGCGGACAGGGAGCGGGGTCCGGGTTGGAGATTAGGTGTAGGAGGGAAGAGGAGGGGCTGGAGGAAGGATGTGGTTCGGTGATACGGCCTGCTCAGACATGGTCACATCAGAGTGCAACTTGAGAAGGGGGTATGGGGAAGGAGGGGGCAAGGGAGGGGACAGGGACGAACCAAGCACGTCGCCAACCATGTAGTCATACGACTTGTCCATCTTCGGCCTCTTGGGTTTCTTCCCACTCCCACCGGCGCCATCTGCACCCTCTGCGGAACCCGCAAGAGTCATCCCAGCCAACTTGATCCCTCCCAGCGTGATCTTCAACCCCGCTCCTCCTCCTGGTTTCGCTTCGCCAGCCGCAGCAGCAGACGCCGAAGGCATCGGACTAGCCGGAGAAGCCTTCAAGTGTCCGCCTTGGGCCGCAAGTTGCGCCGCCTTGCCCAACAACACCTGGCCCTTGACCGCTCCCGCTTCAACCTCGGCATCGGCGCTAGACGCGGTAGGTGCGAGGTTCGTCGGCAAGTAAGGGCGGAGAAAAGTGTCGTACAGGGGCGAGAGGTGGAAGATGGAGATCAGGTCTTGGGTGCCGGAGAGCGGCGAGGGGTGTGGGTCTGCTTCGACGAGTGAGCGTGGGTGAGCCAGTGTTCGTGCGAGGGCAGAGTAAAGTTGAACGCACTGTGTGGCTGCAAGAGGTACTGCGCCCATGACTTTGCTGGGTCAGGAGGAGGTGCAGGAGGGTCGCTCATTGTAGAGCGCGGGCTGTGCGGCGGAGCAAGCAAGCGCGCGGTCGGGACTGTCCGCCCCGCTTTCTACACTACAACACGTTCTCGATCCAGCGTAAAGCGCGTCCTCGAGTGGATGAGCTGACGTAAGCGAGTCGATGGAAGGAGCGAGAGAGCGAGTCTGTCTCCTGCCACCAACGCCGCTCACCTCGCAGAGAGGCTGAAGAGATACAGCATGGACAGCCTGTTCACGGGATCAGCTCGCGTACGGCCACAGATCAACCTCGGCGGACGACACGGCGACTCGAACCAGCCTGGTTCGCACCTCGACCTCGTCCAGCGCGCGAGGCAGGAGCGGGAGCAGCGCGAGAGGGATAGAAAGAGGGCTGCAGCGGCGTTGTCGATTCAGGTGAGCCTCTCGTGCGACGGGGAGGAGAGCTGACGTCCTTCCTCTCATTCACCCTCGATCCCGAAGGTGGCGCCGAGTCCAAGGGCTGACGCTGGTTCGTTTGTGACACAGGCGTTCTATCGAGGCAGGAAAGCTGCGAGACAGGCGCGCTCGCTCTTCCGCTCGCAGTTCGACGCCATCATCCCCGTCTCGACACCCGCCGCCGCACCCCCCTCGCCTGCGAACGAGGTCCTCGCTGCGTCCCGTCTTCTTGCGAGTGCATACTCGCCCGGTGACAGGGAGGATATCAAGAGGCTTGCGGCGTGGTGCAGGACTGTCTTAAGGCCGGCGCAGGGGGCGACAGGTGCGTTTGCGAACGGTGTTTTGACATTTCGTGAGCTGATTCTATCTTCCTATCGGCAGACAAGACGCCACTTCTCTTCTCGTTGTACTGCGCTGATGCGGAGAGCTGGGCGACGCTAAGCCGGACGATTGGAAGCCTGCTCTTTACCGAAGCGACCGCATCTCCTCTGTATTTTCCCTTCTCGCTCTTCTCGCTTGCCTTCGCTGATACACAGCCCGCAGACTTCCTCAATCCCCTCTCTTCCTCGAGATCGCCAAAATTCTCGCCGACCCTGCCTCGTACGCAAAGTGGAAGACGCCTGCGCAAGTACCGAGGGACGGCTTGCTCGCCTATTTGCTCGAGCGGAAGGCTTTCTACTCTGGACTCGGCGAAGCGATCTCTTCTATCGTGCGCTTTTACTCCACAGATGCTGGACTACATCTGCTGACGTGCAGTCCTTGCAGCCGCCCGAACAGCGCACTCATCCCTCACTCTCAGCACTCGTCTCGCTCTCACTTCTCCCATTCCGCGTCTACTCTCCTCTCACATCACCGACTCCTGCAGCATTTCCTCAACGCGCCGCCGCCCTCCTTGCCTTCGCCCTCTCGATTCTCACTGTTCCCCTCCTGATCCCCTATCGCCTCTCGCCTACCCTTCTCACGACACTCACCACCAACATTCCCTACTGGGATGTCCTCGCATCCCTCACATCCGATGTCACATTCCCACAACTCTTGGCTCTCTCGGAAGTCGAAACAGCAGTCTTGCTCGCGCACGTCGTCGAACTGGGCAAAGCGCGCCTCAGCGCTACGACGAAAGGTGCGGCAGGAGTGGAGAATGGAAAACAGGCGCTGGCGTATCTGGAGTGTGTGAGGAGATTATTGACGAGGTTGCCTGTCGGGGTATTTGAGGAATTGAGCGGGAAGGAGAGAGCTGCGGCTGTCGAAAAGGAGGATGTCGACGAGTCCGATGTGGACCAGGAGGAGGTTGAGCGTGCGAGGGTTGCGGTTGGAACGTCGAGGGACAGGGACGACGAAGGCGACTCGATCATGTCGCCTGCTCCGCCCACAGTTCCAGCCGTCCCCGCACAACTTGACCTCGACTCGCGCGTTCGTGCGTCTCTACGCCACATCGCCTCGCCTGCACATGTCGCGACCGTGCTCGCCCTCTCGAACCGCTACTCGGCCTCAACCCGCCCAGCGTTGAGCGGTCTCCTCGTCACCCTTCTCGCACATCTTTCCTCCCCCTCTCTCACACTTTCGACGGCCCCTTCAAGCTCATCATCGCCTTCTTCACACGCCCCTTCCTTCCGCGACCAGACCCTCAACGCCCTTCTCTATTCTCCCTCTGCCTCCGGCCTCCTCCGCGAGCTCTACCGCGGCTACATCCGTTCATCGCCGCTCGGGCGCACCCTCTCCTCCGCCAAACGCGAAAAGAGCGGTGTGGTCCTCGCCGCACTCGCCGACGGGAAGTACAAGGACGAATGGCCCGTCCTGGTGTTGGCGCTCGAGATGTACAGCAGGAGTCTCGTCACGATGGGCGACGACGAGTTTTACTCGAGTGCTGGAGGAGTGTTTGGAGGAGGAGGAGGTGCGGCAGGCGGGGCGAACTCGAGGAATCCGCTCACGCTTGACGAAGTCATCGGATTGAGCGGGATGATCCGGAATGCGGCGTTCGCGATGTATTGGCAAGACGATGAAACGGCTGCGTCGAGCGGATCTGGAGCGGATGGGGTTGTCGGAACGGGCGGATGGCGGCGGGAGGACGTGAGGGCGTTGATGACGAGGTTCCTGCAGCAAATTCATGCGAGGGAGTGCGTCCTTCCTCCTCGCGCTGCCTGCGCTGGATTGCTGATGCTCATTGCTCGTCCGCAGCTCGAGACGGCAGTTCACGCCCGAGGGACATTGGCACATGACCGGTGCAATCGACATGCGTAGCTTCGTCGAGACGGCGGTGTGCGTACTGATTCCGCTGTCCAACTTGAGAAATTCCGACTGACTGGGGACGTTCGCTCGCAGCTACGAGGACAATCGCCTCGACGGCGAAGGAGCAGGATCGGACGATCAGCCCGCGCTGCATGGTCCGGTCTCGCCCGAGGACGAAGAACGCCACTACGCTCTCAACGACACCCGCCGACGTATGGGACTTCGAGGGCAAATCCACCGTTCCACCCGCGGCCAGCCCGTCCCGCGTACACGCTCCTCCGTCCTGTCGAAGCGCCAACTCGCCCTCATCTCCCCTCGCCTCGGCATCCTCAACAACATCCCCTTCGTTGTACCCTTCGAGACCCGCGTCGCCATCTTCCGCCAATTCATCGACAACGACTTTGCCAAGTTGTGTTTGGGCGACGTGACTTCGTATTCCGCGCGGTCGAGGCACAGGGCTGTCGTCAGGAGGACGCATCTCGCCGAAGACGCGTACACACACATGAACGGACTCGGGCCGGAGCTGAAGAAGCGCATCGAGATCGTCTTTATTGACGAGCACGGGATGGAGGAAAGCGGGATTGACGGAGGCGGCCTCTTCAAGGAGCTCCTGACGAGGTGCGTAGCTCACTCTTCCTTTCAGCCCATCGATTGACTCTTCACCGCGCACCGGGCAGCCTCTCTAAGGAAGTCTTCGACACGAATCGCGGCTTATGGCTCGCGACGTCCGAGCATGAGATCTACCCGAACCCGCACGCCTACGCCAAGGAGTCGACGCAGCTCTCTTGGTTCACGTTCGTCGGCAGGATACTCGGCAAGGCCATCTACTCCGGCATCCTCGTCAACGTCAAGTTTGCCAACTTTTTCCTCGCGAAGGTGAGTCTCGCGAAGGTTCAGCCACCGATCTACGTCTTGCTAATTCTGGGACGTGTGCTCGCAGTGGCTCGGAAGGCAGAGCTACCTCGACGACCTCGCTTCGCTCGACCCGGAGCTGTACAATGGCCTGCTCAAGCTCAAAAACTACCCTGGCAACGTCGAGGAGGACCTCGCGCTGAACTTTACCATCACCGAAGAAGGTGCGTCGCGTCGCTCGTACTGGCGGTTCAGAGGCTGAGCAGCGCGTCCTGGCAGACTTTGGCGTCTCCCGCTCGATGGATCTCATCCCTGGCGGTTCCGAGATCGCTGTCACGAACGACAACCGCATGCAGTACATCGTCCTCGTCAGCAACTACCGCCTGAACGTCCAGATCGCGCCGCAGTGCCGCGCTTTCTACCAGGGCCTGTTCGAGATCATCAACCCGCGCTGGCTGCACATGTTCAACCAGTCCGAGCTCGCGGTGCTCGTTGGTGAGCTTCCAGCCGTCGATCCGCTCGTAGGGCTATGCTGACCTATTCGCGCACGCAGGCGGCACGGAGGAAGCGATCGACATCGACGATCTCAAGGCCAACACGGTCTACAGCGGCTTCTCCGAGGAGGAAAACACGCCCACCATCCGCGCCTTCTGGGACGTCGTCGAGTCCTTTGACAAGGACCAGCGCGCCAAGCTCGTCAAGTTCGTCACGGCGTGCGAGCGTCCGCCGTTGCTCGGCTTTGGCCAGCTCAACCCGAAGTTTGCGATCCGCAACGCCGGCGCCGATCAGACGAGGTTGCCCACGAGGTGCGCTGTAATCAGCTTTCCTGCGCTGGACCGCTCGCTTACGCCCGCTCCTCGCTTGCAGCGCGACTTGCGTCAACCTTCTCAAGCTGCCGGACTACCAGGACCCGAACAACTTGCGCGAGAAGCTCATCTGTGCGTGCGCGTCCCCTGTATTTTCCTCCACTCTCTGCTGACCGCTGTTGTGCTGCAGACGCGATCAACTCGGGCGCTGGCTTCGACCTCTCCTAACGTCTTTCTCCCTTGCTGTACTCGCATCCGCCGCATTTGCCGTTCCCTGCTTGTTGCAACATCGATCGTTCTGCCATCTCTCCGCTACGTTCACCCTGAGTGATCTGCAGCTGTGAGCAGCAAGGACATAGTCGAGTGTGCGAGAACGCGACTTGATTGAAACCCGTTCCTCCCCATGGCCGGCTCGCTGCGGCCCTGTGCCTCTTCTTGCGCTGTTTCCTTCTACTTCCATTGGAGCGGGAGTTCCATCTAAGCGAGAGCCGGGTTGGTTGGTGTGAGCGGTGATGACGTAGGAGCCGTGAGACTGTCGGCGGGTGTCTCGTCATTCTCCTTGTAAGGTCTGGCCGGCGGGGAAGGCAAAAGAGAGTGCTGGAGGCTGTTCCAGCTGGGTCCAGCAAAAGAGAGTGCCCCGAGAGAGGATCGAACTCTCGACCTCGGGATTACAAGCGCGAAGCGCCCTCATGTTGTTCGCCGTCCAGCTCGTTATAAAGCTAGACAGATATATGAGACCCACGTGATAGCCAACTACACCATCGAGGCACTTGGTGCGTGACGACCGAGAGACAGCTGCCTACCTCATTGCAGTCGACCAGCGAGGTGCGCAGGTTGGCGGCGGACTACCGAGGGTGCGGTGACCGTCGTTGGCAGCGCGATGCAGCCGGAGCGACGATGGAACAATGCTCGCACGACCTTGAGCAGATTCGGTGCAGCCACTCTGTTGAGAGTGGGAAAACGAGAGGGCAGAGAAAGCGAGAGGGCGAGAGGGCAGGGACAGCGAGAGGGCAGGGAAACGAGGAGGAGGGCCAGCTGAAATGTCCTTCCAGTGGCTCTGGGCAGCTGGTCGCCGGCTTTGTTGTCCCCGTAGCTCAGTCACAATGACGATGCGGAGATCATATTGCCCAGCGATGGTGGAGGAAGCCCCGAAAGACGGATCCAGCTTGAGAAGGCCTTCCTCGCTTCCTCACTTCCTCGCTCGTTTCACGTCGTCCAGCCACTCAGCTTCGTTCACAGTCACTTCCTAACGCATAAAGATACACTTTGCAAGGTCTACGACCTTTCGAAAGGCCAGGGACAACGTGTGGAACGAGGGGAAGGCCGTTCTCTCGCCCGGACGCTTCGGACCACCCCGGACGTTAGCGGAGGGTGTTTCTCGGCCCCGTGCGCGTGCGTAGAGCGCAAAAAGCAGCGATCCAAGCACACGCTGGGATGGTAACCCAGAGAAAGGCGGGTAGTCTGCTCGGTCTTGCATATGGGATCGTTGAGGCAAAGAAAAGAAGGTGGCTACAGGTTTAAAGGATGGGGAGGAGCATGAAGAGTGGGTAATGTACTACACAGGTATGGGACAGAGATGCAACTGAGCAAAGAAGTCTAGTCTTGCCGCTAGACGCGCTCGACAAGTGGACGCGACGACTCGATTTGCGTTTGGTAGAGTTGACGAGCACCTTCGCGCGAAGACAATGTGCAGGGGCGAGAGGGGTAAGAGGTATAACTGTGCGAAACGGGTGACAGACAGTGCAAGGAGGCTGAAAAGTTTGGCTCGCGCGACTGGACCGGCGAAGAGGATGGAAAGTAGCCGCAGTGGGAAGGCAGTGTCGTCGAAGTGGATTCAGCACAGACTCTATGAGACAGGTGAGACAGTTGCCCATGCACCGCCGCTTGCATCGGGCGGGCTGCGAGAACATTATCCGGCTTGACCTGGCATGAATAGCTATCTTGCAGGGTGAGCAAAGGTGGTACATAGATGAGCCCACAAGTCATGTGCGTGCTCAACTCAATAGCTGAGTTGGGCGGATCCGGGCAAACAAAGAGCAGGATGGCCGAGTGATGTACGCTGCATCGAGAGGTGAACTATCAGCTAATATCCAGATGACCATGCACAGGGAACGCATGGCAACATACCGTGGCGGGAACAGGGGCCGCAGGACGGGCCCAGTTGCAGATAAGCTGAAGTACCCTGGCTGGCCAATCGATGCGCAGTTCATGTCCTTGGCTGTCTCCAGCAAGCCTTCGAGAGTGGAGAAGCGCAAGATTGGAGCGCCGCCTCCTTGCGACTGATACAGTCGCATGAGCTTGACGCAGGTGTCCTTGACATTGTCTGGCTGGCCGCTCACTGAGAGATAAGGCATCACACGTACTTCGAACGAGAGCTGAGCGAGCGAGTGCGCCGCCTTCTACCGCTGGTGGCCGACGCCACCACGGCTGAGCATGGTTGTGCGGAGGTAGAGTCGGAAGAGAGACATCCAGAGTACAAAGGCCTGCCTTAGAAGGGTTGCTGTTGGTGGAAGAGCAAGGTGTGAAGCAATGAGAGATCGAAGGGTTGTCGGTGAAAGCTGAGGGGCCGGCAGTCGAGGGAGGCACGTTCACGTTCGGCTTGTGGGGCGAGAGTGGAGGGAGCCATGCAAGCAAGTCAAGTCACATACAGCTCGACAGCGAACGACAAATGGCATCCCTCCGTCATCTCGCCCCCGTCCTCAGGTCTGCCTGAGCGAGCGATGGCGCCGAACGTGGTCCACAGAAGGCTGTCACTCATGCCGCTTGATTCACGAAGTAGTGTATGTAATTGCAAGCGGAAGTTGAGGGGGTTGATCGAGAGAAAAGTTGAACGAAAAACGCTCCGCTCGAAGTCCACGTCTGCCAACAGACTCGGCATTGTGTGATGCTCACAACGCACATAAAGAAACGTGTTTTGACAACAAGCAGTGATAGCTCAGTGGTAGAGCGGCCGACTGCAATGGCTCTGGCATCCCCAGAGACTTAGCGTGATCGTCAGGTCCCGAGTTCGATCCTCGGCCACTGCTCGTTGCTCATATTTTTTCCTGGTTTGATATGCGCCGCCAGTTCTCCTCAACGTTGCACATTCCGCCTGTCACATAGCGCAACTATGGATTTTACCCTTCGCGTTCCCACTTGCATACCCCTCAGAGCGGCAACTTCTCGCACTACCCAACTACGGCCGCATCCTCCCGCCCTCTCGTTGAGCGCGTCAAAGGACTGTACGTACTACATTTCACCGCTCCGTCACCGTGTTGGGGTACATACCCCACTTCGCCTTACCATTCTTGCATTCTTCAGACTTGTATCCACCTTCGTTGCATCGACCCGACCGTCTCCGCCTGCAACATCGCGCAGACAATTCGCAAGTCTCAGGTCCCCACTCCTGGTGTACGTGCTATCGAGGCCGCTGGTCTTTGGCCCGTTTGCGTGCATAAGCGGGCGAGAAACACCCTCCGCTCCCGTCTGAGGACGTCGGAACGGTTCTGAAGTGAGAGGGGGTGTTTACCCGCCTCCCCGGGCTTCACGTCACCTTCCGGCGAGCTACCAGTCCTTGTATAGCATGTATTTGATGGTAGAAATCGGCTGGAAGCGAGGCGGACACGAGGCGAGGAAGGCCTTCTCAACTCGGAGTCGTCGTTTCCGGAGTTCGTGCTCGCCCCTCAGCTCACTTGAAGCTGATGGGCCGTGGGACTCACGCACTGAGGGCTTTGATTTCGCGGCAACCGCGCAGTGCAGAAGGGAGGTGCATCCGGCTGACCTTCTCCTCGGCTCCTTTCCTTCCTTCCCTACTCCGACGGGACACATGGCCGCGTTCTTCCCGTCTCAGAGGTTCAAACATCACTTGAAGGTGGACGACCCGAGCAGTGCACCACCAGCAAACCCGCGCCCGCCGCCGACCTGCGCACCTTTCTCCTCAACGGCTTAACAACCGCCAGCTAGCGCACGCCTCTCCACACAACAAATGCCTCGATGGTGTAGTTGGCTATCACGTGGGTCTCATAGTACAT
Organism: Rhodotorula sp. ZM1; assembly: GCA_009806315.1. NCBI lineage: Eukaryota > Fungi > Basidiomycota > Microbotryomycetes > Sporidiobolales > Sporidiobolaceae > Rhodotorula > Rhodotorula sp. ZM1. Next base: position 174,440 of record QYSD01000013.1, read on the forward strand.
CTGCCCGGCTTTACAACGAGCTGGGCGACGCAACACATGAGGACGCTTTACGCTTGCCGGGGTGGAGAGTTCGCCTCGCCCGCTTCGTCAGGCCCTCGGCTTAACTGATCCTTCTGGACTGCTTGCTACGCTGACGAGACCCTCAAGAGTCGTTAGAAAGCGCCCCCTCACCGCCTTCCCCCTCATCATCGCGTTGCGTCACGCTCCTCTTACCCTCGCTCGCTCGACCCAGCTCTCCAAGCTTACACGCAAGTGCAGACAGAGACAGGTTCCTGTAAGCCGCAGCCACACGCGCAACCGCTTGCGCAGTCTCCACCCGCCCTCTCCCGCTCTCATCGCACTTCTGGCGATCTCGGTCAAGCAGGGCGAAGTAGGCCTGATGCGGGGTGATGAGGCGGTGGACGCTGCAAAGAGTCGGTTTCGGGCTCATGCGGAAATCGCGGGGCCAGAGCGCCCGGAGGAACGGGGGTCGCCTGGACTAGGACGATGAACGAGAAGGCGAACAGGAGTGAAGGCTTGTTTGCGGCGTACAGACTGAGCTGACGCATGATGTGCATGCCAACAGACTCCCGGCGGACCCCTCGAACCCCCTGCCCTCTCTCCACCCTCGACCGTCGCCGAGATGGGTATCAAGGGTACGGCCCGCCCCGCTCTCCAGCGCATTGCCAGGTGACTGAACATGCATTCACCCCATGCAGGTCTCACGGCGCTTATAAACGACTTTGCGCCCAAGGCGATTAAGCAGGCCGACATGAAGACGCTCTTTGGCCGCAAGGTCGCGATTGATGCGTGCGTTCGCTTTGACTGGCTTGGCATCCGCCCCCGCGCGAGAGTGAAGCTGAGAGAGTTTGCTTGATACGTGTAGATCTATGTCGATCTACCAGTTCCTCATCGCCGTCCGCCAGCAAGACGGCCAGCAGCTCATGAACGAGGCGGGCGAGACGACGTCGCATCTCATGGGTCTCTTCTACAGGTGCGTACATATTCAATCGCTGAAGACGTCCGCTTTTTGATGCCAACGTCGCGCAGGACCATCCGCATGGTCGAGAACGACCTCAAGCCTTGCTACGTCTTCGATGGCAAGCCGCCGCAGCTTAAGTCGAACGTCGTGCGTATGACATGTCTCTCAGGCCCAAAGGACTGTCACCGACCATCAAGTCGTCTCTCGCAGCTCAAGAAGCGTTTCTCGAACCGTCAGGAGGCCAAGGAGGATGAGGAGGAGGCAAAAGAGACTGGTGAGCACGATCTCATCGCTTGCCACCTTTTCCAGCATGGTACCGACGCTTCCAATTCGTTCAGGTACCGCCGAGGACGTCGACAAGCTCAGCCGTCGCCAAGTCAAGGTCACGAGGGAGCACAACGAGGAGTGCCGCAGGTTGTTGACCTTGATGGGCATCCCCTGGGTCGAGGTGAGGGCCCGGTCTGTCTGTGCACTCGTTCGATGCGACGGCGCTGACTAATCCGGCGCAGGCTCCGTCGGAAGCTGAGGCGCAGTGTGCCGAGCTGTGCCGCGGCGGTCTCGTGCGTCCCGCTGACTCTCTCTCGTTCGAGGCAATCAGCTCTAACGCCGAACCTCCGCAGGTCTACGGTGCCGGCTCGGAGGACATGGACACGCTCACCTTCAACTCGCCGATCGTCCTCCGTCACCTCACCTTCTCGGAAGCGCGCAAGATGCCGATCGACATCATCTCGCTCGACGAGGTCCTCAAAGGTCTCGACTTGACGATGGACAAGGTGAGCTGTCAGGCCATTTTTCTTGCGGGACCCGCAGCTAACCGTCGCACGTCCCGCAGTTCATCGACATGTGCATGCTCTGCGGCTGTGACTACCTCGAGCCGATCAAGGGCGTCGGTGCCAAGACTGCGCTCAAGCTCGTCAGGGACTATGATTCGATGGACGACATCCTCGCGCACCTGAGGAAGGGCAAGAACCCTCCGCCCGAGGACTGGCCGTACGAGGAGGCACGCAAGTTGTTCCAGACGCCCGACGTCAAGCCGGCGAAAGACATCGAGGTGCGTGAAGCGTTGCCATCTGTCAGATTACGATGACCGCTGGCCTGTTGCTGACTCGCCAGGTGGATCCAACTCAGCTCAAATGGGAGGCACCTAACGTCGAGGGTCTCGTCGACTTCCTCGTCCGCGAGAAAGGCTTCTCGTGCGCTCACTCCTCTGAAGCGACAAGGAGCTCGCTGACCTCGCTACGACACTCAGGGAGGAGCGCGTCCGCAAGGGTGCCGACAAGCTCAAGCTGCGCCTGTCCGCCAAGCAGCAGGGCCGTCTCGACGGCTTCTTTACGGTCCAAGCGTTGAAGGACGACGGCAAGAAGAGGAAGGTGCTTCGATTTCTCCAGTCCGGGAACAGCTGTGAGGCGAGGGCAGCAGTTCTCAGTATTCTGTAGGACGCCGTTTATGCACTTACACTCTTGCTCTCGCAGGCTGACGACAAGAAGGACGCGAAGGGCGGCAAAAAGGCCAAGACGGACTCGAAGGCCAAGGGCAAGAAGAAGTAGAGGCGGACTGCCCGTCCGGAAACGGCTGAAGATGCCGTCTTTCCCGCTTGTACCCGCTTGTTTCGTTATGTCGCTGTTCCGCAGCTTGATTGTATACCCTGTCCGTTAGACACATTGCCTGTAATACCCATTCCCTGCCCTTCGCGCTTGACGATGGGACGCTGCGAGTCGGCGGCTGGCTTTTCCCCCTCCGCGTCTTTCGTTGCTTTGCAGACCTTTGACTTGACGTTCTCTCGGGGACAGTGGCAGTTGGGTAAGCGAAAGGAGCGCGACGACGCCCTTTCCAAGCCTCGCAGAGAGGCCTGCAAAGAGGTCAACTTTCACCTGCTCGCGTTCTCAGCTCGTTTGGCTTCCTTGCTGCTCCAATTCCATGGAGCAGAAATCTTCTACGTCTGCAGTCCCCGCCGAACCGCCCGCACCGCCTCTGCCCGCCGCCCCATCTACATCAACAACCCGCGGAGGAGGGAAGGATGGCGAGGCGCTGTCGGCTGTTGCGAGGGGCAAGAAGCGTGCAAGGGAGACGGACGAAGCTGCACGTCCATGCCTCCGCTACACAAAGTCAACGAGCTGACCGTTCTCCCATACTGGCACCTCCCAGTCGCCTGCTCCCCCTCTCGCGCCTCGAGTCGACTCTGGCCGCCGCATCGACCTCGTTATCTACGCCGGCTACGAAGTCAGAGCACAGTTCAGGTCGCCGTACCCACTCGACGAGCTCAACGGTGCGAATCCGACGAGCGGAGACAAGGCGTCACAGGCGGGTGCAGGAGACAGGCGAGGGCCAGGCCGGGAGGCGGGCGGACGGTTCACGAGGAAACCTCCGACGGTGCAGAAGGAGGGCACGACTGGCCTTGACACGGCTTCGGAGGAGGAGGAGGACGTCCTGTCAGAACTTGGCCTCGGGCCCGCTCCGACTACCGCGCCCAGCCCTGAACTCGCAGACCCAATCATACCAGAGCCGAACGGTGCTTCACAACCAGATGCCTTCGTTGTCGAGGAGACCGATGTGGAATCGCCTGTCGAGTCGCAACCTCAGCCGGACTCTGCCAGTGTCCCTCCCTCTCTGTCAACCCTTTCGACCAATCCTCCCGACCCACAGATGCATCCGCACAGCGTATTCGCGCTTCCTCGAGACGACCGCGAGCTCGACCAGCCTTTACCGTTCCAGCTGCCCGCGACATCTACCTCGGCTTCCCTCGCCTCATCCGACGAGCCCGTCGCCTCGACATCCACTGCGATCGTCTTGGACCCGTCTCATCAGCCTTCCAGCCAAACGGACTCATCGCAGCATCCGCTCGACTTAGGTCTCGCCAACCAGAAGCCACCCGAACGTGGACGAGCCGGTCGCTTCCTGCCCAAACCGCCTGGCGAGACCGTCAAGGCGAAGCAAGCTGCCGAGCGAGCTGCTCGTCTCGCTACGGAAGCCGCAGGCGAAACGGTACCTCGCGTTACGCAGCGGCAGCAACGCGAGATGGCGCGGCGGGCAAGGGAAGAGCGGGAGAAGTTGCTGGCGCGGGAAAAGATTAACGAGCCGAAGGAGGAGGTCAAGCTGTTTGCGTGCGAGAGGTGCTTCAAGTACATGGCTCTGCCCGCCGCTTACCTCGCTCACCAGGTTCGCCTCGTCTCGTCCGTTCGCCTTGGCCGTCTTGCCTTGCTGACAGGCCTTGACCTTCGCAGCGAGAGTGCTCCGTCACACGACCGCCTGGACGGCGAGTCTACCAACGAGGCGCAACTAGCATCTGGGAGGTCGACGGAGCAGAGGCAAAGGTGCGACCTCATCCACACGCTCGCCGACTGGCGGTGTCAATGGCTTCTGGGTCGATACTCACTGAGTTGGGCGTCCGCAGCTCTATTGCCAGAACTTGTGCCTGTTCGCAAAGCTGTTCATCGAGCACAAGTACATGTTCTTTGATGTGCGTCCCCGCGTTCTCTGGCTACGATACATAACAGCTCACGCCAGTGCTCACAGGTCGAGGGCTTCAACTTCTACCTCCTGACGGAGGCGACCAGCAAGCAGGAATGGGTGCTCGGCTACTTCTCCAAGGTTCGCACGCGGTCTCTCCTTCTCTCTCGATACGCTGACGTACCTCGCGAATCTGCAGGAGAAGATCTCATACGACGACTACAACCTTGCATGCATCGTTGTCTTCCCGCCCTTCCGCCAGAAGGGATGGGCGACATTGCTGATCGAGTTCAGTAAGTCCACTGCTCCATCATCCTCGAGTCTGCTGCCTGACGCTCCGTTTGCAGGCTACGAGCTTTCGCGACGCTTCTCTTTAACGCCCGGCACACCCGAGCGACCACTGTCCGAACTCGGCCAGAAGGGATACCTCGCACATTGGACAGCCGTCCTAGTCCGCTACTTCCGCGCCATTTTCGCCCTCCGCTCGGAACCGCCCTCCATCGAATCGTTCATGCCGAGTTGCAATATCGCCTTGGTCTCGTCAAGGAAGAGCACGACGCCGGGCGCTGGAGACGATGATGCGGAACGGGAACGGCGGAAGCGACAGAGGCGGTCGAAAGGCTGGGATGGCGAGTTGCCCGCTGGGATTGCGACGCTCGCCGCCTCACCGGCCAAAGCGTTCACGCTCCGCTCGACCACGTCGAACGCGCCCCGGCAAGGCAGGGTCGACCCCGTCGACGGGTCGTTCGCCTTCCCGACCACGCTCGAAGAGTTGGCCGATGTGGTCAACTTGCGATCTGAAGATGTCGCATTTGCGCTTGTCGAGTCTGGACTGGCGCAGTGGCGGCGGGGGACGCTGGCAGGCGAGGGAAGCGTCAAGATCGAGGAAGCAGAGTCGACGGGCGATGTCGAGCTCGAGCTCGTCATCACGCCAGAGCTAGTCGAGGAGGTTGCGGTCACCTGCAGGGTCAAGCCGATGCCAATGCTCGACGTGGCGTACGTCTGCGGGCTGTAGATAGCAGGCCGCCTGTAACGAGACCCGCGTCGAAGACGGGCTTGCACGCTTGCAGCTTGCAGCTTGCAGCGCTTGCAATCGCTCGCCGCCTCTTTCTCGCTCGTTCTTGCGAGTCGTCAGTCTGATACAAGATCATGCACAGCGAGTACTCGAGACTGTTACTCGCTCATCTCCGTGGACTTTGACGACGCGACCTGCACGCGTGCTTTGTTTGGCCCCACTCTCCCACATCGCTCGCACCTGTCACCGCTGCAGGAAGGCGCTCGCTGGTCAAATAGTACCCTTGCTTAACGTACAGCTATCGTACACGACCCCGCACCCGCCCAGCTCGCTCACAGAATACCTCGTCGCATCGCCCAACTCGCTCCATCTCTTGCCGCCTAAGATGGGCTTCCCCGTCGAGGAGATGCCTGAGGACCGCGAGATCGCGACTCCTAAGCGGGCCAAGGGCAAAATCGAGACGGAGCTCGACTCGGAGCGCAATGAGGCGCTCAAGTTGAAGGACCGGGTTCGGGAACTCGAATTGGAGGTTCGCGAGGGGCTGACGAAGGTGCGTACACTCGCCAGTTCGTTCTACCAAACTCACTCTAACGCTGCTGCGCACCCACAGGCCCAGCAAGAAGCGGCGAAGGCTGTCCAGGCGGAGGAGGCTTTGCGGAAGCGGACCGATGTAAGTGCGGCTACTCTGACTCTGGGCGCTTCGATGGCTAATGCCGCGTTTATAGGCCTACAACACACTCAGGAACCAGAAGGAGAACGCCGAGGTCGCGTTGCGAGAGGCGGAGGAAAAGGTCAAGGAGCAGGCTGGCGAGATCAAGCGTCTTTCGTACCGTGCGTTTGCCGGCTTGCCTTCTCTCCCTGTGCGCAGATACGCTGACGATGCTGTCTGACCACAGACCTTGAAGTCATCCAGGCTCGCTCGGCTGCGCCTTCGCAGATCGCGCTGGATAAGGCGGCGCTGGAGAAGCGGGTCCATGGCCTAACCATGGAGTTGCAGCGCGTGCAGATGGAGCTCGAAAAGGAGAAGGAGAACAAGGGTAATGCGGAAGCTGCGAAGGTCGGAACGTCCAAAATCGCTCGTCCGGTTCGTCCATCCTCTTCCTTCCTTCCAACGACTAGGTCAACCGTTACTCTTTGCACAGTCCTCCCGCGCGTCCCTCACCGGCACCGACAGCAAGTTGTCAGCCGGACCTGCCACACGAGGTCGCTTCGGCTACTCGTCTAGCATTCCTGCCCCCGCATCCGCCTCGAAAGCTCCAGCTCGTCCTCCCTCATCGCTCGGCTCCACTCGCCCTCCGTCCAGTCTCGCCAACCATTCGGCCATCCCGACTCTCAAGCCACCCGGTACACGCCGCACTTCCGTCTCCGCTACACCCGCTTCTTCGACCGCTGATGTTGGCAACACCGCCCAACTCGAAGTCGACCTCTCCTCCGCCAAGTCGAGCATCCTGTCTCTCGAGAAGTCGCTCAGTGAAGCGCAATCGACCATCTCGACGCTCGAGTCGACCCTCTCGACGACGCAGGCCAAGTTGCAGACCAAGTCGGACGAGCTCCTTCGCGTCGAAAACCAGCTCATGGCACTCGAGCAAACGTCGAGCGAGGAGGCGTCGCGACTCAGGGGCGATCTTGAGGACGCACGCTACGAGCTCGAGGGCGCGAGGGACGAGCTGCGGGAGTTCCGGGACGGAGTTCAGCGGGAGCTGGATGAAACCTTGCGGGACTCGCAGGAGGAGCGCGCTGCGTTGGCGGACAAGGTCGAGCGACTGAAGCATGAGGTGGCGCGGATGGCGGAGGAGCGGACCGCGACGGAGGGGAACAGGGAGGAGCTCGAGCGGCTCTTGCTCGATGCGCGGGCCGACCTCGATACTCTCGCCCTCGTCGAGGAGGAGCGGGACGAGGCGGAGCAGGAGCTTGCGTGGACGGAGGAGCAGCTTCAGCTCGCGGAGAAGGAGAAGGAGAAGCTTGCTCAGGACCTCGAGGACGCCGACAACGCTATTGAGGAGCTCGAGCAGGATCTGGAGGCGATGTCGAAGGAGCTGGAGGCAGCGCAAGCAGAGACGGGGGGCGCGAATTCGGATTCGCCGCAAGACCCGACGGAGGCGATGGATGCCATGCGCTGCGAGCTGGAGGAGCGTCTCGCTGCCGTTGAAGCTGAGTGCGTCGCCTTTTGCGCCGCTGGAGGGTCTCGCTGACTTAGCACCTCGCAGCCGAGACGACCTCGTCGCCGCTCTAGCCTCCGCCTCTAAGGCACACCAGGAAGCCTCGATGGGACTTGCCCGCCACCGCGACCTCCAGGACGCCATGCAGGAGGACCAACAACGAGTCGTGGACGAGCTCGACAACGTCAAGCAACGCCTTACCGAGACCGAGTGAGTCGACATTAACACTTCGCACAATAGGAGATCCTCTGAGCGGTTCATCACACAGATCCGCGCACAACGCTCTCCTCGCCTCGACCTCCTCCCTGGACGATCTCACATCGCAGCTGGCCGACCTGCGGGCTCAGCTGGCCAAGAAGGAGCAGCAGATCGTCGACCTTTCCGCTCGCCTTCCCGAACTCGACACTCTCGCCGCAGCCCGCGACGACCTCGCTTCTCAGCTCGATGCTCACTCGCAAGCCTCGGCCAAGAAGGACGTCGTCGCCGCCGACTTGACCAGCCGTGTCGCCGAACTCGAAACGGCTCTCGCCGCCATCACTGCCGAGCGCGATGAGCGCATCGACACCGTGAGCGAACAGGGCGACCAGGTCGCTACTCTGCAAGCGAGTACCGATGAAGTCGAGCAACTTCGCGCAACTCTCTCGACGACCGAAGACAATCTGGCAACTGCACGTCAGCAAGTTGTCGACCTCAAGGCAGCCCGAAGCGCTGTCGAAAAGGCATCCGACGACCTCCGCGACGAGCTTGCACGACGAGTCAAGACCCGCGACGACACGACGGTTGACGTCTCTGCACAGATATCGCAACTCGAGGCTGACTTGGCCGAAGCCATCGCTCGCCACGAGACGACGACTTACCAGCTTGAGCAGGCTCATGCGGCTCGCGCTGTCGCCAAAGAGAATCACGATCCCGCTGTCGAGCGCATCGCGGCGCTCGAAGCGGAAGTCGCTCAGCTCGGCAAAGCCGTCGAGTCGGAACGCGGCTCACTCGCCGAGGCGAAGGCAGAGGGTCAAGCCGTTGAGGAGGCGCTCATGGACGCGAAGCAGCAGCTCAAGGCGACGGAGGGGAAGCTTGCCGACCTTGTTGTCGAGCGCGAGTCTCTTCACGCCCAGCTCGCCGAGCTCGAGCTCGCCGCTGTGAGACTTGAGGACATGAACGCGGCACTCAACGAGGAGCTCGACAAGATGCGCGCTGCGGAAGACGAGAAGCTCATCGCCAATGCGGACGAGATCAGCGAACTTCACGCTCGTCTCCGCGAGCAGGACGCAATTGTCGAAGATCTCGAACGACAGGCGAACGAGGTGGATTCGCTACGACGGGTTCTTGCTGCCACCGAATCGCAAGCCGATTCGCTCGGCTGGGACCTTCGCGACGCCCGATCTGCCCTTGACAAACAAAAACGTCATTCGGCGGACCAGGTCGCCCGGCTTACGCAGCGTGCCGAAACCGCCGAGGCGTCCGTCGAACGCCTTCGCGCCGAACTCGACGACGCTCGTCACAATCTCTCCAATGTGCAGGACACGCTTGACCAGCTCCAGGGTGACCTCGCCGACTCGCAGCCGTCCACGGCCTGTCCCACGCCCGTTCCCGTTCCCGCGACATCTGCCCCTGCCACGCCTGCCAACCTCGCACAAACCGGCTCGTCATCCGCCCCGTCGCCTCGGACGCCCAGTCTCGACCCCAGCCATCTCGTCGAACGACTGCGGGATGAGCGAGCCAACCTTCGCAACTCGCTCGAATTTGCGCGTGCGGAAGCCGGCGCACGCATTGAGGTTCTGCAGAAGCGTTTGCGCGAAGCAGAGGAATCGAAGGCGACCGAGCTGAGCCGGCTACAGCTGGACCTCATGGACAAGGAGGCGGCATACGCGACCGAGCGCGAGGCGAACGACAAAATTGAGGACTCGCTGCGAGAGGCGAAGCGGGACAGGGCGAATATCGAGGAAAGGCTGGAACAGGCGGAGCGCAGGGCGAAGGACGCGGAGGCCCGCATAACAGACGTCCTGAAGCGTCTAGCTGAGGAGCAGCATATGCGTCAGGAGGAGCGGTCGGAGCGCGAGAATGCGTGGGCTCTGGAGGGAGAGCTGGAGGCTGCGGCAAAATCGGTCGACAAGGTGTGTCATTGTGCGCTGAATGTTCGCGCATCCAACTTATGCGTCAACTGCAGATCCGCGCCGAGCGCGACAACGCCAACCTTGTTGTCGGGGAACTGCGACAGACGCTTCTCGCGGTTCAGACGGAACGCGACGAAACGTCGGCGGAACTTGCCGCGCTGCGGACAGCCCTCGCGACAGCCAGCGTACGGATCGCTGAGCTTGAAGAGCTGGCGACCGCTCGTGGCGAGTCTCGCGAGGTCGACACTGGCGATGCTCTCGCCGACTTCGCGAGCTTCTGCGACACTCTTCGATCCGATGCGACGCAGCTTGAACAGACGTGAGTCCTCCCTATGGTCTGCGCATCGTCAGCTGGCAGACTGACAGATATCATTTTGCCCCGCCAGCATCGCCCATCAGTCCGCCGCAATCGTCGACTACCAGGCCAAAATTGCCTTCTTACAGCTCAACCTCGCTGTTCGAGTGGCCCTCGAAGATGACGAGGACGACGATTTACGTTCCGACGTTGACACCGCTACGCCCCTCCTCGCGAACGTTGACGAGGACGTTCAAAGTTCGATGGACGACCTCGACAAGCGCATGAGCCTCCAGACGGCGAAGGAGAACCTCGCGACGGCCGTGTCTGCTCGCGCAGCACTCGAAGCTCGTCTTGTCGAGCTGCAGACGGAGCTTACCACGGTCATCCAGTCGAAAGAAGCGTCCTTTGCCGTCATCTCGGAGCTCGAGCAGCAGTTGGACGCAGTTAGCGCCGAAGTTGTCGAGCGCGAAGGGCGATCACGCCGTGCGGACGAACATGCGACCGGCCTCGCAGCTCAGCTCGCAGTGGCCAGCGAGCGCATCATCGTGCTCGAGGGCGAATTCGACGGGGCGAAAGCCGTCGTCGCAGACCTGCGAGCTCAAGTCGCCGATGCAGTCAACAGGGAGGCCCGCCTGCTCAAGGAGCAAGCTTCGACCGATGCCCTTCACAAGCGTGTTCAAGAGGTCCGTCTCGCACGCGCCCCTCATCGCCTCCCCTCGGCACGTACTGACTCGACTGCGCGTAGGCCGACTCTGCTCACAAAGCCGCCGTCGACGCACTTCTTGCGGCTCGCAGTGAGAGTGTCTCCTTCGCTGCGGATTTGACAATCGCGACCGAAGACCTCGCGTCTACGAAGGACCTCCTCGCCGCGACGTCTGCATCGCTCAGCAACTTGCAGCAGGAGTCAGCTTCGTTTGCCATCATCCGCGCCGACCTCGAACAGCAGGTCGCTTCACTCGAAGCTCGAGCACGCTCGGCAGAAAATACCGTCGAGCAAGCGGCTCAGCTGCGAGACGAGGCAGAGCAGCGTGCCTCTTCTGCCGAGGCCACATTCTTGCAAGCCAAGGGCGACAGCGCGAGTGCCAAGGCCGCACGTGATGAGCAAGAGCAGGCTCTTCGCACCGCCCAGGCCGAGCTCGACGCCGTCAAAACCAACCTCAGCGCCCAGCTAGCGGCAGCTCACGACGAAATCTCGGCATTGACGGCGAAGCTCGACCAGGCGGAGGGCAGCAGCGCGCGCATTACGCAGGTTGAGGGTGAACTCGCCGATGCTCGCGCTGAATTGAACGAAATGGCCAAGCGACTCGAGGAGGAGTCGCGAGGCTCTGAGCAGGCGCGAGCAGCCCTCGTGGCCGCGGAGGCGAAGGCTGAGACGGCGGTCGAGTTGTCGACGAAGGAGATCCAGACGCTCCGCAAGCTCAGCAAGAGCTCAGCGGCAGAGGCTCAGGCATTGACCGAAGAGGTCGAAGGATTGCGGGCACAAATCGGCCAGTTGACCTCCCGTGCGTTTCCTTTACTCGCCTCGTCTCGTCGCAAGACCCAGCTGACTCTGTTCTTCGACAGATCTCCAAGAGGCCAACGAGTCGAAGCAGCAAGAGTTGCGGCAGCTCCGCGACCAGACGCAGCAGAACATCAAGGAGGTCATCGAGTACTCGGAAGCCTGCGAACGGGAAAAGGCGGCTGCAGAAGCGGAGGTCAAGGAGCTGCTGGCCGAAGTCGACCGCCTTAAGACGGCGGCATCAAGCGCGGCACCTTCCAGCGAAGCCGTCGCCCGGATCACCGAGTTGGAGAGGCTGCTCGAGACGAAGATGTTGGATGTCGAGGAGGCGGACGAGAAGTTGCTCGACGTGCGTACAAGTACTCGGTTCTCTCGCACGACGAGCTGACTTCTTCTGTGCACGCAGGCCCTGAAGGCTCAGAAGAAGTACGCGACGCAGATCGAGCGGCTCAAGGCCAAGGTTGCGTCTCTCCAGCGCGACCTCGCCGCTGCCAAGGCGTCCGCTTCTGCCCCGACGGTGCTGGCCGCTGCCCCACTCCCTTCGGCTCCGGCGCCCTCGTCCGTTAGTCGGAAGCGACCGGCACCATCCGACTTTGACGGCTCTACCGCAACGACGCCTCGACCGGTCCTCGCATCGTCTGTTCCGGCCATCCCGCTCGACAAGGAAAATGCGCGCGCATCTTCCGCTCACCGTCAAGCGCGTCCTCTCTCAGCAAAGAAGCCCACCGAGACTCTCGTTCCCCTCAAGCCTGAGCATCACGTCCCCGTCCGCTCGCACGCCCTGAAGCCGGTCGATGCGAACACGACTCCCGCTGCGCCGTTCGAACCCGTTGAAATCAAGGCCCCAACTGCCGTCAACAAGCGCGACACGCTCATGTCTCGCATGCACGCTTTGCAGAAGAACACGGCGGCGTGATCGTTGTGTACTGTCTCCCTTCGACTTTCGTACTCGCTAGTTTTGCCTTAGTCCTTTCGCAAGCGTTCATTCACGCAACCGCTCACCGTCGAGATCGGGCTGAAATAGCATTCCCATCACTCCGACCTTGCCTACGCCGCCTGCAGCGCCCGCTTGAAGAGCAAACGCTCGTCGCCCATTCCGACGCGACACTTGATGCGTAAGTCCGCAGCGGCATCCTCGATCCTCGATATGTGCCGCACCTTGTACCATGGCTCGTTTCCCTCGTCGGCGCCGACTCCGCTCGCCCACTGCATGTCGAGTTCCTGCACTTTCGTGCCGCCGTGCTCGACCTCGTCGAGGAACGCGAGCACCTTCCCCGTCGACACCGAGATGAGCGACCGGGCGCGGACGACTCGGATCGTCTTCGGCAGCTGCGTGAGGAGGCGGGGCGAACCGAGAGGGACGGGGCGGACGTCCGTTCCTTCCGACCACTCGAGGATCTCCAGGTGCGGCAAGACGGCAACAAGCTCGTCGACGAGTCCGGTCGTGTCGTCGGATGACTTGGTCGGTGCCGTGATGGCGAGGTGCTTGAGGGTCCAGCCGACGACCGCGAGGGCAGGTGCGATGGATGCGCGAGGCGTGTCGTCTTCTGTTGATCCGATCGACTGGAACCCGATGCGGAGGGACTGCAACTTGCCCTCAGCTCCGCCAGTCGCGCGGAAGAGGAGCGGAAGCGTGTCCTCGTGCATGACCTCAGAGATTTCGAGCGACTCGAGGTTGCGTGCTGGCGCAGAGGACGCCGACTGCTTCAAGAGCGCAGCGAGCAGCTTCGTGCCCTGCCACTCGCGGTCCATCGCCGCACCGCCGATGATGACCTCCTTGAGCTTCGGCTGCGACTGGAGGAGCGAGTACAAGGCTCCAACTTCCCACCAGTTCTTCCTCGAGCGGAAGAAGACGAGGTCGTGCGAGGGCGAGGTAGTCGTGAGAGGGTAGTCTTGGCCGGTGAGGGTGCGTACATCCCATTCGGCTGTCGTAAAATCCTCGTCGAGCGAGGCGAGGTTAGGCAGGTGTGAGATGAGCTGCCGAAGCGGCTCGATGAGCGACTCGGGCTTGGCGGAGGTGGAAGACTTGTCTGCATCAAGCGGGCGGATCTTGAGCGACTTGACGATCTCGCCAAGGAAAGAGTTCGAGTCGAGCGTGCGGTTGAGAAGATCGAGGCGGCGGAGCGAGTCGACGACGATGGAGCCATACAGGACCTCCTTGGTCGCCTTCCCATACTCCTTCGAGACTGTCGCTAGGGCCGACAGCAGCGCAGGTCCGCCGATCTTGCCCGCTGATCCCGCGACAGCCATCGCAACCTTCGCTCCGCTCAAAACAGGCGGACCGCGCTCCTTACCGGACGACCTGAAGGCGTCCCGACGCTCCCGACCATAGTCCTCAATCGCTGAAGGCGGCGCAGAAGCCATCTCAAGCGCCTTGCGCGCCTCCTCCGAGTGTCCGTTGCGTGAACGAGCGACAGAGCGCGACCGCGGTCTTGTGCCGCTCGGCGCACGACGATCTAAATCGTCTTCGTCCGACATGTCGCTCATGTTGCGGTAGCTGCGCGACTTGTCGGGAGGAGGAGCGTCAGGAGGGTGGCTGATGGTGCTGGAGCGAGACGAGGTCCGCTTGTCGCTGGTTGAGAGCGGCAGTTCAGCCGTAGTCGGCTTGATGCCCGATTCGCGAGGCACAAAGAAGCGCGAGACGGAAGACCTGCGACCAGATGAGCGCGCCTCGAGGTCGGCAGACGGTGCCGAGGGGATGGGAGGCGAGAGGACGCGTGACGAGGACTGCGACGAAGGGCGAGGAGCGCTGTAGTTGTGCAGGCGTTCTTCGTCCTCCTTGCGAGACGCGAGGCGGTGTTTCGACGAGGAACGGGGTCGGTCAGACTTGACAGACGCCGGCGGAGAAGGGTCGCGACGGCTGACGGAGGACGAAGGGCGCTTGATGACGGGCTCCTGCTCGGGGCGACAAGGGTACCCGCCGTACTCATTCTTTCCGCAATCAGAAGACTCGTCCTTGCTACGGCGACCAGGTGGCTTAAACGGTAGGCCAACAGTGAGACCTGGTGTTTCGTCCTTGCGCAAGCCGTTCTTGTCGGTTGCAGCATACGGCTCGCGATCCGTCTCGCGTCTGTCTCGCTGCTCGTCCCGGTGGCGCGAGTCGGGGCGATCCTCCCGAGGCGGGATAGGGCGGTTCAACGGCGGCTCCCGCGCTGAGCCAGTCTGTGCGTTGGCACGCTGGACGAGTTGAGACACGTCCTCGAGCTTCGTCGTAACGTCCTCGAAGAGACTGAGCGCAAGAGCAGCAAAGGCGTCGTTGTCGGAGCGAGAAAGCGACTCGACTTGCCGCTTTGCGCGGTCGAGGCGGTCGCACAGGCGGTCAACACGGGCGCTGGGTGCTGTGGTTCCTCCATCACCCTTTCTGAGGCGGTCAGGGTGGTCGCTGATGTGATGAGAGCCGTGCGAGCGGGAGAGGTCGAAGTAGCGCGACATCCTGCGGTGACGAACGGGTCAGCAGGCTTTCTGACCCAGCGAGAGCGTCCTGAGCACCTTCTCAACTGGCTCAGAGCGTATCTCGCCGGCTGCTCAGCCTTGTCGAGGCGAAAGAGCGGCGAACTGATGAGGAAGCATTGGAGGCTCGAGCAGAGTCCGCGGACCCTTCGGACTGGAAGCGACGCCGTGAAGCAAGTCAATCCACCTTCACCGTTCAGTTAGGGTAGCACAGCACTAGCAGCTCCGAGCGATGTGGGTTAAGGGCAAGGCCCAACCGTACCAACATTTGACGAACCCTCCTCGCCGACCTCCACGGCTCACACCCTCACTGGAAGACTCGTTTGCCGTGCTGTGCCGTCCTCATACGTTCTGGAAATGGTGTCTACGGCAGTGCCAGCGCGAGCAAGCTCGCTAGAAGACCCCCTGCTCACGTCGGAGTGCGCACTCTCAATCGGAATTCAGAGGGAGTCGTGCCGTGTGCTGACGCGCCGGATCCCTGCGAACAGCTACAGGAGCGTGTTGATTCTGCCCGTCGAGATCCACCAGCTCATCGTGACGGCCTGTGTTGACGCCGATCCGACTTTCACCTCCCTTCCCTCTCTTACGAGATCCTCTGCCGGCTCTCGCTCGTCTGCAAGTACTGGAACGCCCTCACCTCTCCTCTTCTATACGGCGACGTCCTGCTGGAGACAACCGCTCAGGCGTCGACGTTTCGCAGTTCCGTGTTAGAGACGCAGGATGGCGGGAACTCGTCTGTGGCACGCTGTGTCGTCACACTGAGACTGGGCGCAATTCCCTGGCTCGGTAAGACGTACAAGGAGATGATGGACGACCAAGGCGAGGAGGAGGAGATCGAGGAGCATCACCTTTCGGCAGGAGAAGCGAGGGACTTCTTCTTTGAGGAGCTGCTGCAGGCGTTGTCGGGTCTGAAGGAGTTGTGGTTAGCTGGCATACGACATGTCTCTCTGGCTCATTTTCGGTGGGGTCAAAGTGCGTGACTTGCATCGTCTTGCAGGCGAAGACGCCTTGCTGACCACTACTTGCAGACCTCGAAGCGCTTCACATGCTCCGCTCAACCGTCTGTGATTGTGATGTCGTCCTCGCCACTTTGTCGAACCCCCTCTTTGTCTTTCCGCACCTGCGGCGACTCGAAGTGTACGCCAAATGCATTACCATGTCAACCTTTCACGCCTTCTTCACGACCACGACTTTCCCCTTACTCTCGCACTTCTCCTTCGCCTGCCCATCCGAAGACTTCCCCTCAACGTCTCTCGGTGTCTCTCGCCTCACCTGCCTGTCAACTATCACCGACGCACCTCCCTCAAATGCAAACACCTCCTTGCTCCTACTCGATATGTACCAGATCCCGCTCCGCCTCGCCCTTCCACATCTGCCCGAATCGCTCCTCATCCTCCGCCTTAACGACTACTCGCCTTTGACCCTCGCCGTACCATGGTTGCTCGTCGACCACGAGACCTCGGACCAACTCGCCTCACGCCTTCCCAATCTCCGTGAGTTATGGCTCCCGCAGAGCTACTGCGAGTGGCGGGACGACACGAAGGATTCGGTGCGGGAGATGGTCAGAGTGTGGGTGGAGAAGTGGGAGACGCGAGGTGTCAAGGTCGTCTTCGAAGAGGAGGACGCGCGGAATCGTCTTCTCGAGCCAGAGCAGCGGGTCTTGACAGAGGAGGCGGCTTTCGACTTCACATTTGAGCGGTTGTGTAGTCGTGTCGAGCGATTCGCTGCAGAAGGAACGGCAAGTTGAGAACGAGAGAGGGTATGCATTGCGGCCAAGCGCAACGGAAGCGGAGGTTACGGAGCAAGGTGTATGTAGGGCTACACGAGGGGAATGTAAGAGAAATAACGAACGAGAGGAGGGGTACATGCGAGAGTGAGAATTCGAGGCGGGAGAGGGAGAAGAGTCCATCGCCGGAACCAGTCCGACCTAGCTGGCTGCGACCGTCTAAGCGCGCCTGGCACGAGCCATCCCCCTCCTCTTCGGATCGGCGCGGTACCACTGCTGGGCAGCGGTAGTTGGCTTGGTCGCAGCCGAAAGCATCGACTGAGTGACTGCTGCGTTGGCGGCGGCGACGACGTGCGCAGGCGACGAAGCCGACGCGGGGTGGCGGTCCTTGAAGAGAACGCGGTGGACCGGCGAGTGCGAAGCGGAAGACTGCAAGGCGGGCAACGCGGCGAGGACTGGCGTCTTCGAAGCGGCAGGAGAGGTCGTCGACGAGGGCGCCTGAACGGGCTGGAACGAGGGCGGGACGAGCGTCGCCGCAGGCGTGTCGGCAGCCACAGTACCTGAAAGTAGGTTGTAGTTCGAGCCGACAGGAGGGGCGTTGAGGTCGCCGTTCTGGATGATCGAAGTCGCCCACACCCAGCGCTTGGCGTTCGGCGCCGCCGACGTCGACTGGACCGGCGCAGCGGTCGTAGTCGAGTGGTGAATGTGGAAGAGCTTCTCGAAGCCCGACTCGATCTCCTCGAAAATGTGCTTCGGGTTGAAGGCGGCGAGACCGTGAGGTGCCGATGTCGTGCTGGCTGCGGCAGGCGCACCGAGGGTCGTCGAAGCGGCAGCAACAGCGATAGCGGGAGCCGGGACACTGGTGGATGACGGTGCGGGAGCAGTCGTGCTCGAGGACGAGCTAGAGCTCGGGGCCGCAACGGGAGGGAACGACGGCGGAGTAAGGGCGGCGGCCGGGGTCGTGACCGGGTACGCCGACGAGCTCAGGAGGTTGGCGTTCTGGCCGACAGGCGGAGCGTCCGTAGCACCATCCTGAATGATGGACGTCGCCCAAACCCAGCGCCTATTCTCCTGCTGGCCGTGGAGAGCGCGACCGACAGCCTTATGGCCGAATTTGCGCGCCACGGGCGTCATCGACGTCTTCGGAGCCGATGTAGTGGTCGACGAAGAGTTGACAGCGACCGGCGCGACAAGAACGTTGGCGGACTGCGAAGCAGCCGGAGTCGTCCCGGCCGGAGGGGCGAACGTCGGCGGGACGAGTGTGACGCCCGGAGTCTGAACGACAATGGTCGTCGAGGGTGTGAGAAGGTTGGCGTTCTGCCCGACAGGAGGAACGTTCGTAGCGCCGTCCTGAATGATCTCGGTCGCCCAGACCCAGCGCTTCTTCTCCTGATGCTCATCGTTGTCGTCCGCCTCCGCCTCCGCGTCCTCGAACTCATCATCGACGTCCTCGTTCTCGTCGTCGCGGAAGTCGCGACCGATAAGGGCCTGCTCGCGCTGCTTGAAGGTCAGGCGAACCTTGGACAGAAGACCGGTAGTCTGGCTGTCGACTGGAGCGGAGGTCGTTGAAGCGGCAGCGTTGGCGATAGCGGGAGCGATGGTGCTGCTCAAATTGACGGTGCTGACGGGCGGGAACGACGGGGCGACAAGAGTCGCTGTCGGAGTGTCCGTATGAATCGTGGTCGACGCTGCGAAGCGATATATCAGCTCCGTCGTGTCCTGATGCTCAAAACAAACTCACGCGTCAAAAGGTTGACGTTGCTGCCGACGGGAGGAGCGTTCGTAGCACCATCCTGGATGATACCTGTGGCCCATACCCACTTCTTCGCCATCTTCTGGTGTTTCTGCGCGCGAGAACGCCTGACGAGCTTGTTGCGAGCTGCTGCCGGTCTTCAGTCAGCCCTGCATTCTCCAACGCCGTAAAGGGAGACTCACGACCATCGTCTTCCTCGACGGAAAGGTCGGCCTTCTCGACGGCAGGATCTTTCTTAGCGTCGTCCTGCGCGACAGCAGGCGTCTCGGACGGCTTGGCGGAGACGGTGCGATTGCTGCGCTGGGCGACACGGTCGAGGAGAGCCTCGATGGAACCGCCTTCAGCCGGCTTGGCGGCGACGAGCGAGGACGCCGACGCGAGCGAGAGGAAGACAAGGCTGGTAGCGCGCATGCTCGGTAGTGTGCTGGTGCTGTAAGAAGTCGACTGGTGGGCGAAAGAGAGGGGATGGCTCGGAGGAGGCTGGTTGCTGGCGAGCGAGAGGGGGCGAAGTGAGCCGGTTGTGGACGGCGAGACCTTGGCGTGAGCGAGTTGCTGGATACAAAGAAGAGCGAGAGGACGCGGCGAAGCGCTGCGCAACGACCGGCGAAGCAGCAGCGAGGCGAAGAAGAAAGGGAGGCGTCGGCGGTCGGCGAGGGCAAAGGAGTGCAAGGGGTCGCTGGCGCAGCGGTCGACTTGGGCAATCCTCTTTCCGATCGTAGCACCTTGCAATATTCCCTCGTGCGGCCAAGGCACTCGTCGAGCCGGTCCGTCGAGACAGGACGCGCCTTTCCGGATCCGGGCGACTGGGACGGGCTGGACGGGCGGAGTGAGCTGCCACTGACCAGCGCAGTCGCGTAAGGGGCCGCCTAGACGCGGCTGTCGTGCAGACCAGCCAGAGATATTCCCCATCCCGGCGCAAGCCGTGTGCGACGGGGTGGATCGCCCGTTCGCTCGACGGCGGCGGGAGCGCAATCAAGTTGCGCGAGTTGCGTTTGTCCATTAAGCGGGCAGCACAGGTTCAACAAGGTCCAGAAGCCGTGTGGCCCCTCGCAGAAGTGCGCTCGAGCGCGGAAGATGAGGAGGAAGTCGCGGAGGTGGTTGGCGCGACAGATGACCGGCGTCGACTCCCTCAACAACGACAGGAAGGCTCGATGACGAGTTCGAGGGTATCACTATAATGCGAAGGTAGCTACACACAATGTCCGGAGCGAGACGGGGGTTCAAACTTCTCCTCACGCTCCTTTCGGCCGCTTCGCCTGGTCTCCCCCCGTTCCTCCTTGTCCCGCCGCGTCCCCGTCACTCTCACGCGCACGCTTTGCTCCTGCCGCCTGAGAGGCGTTCGCAGCGGCCGCCCGGCCTAGAATAGACCCGAGGACGCCGCCGGGCGTTCGCGCCGCACCGCTGCCGGCTGCCTGCGCGTTCGACGACGCGGGCGGCGAAGCTGCGCCCTTCCCACCACGCGCGGCTCCTCCCCGTCCTCGCGCTGCGCCTCCACGACCGCCTCGTCCGGCTGCTGCTCCTCCTCCTCGCCCTGCTGATGTGCCGACCAGCGGTTGTTGCGGAGCTGCTGCTGGCTGAGCTGCGGCCGCCGGGGTTGCTTGAGCAGGCTTGAAAGATGCCGTTGGCGTCGGCGCGGGTTTCGCTGCAGTAGCGGCGGCAGGAGTAAGAGCGGGCGGCGATGCGGCGGCAGGAGCGGCGGATGCTGCTGGCTTGGCGGCACCTCCATCCTCCGTCTTCTTCGGCTGCTGGCCATCGAGCCGTGCGCGGAGACCGTTGACCATCTTCTGAAGGAGGGCGTTCTTCATTTGAGCCTGCTTCTCGATCTGCTCCCGCGTCTCCTTCAGGAGCTTCTCGTGCTCCTCCTTCTGCTTCTTCAGCGCCTCGTTGACGGCCGTCTCGATCGCCTGCTGCTGAGATGCCGTGCGCTCTTTCTCGATAGCGACAAGCTTCTCCTTGACAATCGCATCGATATTGGGCGGAGGGGCGGAAGAGGGAGCGGCGGCGGCGGCGGCGCTGGCCTGCTGCTGAGCCTTGCGGAGGGCGACGGTAAGGCGCTCGATGGCCTCCTTCTCCTTCTTGACAGCCTCGGCGGTCGCGGCATCTTTGACCTTGGCGAACTCGGCCTCCATCTCCTTCTTCGACGCTTCAACCGCGTCGGCGATCGCCTGCTTCGCATCCGCGTTGCTCTTCAATTCGCCCAGCGCACCAGTAGGAGTCGCCTCGGCAACGGCAGCCTTGGCGGCCGCGAGCTCGGCGCGAAGAGTCTCGAGGGTCTGCTCGAGCGGCGCAGTCGCATCCATGACGGCCTGTGCAATCGCCTCGTCGCACTGTGCCGTGAGTTGGGCTTCGGCAGCAGCGACACGCTCCTTAGTGGCTTCGGCGATTTCCTCCTCGGTCGGGGCAGCTGGCGCAGGCGGCGTGGGAGCGGCTTCGGCAAGGCGGGTCTGCACGGCGGACTCGATGGCGGCGGCGTTGTCGGACGCGACGCTGGCCTTGAGGGTCTCCAGTTCGCCCTTTAGGTTGCGGATCTGGGCCTTCATTTCGCGCTGCGACAGGAGAGGTCAAGGTGAGGACCGATCTCGATTGCGTGAGAGGGTCGAGAAGCTTACGTTGTCGCGGAAGATGGGCGCTTCACGGGCGGCGAGGCGCTGCAAGGGGGGACGTCAGTGACCATCGCCGCTTGGAGACGGAGGAGACGGCACGCACATCACGTTCTGCAGTCACAGTCTGCTTCTCTGCCGCCAAACTCTGCTTTTCCGCCTCAAGCGCCGCGAGCTTATCCTCAAGCGGCTTGACGGCCCCGCCTCGAACTTGTTCGGTTTCGGCAAGGCGGGACTCCGCAAGGCGGGACTCGAGCGCAGTCTTCTCGGCCTGGACAACGTCGAGGCGGGCCTGCATTTCGTCAAGCGCCTGCTTGGACTGGGCCTGCGCCTCGGCCTGCGGGAGAGTAGGTGTCAGCTCGCGCGTGCGACGCAACGAGAACGATACAGACGCACGACGGCTGCTGCAATGGCGTCGGCTCCGCCCGCAGCTTCGAGTTGCTGCTTGAGCTCCTCGACCGTCTTGGTGAGGGTGTTGCGCTCGTCGCGGGTTGTGCGAGCCAGGACTTGAAGGTTCTTGAAGCGCTCTAAGCCATTCTGCCAGTTGCTGCGCATCGATTCGGCCTGCAACGGCGGATGGGTACGGGTTAATAGCTTCCTTTCTGGCAGACCAGCGAGACCAACACGCACAAGCTTGGTCTGCTCCGCGAGCTGGGTGTTGAGGGCGTCCTTCTCCGCTTCAGCAGTCGCAAGCGCGGCCTGGACCTTCGCGACTTCGCTCTTGAGGATCTGGAGCTCCTCCGGGTCGATCCGCTCGTACTTAGCGAGGATCGTCTGGTTGCGGGTCTTCCACCGCTCGTTATCCTCCTCGAGCAGCTTCGCCTGGTGTTGCGCCGCCTCGAGCTCAGCTTGGAGCGTGCGGATCTGCTCCTTGAGAGGCTCGATTTCGGCTTGAGCGGTGCGAAGCTGACCTTCGAGCGTCGCGACCTTGCGCAGGTTCGCCTCGTTCTCGTCGCGCAGAGTGTCGTTACTCTCGCGGAGAAGCTTGGCCGTATGAATCGACTCGAGAAGCTCGGCATGCTGGGCGGAGCTGGCAAGGGCATCTCCGACTCTCGAGCGTTCCTGCGCGTCGATAGTGTCAGCGACGACGGATACCGGAAGAGTACTAGATGCGCACCTCCTGCAGGGTCTGCCTGGCCTCTTCGAGACTTCGCGAGGTGAAGTCGAGCTGTTGGCGGAGACGGGTCGCTTCTTGCTTGCTGAAGTCGAGTTGGAGGTCGATGATGTCCTTCTCGCGACGCAAGTAGCGGATGACCTCGCGAAGCTGTTCGACCGAGCTGCTGTGCGAAATCGTGATGGCCTCAACGGACTCGGCAGCTGCGCCCTCTTCGGCTACGGCGCCGTCCTGTGTGGCAGCCGAGCGAGCCTGTAGCTGGACGGCCTGGGCAGACGCGGTCTCGAGGTGCTGGGCGAGCGTCGAGTTCTGCTCCTTGAGCTCGTTCGACCTGCATCGTCCCAAACTGTCAGCCTCGCAGAATGGTGACGACGGGGCAACAAGGACGAACCGCTTGCGAACCTCGGCGAGTTCCCGCTCGAGCACCGTCTTCTGCCGCGCCCAGCTCTCCTCGGCGGCGGTCAGGTTGGCGCGAGCGACTTGAGCGGCTAAGTCGTGCTCGCGAACGGTGGCCCGGACGCGCTCGAGCTCGTCCTTGACCTCGGTGAGCCTCTTGACGTCCTCGGCGTGAGCAACGAGCTCGCGCTCGTACTTGTCGTGGGCGTCCTTCGCAGCCTGCGCTTGTCGCCGCATGTCGTCCTGTGCAGCAATCTGAGCCTGCCTGGCAGCCTCGTCGGCGGCGCGCAAGCCGGCCATGCTGTCCTCGAACGTCTTGCGTTCCTTTTCGAGCGCGACGCGCTCGGCCTCGATTTGACGGTGCAGCTCCGAGTTCTGGGCGTTGGAGGCGGTGAGATCGGTCGTGAGCGAGTGCAATCGCTCGCGGAGGCTGGCAATCTCGCTCTGCGGTTTTCACGATACGAGGTTAGCCAAACCGGTCGCGGCCGGAGGTAGCGAGAGATGCTGGCGACGACGCACGTCCTTCTCGGCAACGGCAGACTCGGTCGAAGCCTTGTACTCCTCGTAAGTCGCTGTGACCTCGCGCAGGCTCTCGCCCTGGGTCTCAGCGATGGCCTGATACTGCTTGACGTGCTCCTTGGCGCGCTCGAGCTTGCCCTTGACGGTGCGGAGCTCGTTGCTAGAGCGAGAACGAGAAGGAGATGTCAGGGACAGCGAATTGAGGAGAGAAGCCCGCGCAACCTACCGAAGATCCGCGACCGTGACCTGCAGCTGCTCCTCGGCGGACTGAGAGGTCTCGCCGGACGCCGAGCGGCCCTCGTAGACGGCGAGCTTCTCCTCCTTCGCCTCGACCTGCAAAACAAGGTCCTGGACACGCTGCTCGAGGTGCTGCTGGGATGTTTCGGCGGCGACGAGCTTCTCGCGCGTCTCGGTGTAGTCGGCGTTCTTCTCGAAGCCTTGTCAGCTAGCGTCGACAGCTCAGGCCGATCAGCAGCGAAGACTCACGAGCTTGTCGATGCGCTCCTGGAAGGACTTCGACTCGATCTCCTTGCGAAGCGCGAGCTGGCGGTTCGTGTCGGCCTCCTGGTTGAGTCGCTCCTTTAGCTCGGCGCTGCGGAAAGCGGCAGTCAGCGATCGGTTCGCAGACCGTACAGAATGGTGAGGAAGGACTCACGCCTGGGTCTCGAGGCGGGTGACTTGCTCTTCGAGACGGCGGCGGGCATCGTTGCTGCCACGCTCGAGCTCGTTCTGCATCGTCTGGAGGTTGCGCATAAGGTCGGCGAGGTGAGTGCGCTCCTTGCTCAGCGTCGCGTTCTCGTCGCTCAAACGCTTCTCGACGTTCTTGAGAATCTCACGCTCCGACTTGAGGTTCGTGTTCTCGTGGCGAAGCTGATCGACGGTTCCGCGCAATTGGAATAGGTCTTCCGACATCTGCAGACGAGCCAGATTTAGCAAACTGTCAAGTGACGAGAAACTGGGCTTCTGACCTTGTGCGTCGCCATATCGCGCTTGGCGAGCATCTGCTGCAGCTCGAGGTTCCGCTTCGACATCTGCGAGACCTCCGTTTTCTGCAAGTCATACGATTCGGTGAGGAGGCGGAAGCGTTCTGCGAGCAAATGCGAGTCAGCAATTTATTCGCGCGGCGAGTTCGAGCCCGCAAGCTCACCGGCCAGGTGCTCTGCCTGCGCCTTGCTCTTCGCCAGCTCGGTTCGCGCGGTCGCCGCGTCCTTCTGCGCCTGCGTGAGGTCATCGCGCAGCTTCTGGGTGTCGATGGCGATTTCGGCTTTGTAAGCATCGAAGTTGGCCTGAACTTCGGCGAGCATCCTCGACGCCTCGACGTCGCCCGTGAAGCCGTCGCCGGCGCCGTTGGTCGTGGTCGCGACACCCGCGGCACCTCCTGCTCCACCGCGCTGCGCCAGCATCCGCCGGAACATGTCGCGCTCCTTCTCGTACGCCTCGGTCCTCACACGCTGCGCCTCAATCTCCTCCTTCAACCGTAGAATGAGCTCGTGCGCCTCCTCGACCGCCTTGTTTTCCTCGCCCTGCCGCCTCGCCGCAGCCTCCTGCTCGCCCTGCTCAAGCTGATGTCCCATTTGGCGCGTGATCTTGAGCAGCTTCTGGTTCTGCACCTGGAGCTCGTTGACCGTGCGGAAAGTGACGAGGTGGGCGGAGACGACCGAGTCAGTGTCGCCGATTTCTTCCGCTCGTCGCAGGATGGCGGCCTCGTCCTCGTCGAACTCGTTCACGTCGCCCTGAATGGACGGATTCTCCTGCGCCGCGATGACCCGAGACAGGCTGCGAAGTTGACGGCCGAGGTCGGACAGTTGCTGCGTAAGGATTGTGTTGTCGGTCGAGAGGCGGTCGACGTCGAGGCGAAGAGACTCGGCTCGGCGCTCGGAAATGTCGCGGTCAGTGAGGGCTTGTGCGAGCTGCGAGGCGAGGTCGGTTGCTTCGGCTGACAGGCGTTCATACTCGAGTCGCTGCTCGTGGAGAAGGGGTGCCTGCGAAACGAGCGGTTAGCGAAGATGCGATACTCGATACTCGAAACTCGTTTCGAACGCACCCGCTCCTCGATGTCGCCGAGAATCTGCGTGAGAACCTCACCGAGCCTCTTGGTCTCGGCTCGCTCCCTCGCGAGCTCCTCCTCCATCTTGATGTACTCGCCGTAGATTTCGGCGTAACTCCGCCCGCTCTTCTGACCGCGGACAGCGAGCTGGGCGGAAGGGCTGAGGGCGAACGAGCCGGATGCGACGGAACCGCCTGGCGAGCCGGGTGCGACGGACGAGTCGCGGACACCGTTGGCGAAGGTGAACGAGTTGCCGCGCTCGAGAGCCTCGCGAAGCTCGGCATTGCGCGACTCGAGCGAGTCTGCCCGCTCGCGCTCCTGCAGCAGCTGGTCCTTCAGCTCCTCCTCCTTCTCCTGCAACGCCCCCATTTCCTCCTCGAGCGCCTTCTCGACATCCTCAACCCGCTTCTTCCGCTCCTCCTCACGCTTCTCCATCAGGTCGAGCAGCCTCCTCATGCTCGACATCTCCGTCGCAAACTGGTTCTCGCTGCTTGCGAGCTCGCCGCGAATATTGGCGAGTTCTGCGATCGTCTCCTCGTGCCGCTTCTCAAGCGCCTCGTGCGCTTTCCGCAAACCCTCAAGTGACGACTTGGCTGCGCGTTCCTCGATAGTCTTGATCTCAAGCTGCTCGCGCAGCTGGACGAGCTCCTCGTGCTTCTCTTGGCGGTAGGTCGACCATTCGGCACGTCCTCGCTCGAGTTCGCCCGTGAGGAAGGACTTGTCGGCTTCGAGGGACGAAACGGTGCTCTGAAGAGTTTGCATGCGGAGGAGGGATGTGCGCGAGGTGCTGGATGCTTCGGCGAGTTGACCTTCGAGTTCCGAGTTGGTCGTGCGGAGAGCGGTGTACGACGTCCGCAGCGATTCGAGCGACTCTGCACGAGACCAGAGCTCGTCAGTCGCTTCGCTACTTCCCTCAGCACAAGCGAAGCCCTCGTTCTCGTCAACGAGAGCAGGGGTGGAGCCGATGCGAGACGCACCTTCGACAGACGCCCGCTCGCGCTGCTCCTTCTCGACTGCCTCCATCAACTCCCGCTTGTCACGTTCGCACTGCTCGAGCTTCTTCCTGGCCTCGCCCTCGACGTCCAAGTCTCCCTTTCTCCGCTCATCTTGTTGCGCAACCCGCCTCTCTGCCTCCTCCCTCTGCGCGCGTTCGTGTTCCGCCTGAGTCTTGGCACATGCGAGCTCGTCTCTGACGGTTGCGAGGTCCTGTTCGGCCGCCGAAAGCTTCGACGAGAGGTCGTGCAGCGCCTGTTCCGACTCGAGTTGCTGGCGAGTCGACTCGGCGCGGAGCGACTCGAGCTGCTGCTGGAGGTCGTCTCCAGCTGGTGCAGCGAGCTCAGCCATCGTAGCAAGGCGTCTCTAGCTCACGCCGTCTCAAAGTGAGGCCGCACCTCAAGAGTGGGGAGTGGTAGAAAGCCTGGTAATCGCGACGTTACTACTCGACTTGTTATGCTCTAATTGGTCAGTGAGCAATCATACCTGTTCATTCGATTTCTTTGCACAGTGCAGATAAGCTTCAGTTCGTCTACTACAGGCTTGAGGGCATGCGCGGAATGATGAGACGGCGAGGGATGTTGAGGGGAGGGAGCAGATGAGCGACGAGGAGTCTGGACACTAGAGTATTAACAGAGGCAGTGGTGCATACAGACATGGCGAGACACGAGAGAGGTGGCATAAGTGACGAACGCGAAGACGGAGGAAGAGGAGAAAGGCGACGTGAAAGAGCGGAAGCAGTCGGCGAGATGCTTGGACTGGAGTGACCTCGTGCTCTCAGGCCGAAGCGACGGCAGCGTTCGTCGCAGGTGGGGACGAAGTGACGATGTAATCGAGGTAGGCCGAGTCCGACGTGGTGAGACCGGTCGTCTTGCTCGGAGGGCTCGTCGGTGGCGAGCTGGCAGAGAAGGCGGGTTAGTGTATGACGTCTTCGCGAGGATCGCGTATCGGGCAAGACTTACGCGACCAGCCCAGTCATCATCGACCCCAGCGCACGCAGATCCTCGCTAAGCGGCCTGTCAAGCGACTGCTGCACGCCGAGGAAGCCGCCGCCACTCGCGGTCGTCGCGTTCGCGCCGAACGAAGGAAGGGCGATCGGCGGAATCGTGGGAGAGGTCGACTCACCCGCGTACGCGAGAGCTGCGTCTGGCTCAGGTTCGACGAGGCGAGGTGCAGGGGGTGCGACCGATCGGGGCGTGGCGACTTCCGGTCCTGGATTCGAGTATATAGGCATCGGGGAAACGGCTTCGGATGACAGGGGAACCGCCGGGACGGCAGGGTCGGCCATCACCGTTGCGTCCTCATCGCCAAGGCCGAACTCGATGTCGTTCATCTGGCTCAGCAACTGGTCAATGTCGGCGCTCAATCGACGCTTTCCGCCGCTCCTCGTTCTCGGCGTCGCAAGGGGCCAGCCGGCGGGCGTGACAGGTGCTGACGCTGGGTAGCGAGGCGTTGTTGGCGGTTGCGGGAAGGACGAGGGCGAGACGACCTCGCCGGTCGCGGGGCTGTCATTGGCGGATGACGAGGCACTTGGGGGCGAGCGAGGCGTCGCAGGCGCAGTGGCAGGAAGAGAACCTGCGGGGAAGGCGAGTGCAGAGAAGTCGGACGAAGCGGACTCGACGACGGGCGGCGAGGCAGCATACGCGTGCGCGGCGTCGATGGGCTGAGGAGCGACAGGTTGGCTGCGAGTTTCCGCGCGAGTCTCGTCGAGAAGAGGTTTAGCCTCTGACGGAACGATCGCCGCAGATGGACTGCCGACCACCGCTGCGTTCCAACTGTCCATCGTCGCCTCCTCGGATGGCGGGAATGGCGGGAGCTGCGGGGCCGTGGAGACACCGGCGGCGAGAGACGGCGGGAACGGCGGCACAGGTTCGTCGGCTGCGAAGTCGCGCGGCAGCGAGCCGGAGACAGAGGGACGGCGTGGCCTGGCGACGTCAAGACTCTGCTTGCGAGGTGGATGTAGCGGCGGCTGCTGGACATGCTCTGCATGCAGCGGCTCAACGGCGGATGCGGGAGACATCGCGTCGTAGGGTTGAACTGGCAGAGGCGGTTCCGGCGAAGTCGCTGCATGGACGAGCGTAAGCGGAGGCTCGGCATGGGATACGGAGGATTACTTACGATCAGATTTGCGCGACTTGATCCTGCCAAACTTGCCGAAGAAAGCGCCGAGCGGGCTCTTCGACCCAGACGACTCTTCCGTCTCATCGGCCGGTACGCCCGCTTTGCCTGCGTCAATGCTCTTGCTCCGGCTGCCCCATTTGGCGTTTCGGAGCGACTTGAGCGGACCAGGCGAACGCGGTTGCGAAGCCGACGTTTCCTCTTTGACGGGCGGTGGGGGAGGTACGATATCGGCGAAGCTCATGGGGACCATCGATGCGGGTCCGGGCAGGAGAGGGAGAGCTGGAGGTGCCGGCCACGACGGACTAGCCGACGGCAGGGTCGGGACAGCCGCCTCCTCTGGTTCGGGCGAGGGCGAAGCGAAAGCGGCGATGGTCTCTGGCATGGGCGACGGTGGCAGCGCAACGAGGTGCGGCTGCGGATGTCCTGCCGGCTTGTGCAACGAGGACGAGCGAGGGATGCGTGGTCGCTCTGTCGCCGGCGCCGCGAGCGTCTCTGTGCGAGGTTCGTCAGGAAGGCCGGATGCGGGTGCGGGTACTGGCAGAACTCCGAGCTGCGCCGCGACCGTTTGCGCTTGCTCAAAGTCGAAGTGAGGCGAAGAGCTGAAGTCGGGCGAGGCGGGTGCACCGTACCGGAAGGCTCGACGACTGGCAAGAAGCGAAGGACCCGCTTGCGGCTCGTCCGCCTGCGCGAGAAGAGTCGACGGAGAACTCAGCACTCGACTCGTTTGCGGCGCTCGTGGCGAGAGTTCGGCGAGGGCACGCTCGAGATCGTCGAGGTTGCGCTCGAGTCCGGCCGCCGAGGAACGCTGGCTCACTTCGCCGTCCTCCTCGGCGAGCGGCGCGATGGATGACAGCGACGACGAGGCCGATATGGACGGGTCAACGACGGGCGGGATGCTCGTCCAGCCGTGGCGCTGCTTCCGCTGAGGAACGAACTCGGGCGACATGGACGCGACGGTGGAGGGCGGGCGGACCGTGAAGTTGATCGTGCTGATCGATGTCTTGCTCGAGTGCGAGGCGAGGAACGGCGGAGTCTGCGCGCGTTCCTCCTCCGGCGGGCTGGCGGCGGCAGAAACAACAGCCTCCTGTAGAGTCTCGCGGGGGGTTTCGACGGCAGACTCGCTTTTGTTGCTGTCTAGCCGGATAGGGGAAGCGAGGTGAGCCAGATGTGTCGGTGCAGTGGGCGTTGACGGGCTCAGCATCGCCTGCACGTCCGCAATGTCGTCCTGCATCGGCGGCAAACCCCGCTCGTCGAGACTCTCGTCTTCAGGCCGGTGCTCAACGACACCTAGCGGAGCGCTGTTCTCGAGAGATGCGAGGTTGTGCGAGCCCGACATGCCGAGACCGGTCGTCTCAATGAGGTCGCGCTCGTCGCGACGGGGGACCGCCTCGTCCGCGGCGATTGACCGCCAAGTCGCCTCGTCCGAGCCGAAGACGTCACCAAGGGGGTCCTGTACGCCAACGGCGTGCTGATCAAGCTGCTCGTCCTCGGTTGTCGGCACGCCATATCGCGAATCGTCGGAATCGCTGCCCGCGTCGTCGGCCTTGGGCAGATCGTCATCGTCCAGCGCCTGGTAGCCCGCATGCTCGGCTTCCCGATCGAGCAGCGGTGTGTCGTCCGTTCCTCGTTCGCTCGCCTCGTGTTGCGTGGAAGCGTTCGAGGCGGGACAAGAAAGGAGGGAGCTTGGCGAGCGGGAGTCTGCCGGTCGCTCGGGCTCGATGTCGACGTCCCTTTCGACGATGGACGAGTCGCCGAGTGTCGCGTCTTTGTGTTGCTGCAAGGGTTGAAGCTCGAGCGAGTCGACCAGCGGCGTCTGCTTTGACTCCTCCACGCTCCGTTCCGCGTTCTCGTCCTCTACCCCGCGCTCCGGACGAGATCTCGGCTCGGGACTGCTCCCAGCGAGACCGGCAAACGAAAATCTCGATTCGGCCGACTCGAGGTTGCGCTGCTGAACGATGGGCGAAACGAGATCTCCCGTCGACGTTGTTGAGAGGCGAGCATGAGTCGAAGGAGTCGTCTGCTCGTCGACGCTCCGAGCGACAGGAGACGGGACGGAGCTGTCCTGCACGATGCCGATGCCGCGCGCTTCCAGTAGCTGAGGCGTCTTGGCCGCGACGAGGTTGGGGAGGTGCAGCTCTTGCCACGTCTTCTCCGCCTCGGGCGCCTTGACAGCCTTAATTTCCCGAGTCTCCCCAGTCGCAGGGACAGGTGGCGGGACGAAGGGTGCGGGAGCGGCGCTGGCTAGCCAAGCCTCGTACCACTTGCCCTGCCTCGTCGAAGCGTGGATGTCAAACTCGATCTTGCCGACGACGACTGACGCGCCGTACGACGGGAGCGAGGGACCGGCGGAGAAAATGGACGGTGCAAAGTGGGAGGAGGCGTAGGAGGCGGAGCGGAGACCACCGGCCGAGTGAGGCGGGCCAGAGTGCATGTACGATGAGGAGCGGTGGTTGCGCAAGACATTGGTGGCCGAGCGGACGGAGTGACGAGAGGAGTGTCGCTGGCCTCGAGGCGGGAGGTTCGGAGGAAGCGACGTGAAACGCTTCGAGAAGCGAGCGTTCGGTGAGGTCAGCGCAGCGGGCAGTCCGCGACCGAGTCCTGCTTGCGCGAGAGACGACGGCCTACTCGCGGACGCGTTCTGCTTCCCCTTGACCGATCCATCCGCCGCACCTGTCGCAGCCGAGTAGACAGATCCGTCGGCGCTTGCGCCCGCATCACTCGACTGACTGATCGGCTCGTTCTCGTCAGAGAAGATGGCGTTGTCGCTCTCTGACGTTTGTCCTTGCCGTGGTGGTGGCGCCTGCTGGTCATGCTGGACGGGGATAGGCGGAACGGGCGGCGGGACGTCCGAGTAGTCCGCTTCGCCCTCCTCGTCCGAGTATCCCATCTCCGCTTCTTGCTGCCTTAGGAGCGCCAACTCGCGCTCCGCTTCCTCTTCTGCGAACAGCTGTGCCCAAAGCATGCTCCAGGCCGTCTCGCTGATCCTCGGTCCACCTTCGCCAGCGAAACCCGCTGCATGAGGGAATGGCTGTTGCGTCGACGGGTCGGTGGTCGAGAGGAGGTAGAGGACGAGTCCACCGGAAGAGGGGAGACCATACTCGCGAGCGATTGCTGCGAGTTGGGACGAGAGGGTCGGGTACAGAGGGACAAGGGTACCGCGGCTGCAGACGACATAGACTTCAGCTTCATTCGAAGACATCGGAAATCGAAAGCGGACGCACCGGAAATGCTCAGGAGGACCGTAGCCAGACGCGGACGGGTTCGACCTCGGATGAGGCGGGTCATGCGGCAAGTGTCCGGGCGGCACGACGGCCAACAAGAACCTCGAGCTGGTCCCCGCTGGCGACTGCGATGCGCTCGACGGGCCGGCTCCGTTCAGAGCGAGAGGCGCCACAGGCTCGCTTCTTCGCCCGTCGCCAAGTCCTAATACGCTTTGTCGTCGGCGGTAGGGCGAGCCGGTTGTAGAGCGGGTCGAGGAGGTGTAGCCGAGTACTGAGCGATTGGTCTGTGGTGAAGGCGCGGTAGATGAGGGCAGAGATCGGGCAGAAAGGTGCGAACTAGAAGTCGAGGGTTGGGGAAGGTCGAGGGGAACTCGCGACGCGCCGGTAGCCCCATCCGTACGCTGCGACTGCTTCAGCTCTTGACGTGCCTCCTCGCCACCCGCAAGTCCTGTATCGACGCGATCCAGCTCGCCAAGCGATTCCATCGCAACCTGCTCCCGCGAGTCCACCTCTGCCGCGAAGTCCGACGCCGGCACGCTCATCTTGCCCGACGCCTGTGAATCCGTACTGTCGTCCAGCCGCTCAGCCAAAGTGAGGTCGAGCGGACGCGGAGCAGGCCGACTTCGGGACAGTGAGGAGGCGGAGGTCGACTGGTCGAAGTGGGCGAGATCAGGCATCCGGTGAGCCCGCTCGCTCTTCTGTGTGCGCTGGAGCGGTGTATGTGCGCCTGCAGAGGTTGTTCTAGCGCTCGGAGCTGGCCTCGGGGTAGTAAAAGTCGCGCGAGTCGGGGAAAAGAGGGTGGTGGTGGGGTGTGGCTGCTGAGGACGTGTCGGACGCGTTCTGGTGGACGCAGTAGAGTCAGTCCCAGTCTGACAGTCCATCCCGTGCGCGAGCTGATTTCACCAGCTGGTTGCGCCGTCAAAAACCACGCGACTTGTCGACCGCTTCAATCGACGAGCGGCGGGGGCGGCGGGTGGTCCGCTGCGGGATGACGTTGCGCGGGCTGGTCTTCGTCGTGTCGTTCTGCGTCGTCAACAAGTCCAGGCGTGCGTTCGTAGCAATCCCAGCGAAGCGAAGGTGAGCGGGAGGACGAACCGAGACTGACTGCTCTCGGTTGCGCGGGCCAAGAGGCAAGCGATCGGCGGAGCCCCGAGGAAATAACGATGGGAGCCGGCTGCCGACGCTCGATCTCGCTCCGACACTCGACGACGTCGTCGACGAAAAAGCGTGCGAAAGGAACCTCACTCTCCTCGCGCCTTCTTCCGACCTTCTAGGCGGGGTCATCAGGTCTTGAAGAACGACGCCTTCTCTCGAGACGAGGGATGCATCTTGAGTCGCGACAAGCCTGATTCAGCTCTTTCGAACGACGTTCTCGGAACGCTTTTTCGCCTCGTGAACCTCATGTCGCTTGTTCGGACAGGCGGATCTGCGCGGGCACGCGAGCGTTTCTTGTATTACAGTCTCGAATGGTCGAGGGTTCAGATCAGCCTGCCTCGTCGAGCGAGCGAATGACACGAGCGTCATACGGGAGGACGGACGACCTTCCCAACCTCCCAGCCCTCCCCTCTCTCCGTACACCGAAGCACGCTAAGCTAAGGACACCGTCCTGAAAGGGTCCCCAACCGGCAGAGAAGAAGCTGCGAGCGAGGCTCTCGCATCGACCCAGCGCATCGAGCGGCATCATGCGGGGTTGTTTTTCTTTCGCCTCGTCTATGTTTATACAGGACGGGTCGCGACGTGCGAAGGGGTATTTCGGTCCTCTCGAGCAACGACGAGCTCTCTGAGAGATGGGGAGAGACAGAGGCAGAGAGAACGATACAGTCTTTCATGCAAAGGGTTCGTCAGGAAGAGGAAAAAGGTGCGAGAGCGTCGTGAGTGAAGCGTTACAACCGTCGTGAGTGCGAGAGCGTCTGTACAAACAGTCAAACAACCGCGAACCAAAATTGCCCAACGCCAATCAGGCGCCCAAGATCCCCACCACGTCCTCGAAGCTCAACTTGCCCTTCGTGTGCCCGTAAGCGGACGACGAGCGTGCCGAAGTGGACCCGGAGCGCGCCCACATCCGTTCACGCATGTCCCTGGCACCCCAACCTCCTTCATCCGGGTTTGGGCTGACCTGATCCCGCTCTTCCAACCCACTCTCGTCCTCGTCGTCCGCGCACAACTCGAGCATCCTCAACCCGACTCCCTCCGCTGCTCCCGTACCGCGCTGCGTAGGCGACTCGTCCTCCTCGTCTTCCGCGCCAGGCGTACGCGGGAAAGTCGCACGAGGGGTGACGAGTGTCGAGCCCGGTGTCCCTCGAGGATGTTGAGTCGGCGTGCGGAGTTTGTCGGACGCGAGAGGCGTGGCGATCAGGTAGGAAGAGTAGATGTCGGTTGCGGGGTGTGCATCTCGATCAAACTTGTTGACGTGGGGCGGGTTGGGCGTACACGGGCGGAGAGGAGGCTCGAATGTGCCTGAGATAGGCTCGACGATGAATGGTGAAGAGGGGGCGGCGGCAGCCGAGGGGAAACAGAGAGAGACCGGCGAGAGATGAGCGGAGGAAGCGAGGGATGAGACGGAGGATGAGAGGGAAGGCGTGCCGGTTCCGGTTCGGCTGCTTGTACGCGAAGGGCGGGAAGTCGTCCTCGGTGGTGGGAGGACCACGCGCTCTTCCTCCTCCTCCTCCTCCTCCTCCCGCCGTTGCTCGTCCTGCGCCCGACCCTGAAGGCGCGCAGCCGCCTCGCTCCGACCCAACTTCCTCCCCGCCTTCTTCTCCCTCCTCGCCAGCCTCTCGCGCTCCTTGGCACGCCTCGCCTCCTCCTTTTCCACGCGCCTGTAGTGGCTCTCCTCCCCGCTCCCCGCCAGTCCTCCACTCACATCGCTCGAACTCCCAGAACCGCTGCTCGCCGCCGCTTCCTCAGCCCCACTCGAGACAGCGCCGCCTCCGCAAAGCGCATTCAACGCATCAGCCTGCGCACATGCGCGTCCGCAGTAAATCGAGTCGTCCTCCGCTTCGTTTCCGCAAAAGCAGCGGTCGAGAGGGGTCGAAGGGCTGGCTGCGATCGATGCGAGGAGCGAGAGTTGGGAGTCGCGTTGTTCGAACGAGAGGGTGCCGAATGCGCCCGGGGGAAGGAGGTCGTGTGCTTTTTGCTGGAGGTTGAGCGCTTGGGTGGGAGAGTACGAGGCTGAGGAACGGTAGCGGGTTCGTTCGCGAAGGAGAGCGGTTGAGTCGGTCTTGCCGCAGCCGTGGGGAGCGGACGAGTCTGCGTCGTCGGCGAGCGGGTGAAACGACGCGAGTTCGTCGTACAACTCGTCGAGGACGCTCCCAGCATCCGAGTAGTCGCAGTCGTCCGGCCCGTCCTCCTCGAACGCGTCGCTCGTGCAAGAGGTGTACGCGCTGCGAGTTTCTGCGCTGCTGCTGCTCGTCGAGGACGAGAAGTACGCGTGTCCGTGACCGCGCCCCCTCCCTCGCGAGGAGGAAGATGAGGCTGTCGAAATCGAGGCCGAGGGGTGGTGCTGGGAGTGGTGTGCGAGCGACTCTTGCCTGACGGGGTAGTCGAATGCCGCGGCGAGCCTGTGCCGCTGGGACGAGGGAGACGAGGTCGACGCGTGTTGCGACGGGGGGAAGGTGAACGAGGCAGCGGAGGGCGGCGGCGAGCGGAGTGCGTCCATGGGTCGAGTCAGCGTGTGTCTGGCGAGTCGAGCAGCCTTGCAACTCGGCCACAGCAACAGGCAGCAGCCAGGACGACGAGCGGCGGGAAAGGAGGGCTCTGTCGCAGTCTCTCGCAGTCTCGTTGGGAATGTTCTTTCAGCCGTTGGCACTCGTCGGCACGCACGTCTCCCCGGCGACCCTTTTCCCACCTCCACACGAACCGGGCACACCCTCGTACCCCACATCCGCAGAACAAGACGCGCACAACGACACACACCCGTCGACCCTCGACCTGTCGACCTTTGCACACCCTCGAAAGAAGAGTCGCCGCTGGAGGAAAGTCTGTCGGGGAACAGGGTGTCTTGCGCCGCGGTTCTTGCGACGCTCGGTTAATCAAGTGCCGACGAGCCTTGGACGCGGGCGGAAGTGAGTACGGTGTACGGAGGACTGAGATGCCCTTCCGGCGAGGACGACAAGGCGCCCGTCTCCACTCGACCGGCGAACCGTGTTGAGCAGGTCTCGTAGCAGTCAACAGAGCTTTGACGAAAGGCTTTGAGCGTTTCCGTACTGGCAGGTCCGTGAGCGAGTGAGAGGGAACCCCAGTGTCTTCGCCGCGAGGTACACTTCCGTCAAGCCGTCGAAAGCGAGTCGCCGAGATCTCTGCACTGCTCGAGGAAGCCGACCCGCGAGAAGGTGCGAGTCCTGGGAGCGAGCGGGTGAAGATCCATGTCACGGTGCGGTGGTCGTGAGAGGCCGAGCGGGTCGGGCGAGCGAGCAAGCAGGCTAGAGCGTTCGGCTGACAATTGATCGGCTCAAGGAATCTGCAGAACGGGAACGAACACCGCAAGCCAGTTCATGGCGAGTGGGTGTGGATGCCGAGGAGGAGAAGGAGGGTCGAACATGACCATTCTCACGCTGTTACGCTATTTGACTGTTGCTACGCATAGACTGATCCCTAGATTGTTCCCTCGCACGCCCGCTGTCCCACGACTCTCGCTCTCTCCCATCGCTTCCCTCCCCGTCCCTCCCCACGTCTCATCTCCGAGCGCCCTTCGCTCCCTCGAACCCCGCTCGAGCGAGCGTGGAATGACCGCCACGAATGGCACAACCGATTGTCGAGACGGAGACGAGCGAATCAAGGCGGTCTTGCAGCAGGCGACCGAGTTGACAGCGGAGTTGGACCCGCTGTTCACGTGGGAGGAGTTGTGCGAGATCGTGGCCGAGTGGTTGTGTACCCTCTCTTCCTCTCCTGAAGTCATCTCAACCTGACGCAGCAGCGCGCGCAGCCGCCTCGAAGTCCTCAAACGACACCCACGCCTCGAAGCCCTCTACCGCGACCCTTTCAACCCGCTCGTCAAATCCGTCTACGGCTCGACCGAAGCATACCTTCGGAAACAGCTCGGGTGGGGCAGGGAGCCAGAAAAGAAGGAAGAGGAGGAGAAGGAGTATTGGACGAGAGGAGGGGTGACGAATGTTAGGCTGAATGATTGGCCTTATGCGGTTCCGAAGGACGTCAGGTGCGTCAACCAACTCAAGCGAGCGTATGAGACGTTGACGAGTCGCAAGGAGCAGACACTACGTCGTCTGGGTCCCCCTCCCCCTCTTCCATCCAGCCCTCTGCACGCCCCGCCCCTCAAACATCCTCGACCTCCCCTCCTCCTCACCCTCACAGAGCGGCACCTCCACGCCTTCCGGCCCCTCGCGCACCAACCCGCTCGCGAGACCGTTCGCCCCTCCGCTCCCTCACGAGCCCTCTATCTGCTCTGCTCTCTCACCGAGCTTGAGTCGAGTGGGAAAGGCCAGTGTGGCGCCTACGAAGGGGACTTGGGATCATGTGAGTCGGAACGGGCTGGGGGGGTTGACGGGTAGGGCGGAGGAGTGGTGGCGCGCGCGAATGAGGGAGAAAGAGCGCGAGAGGACGGAGAGGGAGGGCGGAATGGAGGGGGGTGAGAATGATCAGGTTGGAGCGAGGAGGAGCGGGGAATACGATGAGAGTGGGGGACCGGAGAAGGAGATTCGCGCGTTCGTGCTGAAGAGGTGGAAGGTCGAGGATGGGTGGGAGACGGCTTGGTGCGTCTGCGCGGCGCTTCTCGTTGGAGTCGTCTCTCTTCACTTGGAGGGGCGGCACGCTGACTTGTTCAATGCGCCATTGACCGCCCAGGTTCGCCAACCCCCCAAACCTGCAAAGCGTCCCAGGTCTCGCACACTTCCACGTCCTCGCACTGAAACATCTCGCGGAGAACGGCACTTCCGAGTAGAGTTTATTGCATTGCATCTAACGCACCCTTCAGCGAGAGATGTGAACCTGGTCGTCCTTGAGGAATCGTCGCTTCGACTTTGGTTGCCCACTCGTTCTCGCTGTTCGCCCATCCGACTTGAACGCACTGCTCGAATTGATCGACTGGGACTGCTGAGCGCCCGCCACGCCCCTCCAGCACCTCCCTCTCCCCCTCGTCTCCCCACCTCCCGCTCATCGCGATTTCCGTCGCGACAAACCTGTCAACGCCCGTGCGCGGGCGTTTTAAACAACGATGGACTGCTTGAAAGCGGTGCAGGCGTACGTGGACAAGGTCATTAC
Organism: Rhodotorula sp. ZM1; assembly: GCA_009806315.1. Lineage (NCBI taxonomy): Eukaryota > Fungi > Basidiomycota > Microbotryomycetes > Sporidiobolales > Sporidiobolaceae > Rhodotorula > Rhodotorula sp. ZM1. The sequence continues at coordinate 212,082 of QYSD01000013.1, forward strand.
CCACACGAGCGGGATCAAGGTCTTGTTGCTTGATGCCGACACGGTACGTACGCTTTCCCTCCTCACGCTCTCGCTCGTACTGACACTATGTGCGCACGGTGGACAGACCCCAATCGTATCGCTCGCGACAACCCAATCCCACCTCCTGTCTCACGAAGTCTACCTCACAGACCGCATCGACAATCCCGCTCGCCATTCGCTCCCCTCCTCTTCCTCCTCCTCAGCGAGCCTCGCGGCGTACCCGCCAACAGTAGGTAGCTCGAAGGGGATCGAGCGGCTCCCGCATCTCAAATGTGTTTGTTTGCTGAGACCGACGGACGAGAGTATCGAGGCCTGTGAGAGGGAGTTGAGGCAGGGACGGTTTGGAGGATATTGGTTGTGTGCGATGCGTTCCACTTCCTTGCCTGTCGATGTGCGCGCTGACGGCTTATATCGGGCTGCTTCTGGCGCGAATGTCTACGCAGACTTTACGAATGTCTTGAGCAAGGCGCAGATTGAGCGATTAGCGGAAGCGGACGAGCATGAGCTGGTCAAGGAGGTACAGGTGCGTTCGCAAGGACGATCCGCAATGCATGGCGGGTACCGGTCAGACAAGATCGACGGCTCGCTGACCAACGTCTTTCCCCGCAGGAATACTTCTGCGACTACTCGCCCCTCACGTCCTCGCATTTCTCGCTCTCCATCCTCCCAACACCTCTACATCCAGGGCACAACCAACGCGTCATGCCTCTCTACGGCGACTCTCCCCAAACCTTCTCTCCTCACTCTCCCGTCTTCCAGCGACACCTTGAAGGCCTCACGTCCGTCCTCCTCTCGCTCAAGAAGCGCCCTTTAATCCGATACGAGCGCATGTCGCCCATGGCACGACGGCTGGGCCAAGAACTCGTCTACCAGATGAACCAGGGCCAGCCCGACTTGTGGGAGTTTCGCAAGACGGCGACCGCGCCGCTCTTGTTGATTCTGGACCGACGGAACGACCCTGTCACGCCGCTTTTGACGCAGTGGACGTATCAGGCGATGGTGCACGAGTTGCTGGGCATTACGAACGGTAGGGTCAGCTTGGCGGAGGCGCCGGACGTACGAGACGAGCTGAAGGTGCGGTCGCGCACTCCTTCGTTGCCATCGAGCAGCGCTGACGCGTTCTTCACACCCTCAGGAGATCGTCCTCTCACCCGAACAAGATCAGTTCTTTGCCGCCAATCTGTACGACAACTTTGGCGACCTCGGTGCGCACCTTTCGGCGTACGTGCAGGATTACTCGACTCGGTCTGCGAGCTCGGCGGCGAGCAAGATCGAGACTGTGGCGGACATGAAGCGGTGCGTTCGGCTTGCCTCGCTTGCGAGGGCGGCGTCAGGCCTTGACTGACTTCTTGTTTGCATGCTGGTGCGTGTCGAAAAACAGCTTCATCGACGAGTACCCCGAGTTCCGTAAGCTCGGCGGCAATGTCTCCAAGCACGTTGCGCTCGTCGGAGAACTCTCGCGCCTCGTCAACGTCCGGCACTTGCTGCAGGTGTCGGAGCTCGAGCAGAGTCTAGCGAGCAACGAGAGTCACGGGACGGATCTCAAGGTGCGTGCGAGGTTGAGCATCAGATATCATCCCCGTTCGAAAGATTAGACGGCTGACATCGATATTTCGCCCTTTGGCGCAGGCCGTCCGAGAAGCCATCATCGCGCCCGACATCCCGCAAGAAGCCAAGCTCCGCCTCGCCATCCTGTACGCCCTGCGATATCAGAAGATGCCGCAGAACCAGATCGCCGGAGTCGTCGACCTGCTCAAGCAGCAGGGCGTTCCGGACGCAGAGGTGAGCTGATTTTCTCGCCTAGAGGTCTTCAACCTGAGCTGAGGAGGTTCGCGAGCAGATGGTGCACATCTTGCTCAACTTTGCCGGCGCGGACCAGCGCCAAGACGACCTTTTCGGCAACGAGAATTTCTTTAGCAAGGGCAAGAGTGCGCTAAAGGGGTTGAAGGTACGAGAGGGTCCCGGTTCGAACACGTTGTCCCGCGACGCCGACGCAGTCGAATTCGCAGGGCGTCGACAACGTCTATACGCAACATACGCCGCACCTGACCGAAACGATCGACTTGCTACTCAGAGGCCGGCTGAAAGAGTCGAGTTACCCCTACATTGACGGCCAGACCGTCTCACCACAGGGCATATCACGGTACGTCGTAATCAGCGGCATGCCTCCCGGCGCCAAACTGACCAATCGCTTATCTCGCAGACCGCAGGACATCATCCTCTTCATCGTCGGTGGGACGACCTACGAGGAAGCCAAGGCCGTCGCGCAGCTCAATTCGCAGTTCGCGACAGGACAGCACTTGTCTGGCTCGATGGGACCGTCGGGCCCGGTCAGCGCTGGAACGAGGATCATCCTTGGCGGGACTTGCGTGCACAATTCGAAGAGGTGGGTCGACCGTGTCGCAGAGACTCGATTCACTTCGGGCGCATTTCGACGCCGCTCGTCCGCTTCTGCTCCTGCGTCCAGCTGACTCGCCAACAACCTCGCAGCTTCCTTACGATGGTCCGCGACGCCGCCTTTTCCTTTGACTCCTCCTTCTCCGTCCCTCTTCCGGTCGCCTCCGCCTCTACGCCCTCATCGTCTGCAACCGCCGGCCCCTCCTCCGCCATATCTCCGCCGCGCGAGTCCTCCCAGCCTCCCCAGAACTTCAACCTCTCGCTCGGCCCGATCCAACTCAACGTCGGTGGACAAGCGGGTAACACGATCGAGGCGGGCGTCGATGCAGCGCGAGATGGGCTGCGAGATGTGTTCGGGAAGATCAGGAGCAAGGTCGACGGAGTGAGGTTGTAGTTTGGCGCGGGGCGCGGGGCGCGAACGAACACTTGGATGCCATATCATGCTTCGAAGCACGAGAGTGAAGCCTGCTCGGAAAGCTCGCGATCGTCCGGTCGCACGACGCGGTCAAGCAAATCCTGTTCCTGGCAATACATGTGCTGCACAAGGGAGCGAGAACGGGAGGAGATGCGGGTGAAGCAGCGCTTGGCGCTGGACGAAGAGGATGGGGAAAGTGGCAAAGAGGGAGAGGGAGAGCGCGAAAGGGTATGCGAGCGGATGTATAGATGAATGAGGCAGAGTGGACGGGCGAGTGAAATGCGAAAAGGAGACTGAGGGGCACGACGGGCGCCACAAGAGCGGAAGGAGCGGGTGCGCGGGAGGGTATAGCACTTGGGTATAGAGGGCGCGCGCGGGAGAAGGAGCGAGGAGGCGAGGTCTAGCGGGGAAGGCGAGGGGCAGGCGGATCATGCGGCCTCGGTCGCGGCGTTCTGCTTGGCCCAGTTGCGCGCAAAGATCGACGCCTTGAGGAACTCTGCGCGACGGACAGAGTTAGCAGGTAAGGCGGGGAACAGAAAGCCAGCGAGAACGCACTCTTCGACGAGTACTTCTTGTAGCAGAACTTCTCCTCGAAGCAGGGCGTCGCAATCGACTCGAGCAGGAAGCCGGCAGGGACGAGCAGCTGTGCCTCCGTGTAGCCGGAAAAGAAAATGAACGCCTCGTTCTGCGGAAAGCGAGGCGTCAATATCGGTGCGTTCGCCAGCTTCAATCCGTGCTTACCCAGTCACCGCCAAGCATCCGCCTTGCGAGGTACATGCCGATGGCCGCAATCATCGACGGACGCGCGCGGAGGAAGCGGTGGTCGAGGAGGGTGACCTCCATGAGGAACTTGCTGAGCGTCCTCGTCTGTATGTCGTAGTCGTCGGCTTTTGAGATCCTCCTGACCCACGAGTACGGGCTGCAGTAGGTCGATATGTTGAATTCGAGCGACTGGAGGATGATCCGCTCGCCCTTGAGGATCTCCTCACGCGAGTACCCGTTCTCGGTCATAAGGACGAACTCCTCGACCGAGGGCGCCATGATCTCCTCGTACTTGGACGCGATGAACATGGCCGTGACGCCAACGAGCTGGAACTTTACCAGCGAGACGACGCGGTTCGACAGGAAGCGGTCGATGATGTTGACGGCGATCCAGAGCGTCTCGGGCAGCATGTGGTAGCGCATGTGCACCTGCAACAGCCAGTCGATCAAGGTCGCGCGCATCGGCCTGCCGCGGAAGACATGTCAGGTTGAGCGGGTGCGAAGAGGTTTGGCGAACGCACCACTCGATCTCGCTCTGGTGGTCCATGTACCGCGGGTTAGGCATCGACGCCTCCTGCTCAAGAATTGATCGTTAACGTATTATGATAGACGGAAAAGGACAACGCGACAGCGCACCTCAAGTTCAGCCATGTACTCGAAGATCTCGTCGCTGTACTCGGCGACCATCGAGATATCGAAATAGTCGATCTCCTCCTTGAACTCCCTCTTGATCTCCTCGATGAGCCTCTCGCTCTCGACCGCCTCGTCCTCGTCGCAAAGCTGGAGGAGCCAGTCATCCGAGTCGACCTGCATCTCGCCATCCACCTCGACGCCATCACCGACTTCGACGCCGTCCTCGACAACACGGACTTTGTCTTCGTGCTGGAGCGCGGTGTGGAGGTGTGCGTGTCGGTGAGCGTGCGTGGCATGCGCCTCGGCATGCTGCTCTTCCTCGTCTGAGAACTCGATATCATGCGTGCGCTTGTGACCGGCTGCATGCGACGGACCAGCCTGAGGATAGTGGCGGTCGACAGCCATCTGGTCGCCCATCCATGCCTCTGCAGCCGTACCAAGTCCGAGACCGGCAGTCGGAGCGACACCGTGCTCGTTGACAACCTGCTTGATAGCATGACCGCCGAATGCGCTTTGCGCGCCGGGCCACTCGCCTTGCTGGAGACGAGGTGCGGCGGGAGCGACGGCGGAAGGCTGGACAGGCGCGCGGACGGAAGGTGCGCGTCGGGCCTTCGGGGCAGCGACGGCGGTGGCAGCGCGAGGCGGGGCGGGAGCAGCAGGCTGAGCGTATACGTCGATGCGAAGGCGGCCCAAACCGGTGCCGGTCGATGAGGGAGGTTGCGGAGGAGCGGGAGGGCCCTGCGCAGAGGGAGGGCGGGAGCGCGTCGCGGGCTTGACGGGGACGTTTACCGTCGCCGGACGGTCGACCTGGGTCTGCAAAAAGCCGGTGTGAGCTGACCAACAGCCGAGAGCGCGAGTTGAAAGGACAATAGTCCTGCAACCATCGCACGCAACGAAGTCGAACTTACCCTTCCGCTTGCGTTCGAAACATCCCCAAACGCCCTCCTCGCCTGTACACCCTGCACAATTTGCGTCGCCGCAACCTGCACGCCCTTGACCTGCTGAACCGCCTGTTTGCCAACCGGCGCAACAACCGCCTTTCCAGCGAGCGCTGCGCGGGGGACGGCCGCCGAGACTGCCGAGGGAGCGTTCTCGTCACCTGCTCCTGCACCGAGGCGCACGGGCGCGCGAGAGGCGCGGCGGGGCCGGGCGAGCTGGAGAGTGACGAAGGTGCGGAGAGGAATGAGTGAACAAGGAGAGATGGAGTGTCAGCATCCGCTTCGCACGGTAGTCCAAGCATGTTCCGCAGATTTCACTGGCTCCATCCATCCTCCAGTACTACTGTGCCCCCCACCGTGCCGTGTGCGAGGCGTGCGGGAGCGAGGTAGAAGTTCGGCTGACCTTGGGTTGTCCGGCGGTCGACGACATTGTGTCCTATTCCGTTCCGAATGTCCAGTCCCGTCCAACAAGCTCTCCTGAAGTCCGTGCGAGTGTCCACTGCGCTCCTCGAGGCGTGAGAGGGGCGACGAGGTCGAGTCCAAACAAGGACGGCGCGCCGGTGTTTGGCGAGTCGCTCGAGGCCGGGAGAAACGGCGAGTCGGCGGGCAGGTGTACTACGAGGGTCGAGAGGTCAGTCTCAGCTGGACTGGCGGGCACAGCGCGAGGAGAGCGGACAAAGGGTGAACGGTCAAGGGGAACCTCAACTCGAGGGAGGGTGGTTGAGCGACCGGCGGCGCCGTTCGATGGCTCGTGGTGGGCTGCAAGTAGTGCTGTTGATTGTTTCGAGTCGTCTAGAGCCGTCTAGCCAGTTAAAGAGCGCCTTGAGCGGGTGTGAGCGAGCGAAACGGAGGTCTTCTGCTCCTCGCAAAGTCAATGACAGCTCACGGCAGCAAGCTTGGTGTTTTCAGGCTGTGCGCTACTGTGGTAGGTCGCATAGAAGCGCAGGAAGATTGACTAGGCTTTGTCCGAGCGTTCTAGAGCAATTGTAGCGGGTTGCGATTTTCTTCCTCTCCCAGAAAATCGCCTCTACGATGACGCATTCTGCAGGCTAGGTGAAGCGCCGCTTTAAGCTGACACGCCCGGCGGTCTTGAATCACGTAAGAGCTATTGAGCCGGCAGATGTGGTTGCTTGTCGCGTTTCAGTAGCATTGTCGCCTCACGCCTCGGTCTTCTTCTGCCGTGCTGCTCGGATCGCTTCTAGCCGCCGCTTGAGTACCTGTACATCAGCGAGGACAGCATTCAGCGAAAACTGCTCAGGCGCAGCAGACCCGGCCGGCCACGCGAGAAAGAGGCCCAGTCGACGTACCGTGACCTTCTCGTCCGCCTCGCGCTGTTCTCGCTCTTCCTCCTCCAGCCTCGCCATCATCTCCTCCCTCTCTTCTCGCTCCTCCCTCTCCCGTCGCTCCTCCTCTGTCTCCTCCGGCTCCCCCTCCTCGTCCGCATTATCCTGACCCGCACCATCATCCTCAACAACCGGCGCGCCAAACTCGTACCGCACAGGTGCGGCAGAGATAGTTGCCGAGGCAGTTGTTCTTGCAGGTGGAGCGGCGGTCGATGCGAGTGCAGGATCGGGTGCAGAGGCGAGGTAGGCTTCGAATTCGGCCCAGTCGGGGTCTTCCTCCGCTGCTGTTGTTGTCGAAGCTCCGGCGATGGGTGGAGGAGATTTTGCTCGAGGTGCAGGAGCCTCCGCCGGATCAGCAAAGAAGTCTGCTGGAAGCCCTCCTCTCAACCCGTCTTCCTCCTCGCGAAGTCGCTTCGTCCCCTCCTCGTCTTCTGAAACGTCCGCGTCGTCTCGCTTCCGCTTTGACGAGGCTCGTTCGGCTGCTGCTGCCGCTTGTTCGGCTTTAAGTTTCTGGACGTTGACGCGGTGGGTCTGTGGGAGGAGAGTGTGAGCGACCACCGGGCCCACATCCGACGGCTGAACCCCGGCGGAAGCGGGAGGGAGGGAAGTCACAGCAGGCTTGCCAACGCCACGCACCTTTGACTGTACGTGCGCGCCCCAAAGCGACTCGTGTTTGAGCGGCAAGTTGCAGAGTCCACATTGGAGTTGTCCCCGCTGCGTGTACTTGGCATGCGGCGCCGTGATCCGCTGCTGCACTTTCTTGGCGGCCATCATCGACTTGAGTGACGCCATCCTGAGCCCGTCGTGCCCGGTTGTTGTGAGTGAACGACGGAGAGGAGAGGGTTGGAAGAATCCGCTTCGAAGGGGTCAGGCTGGACTGCTCGCTGGGCTGACTAGAGTGACTGGCTGGGCTCTGGCTGTGCTACCCGGTGCTGCTCTCGCTCTAGCTATGCCGCTGTGCGTTTTTTCGCTCCTCCTCGTCGATGCGCATGAACCCCCTCAAGCGGCAGCAACTTGAGCACGTGGTGGCGAGGCTGGGCTGGGAGGTCGCAGAATACAGGAGGGTGGCTCGAGGTGGTCAACCGGGCCTGTGATGCTGGAGTTCGGGCGTGAGAGGCATCCGACTGTAGTCCTTGAGGTGGGGGAAGGGCGTTGTGCGGCGACGGCGGACTGTAGGGGCGTGGCGCATCGTGCAGGCCATCAGAGCAGTTACAGTGAGCGTACGATGCCGCCTGTGGGCCCGAAAGCTGACCCTTGCTCCTCGACCCTCCCTTTTGTCCCTGTCCTCGCACTGCAGGCCCGAATACAAAATCGTCGTGATGGGAGGGGGAGGCGTGGGAAAGTCGGCTTTGACGGTGCGGTACATGCACCAGATCTTCGTGCAGTCGTGAGTCCCTTGAATCTCGCTCGTGTTGCTTTCTTCTCCGATCACATTCGACGTGAGGCCGGCTCCTCGTCGATTTGAGGTCGCTAACGGCGCGAATCCCGCAGCTATGATCCGACGATTGAGGACAGCTACCGGCGGAACATGACGGTCGACGGCATCACTGTCTCGCTCGAAGTGCTGGACACGGCGGGCACCGAGCAGGTCAGTCGACGCGATGTCCCAATCACTCTTGCGGTCGTTTTGGCGTGCATGAAACGGGTTGAGGAGTGCGTATGGAGACTTCAGCAACTGACACGCTACCATTGGCAGTTCATGTCTCTCTCGAACCTGTACATGCGGTCCGGCGACGGCTTCCTCCTCGTCTTCAGCCTCACCTCGATGGAGAGCATCTCGGAGCTTCATCCGATCCGCGAGCAAATACAACGCGTCAAGGAGACGACCGCGCCGCCAGGGAAGGTGCGCTCCGACGTCGCTTCCCTCCGAGATCGCGCCAACGGGAGATCCGAGCGGGTGAATCTGACTGCGGTCGCCTCGCAGTCACAACGCGTCCCGCTCGTGCTCGTCGGAAACAAGCTCGACCTCCTCTCAGAGCGACAAGTTGGGCGGGAAGTCGCCGTCAACCTTTCCAAGTCCTGGGGCGGGGTGCGTCCCGTTTCGCTTGCCTTTCGAGATCTCTGCTCAACTTGACGCTGCACGCAGGTACCTTACTACGAGACGAGCGCGAGAAAGGAGATCAACGTCAACGAGATCTTCGGTGTGTTCCCGTCTTCAGCCTCTCACACTCGCTTTGTAACACGGTCCGCTCCGCAGAGGACGTCGTCCGACAGATGATCAAGGCAGACCATGCCACCCCACGACGGAACCGCTCGAACCGGCCAGCGAAGCGGAAATGTACGATCCTCTAGCCCACTCTCACCTTTGGACCATCGTGTCCCATCTCTTTTTCGCTCTCGCATGATACCCCACGATCTCTCACTCGTTTTCAGTACCTCGTTCTGCGCATGTTTTTCGGACATTGCGTTCGCTCGCAATATACCCTGATTCTCGCTCGCTCCTACCGCCTGCTCGTAGATTAGGGCTTTCCTTCCAAACCTGAATCCTTCGTTCGAAACGTCGCAGGCTGCGGTCGCCTGTATAAGCCAGAAGACAACAGAGAGAACTTCTCCTCCTGTGCCATCTTTCTCGCCCTGAAGGAAGGGTCACCTCGCGCAAGGTCCAACAGTGATGGCACGGCCCCTCGAGCTGTTTCTTGCAAACGTCGAGTGACCAAGGAGGACAGGGAGGAGACGGCAGACAAGAAGGCACAGTCTGTTCTCCTCCCTCCTCTTTACCGTCCCCTTCTTCCGCACGAACGCCCTTTGCGACGATCTGAAAGTGCCGGTCAACGAGCTGGGTCACGCAAACATGGAGAGAGACGCCTCCTTCTCTCAGACAAGAAGCAAGACGTTCTCGGCGAGTGAACAGATCTCGCAGGTATTCCAGTAGTGCGACAGAGAGCTACAGTACGCTCAAGCATGCAGAGGAGGAGGAGAGAGAGAGAGTTAGATCTTGGGGCCGGCAGCGACGACTTCGGGCGAGCACTCGGTCGAGTAGCGCTCGAAGGCCTTGTTGAACATGCCCTGGTGGATGAAGGAGAGTCAGCGAAGTGTAGGGAGAGAACCGGGGGAAGGGGACGCACAGCGAGCTTCTGCAAGGTCTCCTGGTACGCCTTCTTGTCGCTCCACGCAGCCTCGGGGTTGAGGACGTCGCTGCAAGAGCATATGTCAGTGGAGGATTGAGGAGGAGAACGCGAACGACTCACTCAGGGATCCCCTCAATCTTCGTGGGCACCTTGAGACCGAAGACGGGCGTCTCCTTGAACTCGGCATTGTTGAGCTCGCCAGAATGCACGGCATCAATGATCGAGCGAGTGTACTTGAGGGGGCACCTCTTTCCGGTTCCGAAGGCACCGCCGACCCATGTAAAAGCGAAGGAGGGTTAGTTAGGAAGGGGAGCAGAAGGGAAGAGGACGTATCCCGTGTTTACGAGCCAGCAGCGAGTACCGGCCGCCTCCATCTTCTTCGCAAGCATGGACGCGTAACGCGAAGGGTGGAGAATGATGAAAGGTGCGCCGAAGCAGCTGTGAAGAGGGAGACGGAGAGAGGGAAAAGGAGGAAAAAGAGACGGTAAGTCGCCAAGTTCCCGCCTCGAACGATTCGAAGTTCCGAACGAAGGTCCGAACGTACGTGCTGAACGTAGGCGTAGGCTCGGCGATGCCGTCCTCGGTACCGGGCGTCTTCGAGGTGTAGCCTGTCAACTTGCGAAGGTTAGCGCGCTGAGTCCCGACGGCGACCACAACGTCGTCCCGGCGCACCCGAGAGGAACCAGTACTGCGCCTGGTTGGAGTCGAGGAGCGAGACAGGAGGGAGGACACCGAAGGCGTCGCAGCTGGATGAAGCGAAGTCGAGGTCAGCCTCGCGAAGTCCCGTCGACAAGTCCAGCCGCCGACCCCGCCGACCGGTCCAACCGTTGCGCCAACACAGAAGCGAGAGAGAGAGGGGAACGCGGCAGACGCACGTGAGGTAGATGACGTTCTTGGGCTGCTCGTTGGCCATGCAGGGGATCTTGGCGTTGTCGATGTACTCGATGGGGTAGGCGCAGCGCGTGTTCTCGGTGATGCCCGTGTCCTCGTAGTTGGGCTCGCGGGTGGCGTAGTCGTAAGTAACGTTCTCGAGGATCGAGCCGAAGCGGATCGCGTTGAAGATGGCGGGCTCCTTCTCGGCGTCGAGTCCGACGCACTTGGCGTAGCAGCCGCCCTCAATGTTGAAGACGCCGTTGTCGGACCAGACGTGCTCGTCGTCGCCAATCAGAGCGCGGCGCGGGTCGGCAGAGAGTGTCGTCTTGCCCGTGCCCGAGAGGCCGAAGAAGAGCGAGACATCGCCGTCGGGGCCCTGGTTCGCCGACGAGTGGAGCGAGAGGTTGCCAAACTTGACGGGCTGGAGGTAGTGCATGACCGAGAAGATGCCCTTCTTCATCTCGCCGGCGTACTCGGTGCCGAGGATGACCATCTCGCGGCGCTTGAAGTTGACCTCGACCGACGTCTGCGACGTCATGCCGGCGGTGAAGCGGTTGGCGGGGAATTGGCCGGCGTTGTAGATCGTAAAGTCGGGCGTGCCAAACTCCTCGAGCTCCTTGGCGGTCGGGCGGATGAGCATGTTGTGCATGAAGAGGGCGTGGTACGCGCGCGACGCGATGACGCGGACCTTGATCCGGTACTTGGGGTCCCACTGTGCGCGTAGGAGGTCAACACGCGAACCAAAGAGAAGCGAAGGGAAAGCTGCGCGAGACGAACGCCGGCAAAGCCGTCAAAGACGTAGACGTTGTCGCGGGTGTTCAGGTAGTCAATGGCACGCTCTCGGTTGATCTCGAAAGTGTGCTCATCCATCTGGATGTTGATAGCACCCCACTGCAAACGAAGGCGAAGTTAGCCGAAGTCTCGAAGAACGAAGTCGAGGCGGGCAGCGACGCGCCCAAACGTCGTCCTTGGACGTCTCTTCGTAGACGATACGCTTGTCCTTGGGCGAGCGACCGGTCTTCTTGCCGGAAAAGTTGATGAGCGCGCCGGACGCGGCGATGACGGCCCCCTCGTACTTGATCGCGTCCTCGTAAAGCTGGGCGACAGGAGCGTTCCTCTTGAGGTGGATTTTATCCATGTCGAACCCAGCTTCCGAGAACATTGAGAGGTCCTTTCCGAGGAGGCCGTAGGTCGGCTGCGATGAACTGTTTGAGGGAAGGGCAAGGTTGAGGTCAGTTCCTGTCGACTCCAGACAATTTCTTTCGACGTGCTGAGAATCCGCTCATCACTGCAGCAGAACGAGGTAGCCGGCGATAGGCATCGCCTCCCCCGCATGCCAGCTTCCTCCGCTTCGAGCTGTAGAACAGCGACGACGGCACGAGGAGCGATGCCGACGGTCTAGCAGCAATCCTCGGGACCGCGTAGACCATCCAGGCTTCGGCGAAAGCCCCCCGCCCTTCGAGAAAAGCGAAAGTCGTCATCCGAAAGCGACCGGCAATGACAATGCCGCGGTAGGCCCTTGTCGTCTCCCCTCAGCTCTTGGGGTTTCGCGCGCAACTGCCTGAGGTGCACACCATCAAAGCTTATTTCTCCGTGCCGCGTAACACGAAAAAGGAGCAGCGGGCGAGGCCGGGCAGACCCGCGTGACCGGACGACGAGGCAACGGGGCGAAATGGGAGGCGAACGCACGGGTCGGTGGGCTCCTCGCCATGGCGGAGGGGTGTGGCAGTGCGGGCAGGCATGGTCGGTAGGGTGCGCGAGTATCCGGGAGATGGGAGTCGTGCGAGATGGCTGTCCCGGACGGCGACGAGCGAGAGAGGGTCAGCGAGCGTCCGTCGACTTTGTCTGGCACTGGGACTGGCCGTGCGAGCGTGAACGTGTACTCACGAGCGTCGCTGTGTGTGAGCGAGAGCCGCAGAGCTTGAGTGCGAGTGGAGAGAGAAGAGGAAGGCGGAAGGGAACTTTGTCGCTCGCGGGATGCGCTCAGTCGTCCGGTGCGTTCCGACGCTTGCCTGGGCGACAGCGGGCGCCCGATTGGCTCACCGCGGCCCACAAGGTCCTCTGCGCCATGCTCGCCCTCTGGGAAGTGTTGCAGACCTTGCAGCGGTCGGAAAGAAGGAGCTCTTGCGATCCAGCCGAGTCCCTCGAACCCATCGCGGTCGGGTTCGCTCGAATCACCCGACATCGATGGCCCTTGCAGCGCTTCCCCCTTACCTTCTATTTCACGCCTTGCCGTCGGATCGACGTTCCGAGCGACAACCGCGCCTTGCGCGACTGGCACACTCCTTGTCTCCCTCCCTCGTCCTGCTCAACGACTCGTGCGGGCTCGCAACTTCGCTCAGCGTCGACTGGCGACGTTGTGCGTCGGCAGCAGCTGGACCGAAATCACCATGCGTCGTTGCCGTGCCGCGACTGTGTAGACCTTGCCAGACCACGACGAGAGGCGACGATCCGACGACGAGGGAAAGGCTGGCCTGCGCTGAGACGAGGGCGTCAGGCAAACATGGCCGGCAGAAACTCTCGGTCAGGATGCCCAGGAAACGATCTGGAGCGGCATGTGCAGGAGGATCCAGGAGGCAGCTCGACTTCGCCGTTTCGGCCCCGCCTCTCTCTCGCCCACTCGCTTCAGACGCCCAGGCTGACACGCGGACTCGCTCCCTACTGCTACAAACTGCTTCAAAGCCCGGTCAACTACCTGCGCACGCTCTCCATTCCGGCGTCCGGTGGGTTCTCCTCCCCGCTGCTACCCACGGACCCGCTTCCTCCGCTCGCAACTCCGCGGTCCGCCGTTCACGGTCACTACAGCCAAACAAGCGTTACTCTGAGCGAGACGCGACAAAGAGGCGACGCGAGGGCCTGAGCGACCCGCCTCCTCTCCCCGTCCACACACGCTCGCGACTTTTGCGGTTGTTTGCCCCGGCTCTTCCTCCTTCCTTCCACTCTCCCTTGCCTTTCGACGCTCTGGCTTGACGCTTTCACGACTGACGACTGGCCTACGCCCGTTCACGCCCGAGTACGGCCCTCCCGAGCGCACCTTCGAGGGCAAGCCGCTTCGCTCAACTCGGCGACGCGTCTCATCTCGCCCTTTTACGTCCCCTACGCCCTCTCCTTACGTTTCACGCCGACCGCCTACGACGCCTCAAGGCTCCCTCAATCCGCTCAATGGAAACCGCCTCAACCCTCATGCCCCTCCTCGCCCAATCCTTAATTGATTCCGTCCCCTCTTCTCCCAAGACCCCTCGTCGACAAGTGGTTGGCTACGGTGCGAGTCCGTCGCCCAGGATGAAGGAGAGGGCGAGGAGGGTCGCCGGTGAGGGTATGGCGGGAAGGGAGTCGATCTTCTCGTGGTCGGACCAGACCCTGGCTGAGCGCTTTCAGGTGCGGCAACTTCTTTGTGCTCTACTCGTGCGGTGAGCGCAGCTGCTGACGAAGCTTCTGGTGGAACAGTTTGTCGAGGAGGTGCGCTTCGAGCCGCTATCTTTGTGTCTGCGATTGCTTGCTGACTGACTTGCCGCACCGTCGTCAGATCGGCTACGGCAACTGGGTGCGTCTCATCGTACCACTCTCACGCCATCTCAGTGGCTGACGCTCGTCTCGCGCAGGGCTCGGTCTGGAAAGTCCAGCCGAAGCTCGCAGGACCGGGTGCGCCCATTCAAAGCGTCAAGCTCGTCCACCGCTCGAAGAACCCGACGTCTTCTGCGCGTGTACGAGCGCTGTGGACCGAGTTCAAGTGAATTCGCCGTTCCTTTGCTTCGACAAACCTCCCTGACTCGCTTTCCTCGCCGCAGATGCATCCGCGCCCTCCGCACTGACCCACACCCGAACCTGATTCACTTTCAAAGCTTCATCATCTCCCCCTCCTACGCCATCTGTCTCATGGATTTCCACCCCCGTCTCATGCCCGTCGCGCTCCCCGAATCTCGCGCAAAACCCTACTTCCTCCAACTCCTCTCAGCAGTCGAGCACCTCCATTCGCACGGAATCGCGCACAACGATATCAAGCCGAGCAATATCTTGCTGAGTCACGAGGACAGGCCCGTCTTGATCGATTTTGGGTTCGCCCAGCAATATGAGGAGAGGAATCCGGATGGGTTCTTGAGCTCGCTAAGCTGGGGGACACCGGGTGCGTCCTCAGCGTTCTACGATGGCGAGCAAGCTTTTGCTGACGCTTTGACGTCTACGCAGAGTACCTCAGCCCGGAACGGGCCAAAGGAGCGCTGCACGATGAGCGTCTCAGCGACGTCTTCGCTCTCGGTGTACGTTCGCGACTTTATCCTGCGCGCGCCGGACATCTGCTGACAATATGCTTACCCCTCGCAGGTCACCATGTACGAGATCGTTGTCGGCCGGACAGTTCGTTCACCGTTTATTTCGCCCTTCTCCATGCTCGCGCTTACGATGACTTCGCGCAGCCCTTCGAGAAGTCTGAGGACGAGAACTTCCTCAACCGCGAGCAACTGGAGGTGTATTGTGCGTCAACGATTGCCTCCTCGCTCGGAGCACTGCTAACCTCGCTTTCGACGCAGACAACCGCACCTTGACCGGCCAGTTCTACGGCGACTACATCATTTCGACCGAGTTCGAAGCGCTGATCCGGCACATGGTCGAGCCTTCCATCAAACTCCGCATGCCCAGCTGCGGCGCCGCCCTCAAACACCGTTTCTTCGACCTCCCTCCTTCGCCGTTCGCCGACACCCGCAACTCGGTTCTCTACACTACGCCTACCAAGCCTACGCCCGCAAAGTCGCTCGTTCAGACGCCCTCGTCGAGCGCGAAGAAGGCGAATCGTCCGGTTGCGCAGGCTCCGAAGCAGCAGACGCCCGCTTCTTCGTCTGCCAAGAAGAAGCAGTTCGTCATTTACCAGGATGACAACATGTCTGCTGTTATGCCAACGCCGCCTTGTACCGGTACCGGCGTCTCCCCCTTCTCGCCGCGCCAGGAGCCCCTCGCGAATCGCACAAACGTCCAACCCGTTGCGACAGACGCCTCGACAACTCAAACACCGCAGAAGACGGCTGTCAGGCCCGCCAGCGCCGTCAAGTCTCCTCCACCGCGCTCCCGCATCCCTGTCCGCACGCCCAAGCCCGACATCACCTCTCCCCCCGCCAAAACCGTCGCTTCGGCCGCCCCCGTCCCCTCTCGCATCCTTAACTCGGCTGGCAGGCCCGCCACGCTCGGCCACAAACGCATTGTCTCGTCTCCCACCATGCTTCGCACGAGGCCGCGGGTTGTCTCGCAGCCGCTTCTGTCTAAGTTCGCGCTCGAGGAAACCTCGCCTGTCGAGCAGCCGGACGCGGTGAACAAGGCAGGCTTGACGAGGTCGTCGTTGGTCAAGTCGGTCAAGCGGAAGCCTGTCCCGAGCATGACGGAGCTTAGTTTCGTCCCGACTCTTCCCAAGACCATCAAGCCTGCCGGCGTTGTCGAACCCGTTTTGCACGCTCTCACGGACAGCAGCTCTGGACTCGCTAGCGCGGAGGAGGAGGAAGAAGTGCTCGCCTCGAACCCCGCCAGCCCAGTTCCGCTCCTCGAGGCTGATTCTTCGAGCGACTCGTCCCCGTCTGGTGCGTCCGCCTCCTTTCCTCGCCTGAATTGGCGGCTCAACTTTCTGTCGCTGCATAGCTCCGACGACGCCGACCGACGAGCTGCCTACCTTTGTCAGCACCAGTCGGACCTATATCGTCAAGCGCAAGTCCAAGGCGATCGGCGGCGAAGGTGCGGACCACTTTCTGATACTCCGAAGCGCTCGACTGACCTTCACTGTCTAAGGCGCCTTGACGAATTTCGGCGGCGTCTTGACCAACGAGCTGCCTCGCCTCCGCAAGTCCTCGCAGGCAGTTGCAGCTCGTAGTTTGTCTCGCTTTTCGCCCCTTGAGTGGCTGTTGATCTTCCTCGCGTACGTAGGTATCGGCAAGCTTTCAGTCAAGAACGTCCGCCGCGCGCCGTCGGCCATGTCCTTCGCCGGCTTGAAGGCAGCTGTCACCGGCAGACGTCGCGCCTCGCTCACCGACTCGATGTTCGAGATGATTGAAGCGGAGAGGCTTGACGAGCGTAGTACGTACCGTTCTGGCGTCGTTGATGGAGGCCTGAGGCTGACCTCGTTTCAACCTTCCCAGATGCCCATACCATGCCGCTTAGGCTCGAGCACAAGGTCTCCAGCCCTCGCAAGGAGCGGTACATATCCATTACTAGCCTCGAGCTGACTGAGATGGCTGACAAGCTCTCGCACACGGCAGCGCCCGCCTCGCCTCCTTCTCTCGCCAGGTCCAGCACGTCCTCGACTCGCGCAACGTCGTCGACCCGTTCATGATCAGCCCCACGGCCTCACTCAATACTACAACGCGCGTTCAAGTTGCATTGCCTACTGCTGGTGCAGGAGACGGTGCGTTGTTGGCTCGTCGCTCGGTCTGGATTCACGAACTGACTCGGCGAGTGCCCGCAGAACCCCTCGAGCCCTTTAGCTTCAACGGCACCGCTTCGCTAAACAACAAGCCGGGCGAGGGCGAGATTCTTACCTTCTCTCCTCCGCAACGCTCTTCGTCGCTCCGCCGCAACTCGCCGGGCCAGCAGACGACGACCAGTGCGTTCCGCTCCCTCTTCATCCGAGCTACGAGCTGAGTCATTGCTAGCGCAGCTTCGCCGCCTACGTCGCCCGATACCTCGACTGGCGAGTTCAAGCCGGGTCACCGTCGCATCCCGACGGTATGTCCCGCCCGCCTCGCAGCTCTCACCGACCCGCTGACTCCTGTTGACAGGCGATCCGCAATCTGCCCTCCGTCGTCCTTCACGAATCGGCCGACGACGGTGACTACTCCGAGTCCGACTACTCTCGCGCCGACACTCCTGCCTTCGAGCGCGTCGCCAGCCCGCCGCCGCCGCCGCCGCCGCGCATCGTCGAAGAAGCGAGGCAGCTGCCGACCTGTGAATCACACTATCTTCCTCTCAGGTCCGAAGCTGACTTTGCTCTTTGCAGGGGTGCTCGACGAGTACTCGGACGACGAGGACGCCGAAGCGGACGTCGACGAGCCGACGGTGACTCTCGGTTCGCCTACCAGGATCAGGCGTATACCGTCGAAGCTCAAGAAGGGCAGTGTTACGGCGACTTACGAAACGTCCGTTCTTCCCGCAATTTGCTGGTACTCCTGCCTGACTATCTTGTATCTTGCAGCATCTCGACGCCTTCTGCGGCTCGCTCGACCGTACCGCGACGCCCCCTCCAGCGCGGCGGAACCTACGAATCCGTCTCTTCCGCCGCCGCGACCAGCCCGGCCGCCCGCCCAGCCTCGCCTTCGCACTCTGCCCTTCCCTTCACGAACCTCCACTTGCGCTCCGACTCCCGCTCGACCTTCAACAGCATCTCGAGCACGCACTCAAACGGACGCAAGCCAGTTGGCAAAGGCTTGCACAAGCGCTCGAGGAGCGTCCTTTCGTTCTTCTCGCTCTTCTCCGCCGGCGCAGGCGACACACGCGACACGGTCAGGAGCGCATCGAGAATGAGCAATATCTCGAACCTCGGGTGGAGTACATCGTCGCGCGATGTGCTCGGCCAGGCTCAGCAGCAGCAGCAACACGAGCGCGAGGGACAGATGCCGCCTCCGCCTGTCCCGAGCGGCAAGAAGGCGAAGAAGGTCGGGAGGCTCAGGAAGGCGATGAGCAAAGTCTTCCGTTAGACGTGAACGGGGACGACTGTGTGACTACCGGTTCGGAGCAACGCAAAAAAGTCTCGTTTTATAGCCCCCTCTCTTCAAATCTGTAACCTCATTCTCTCTGCGCTGCGCGCGTCTTATCCCTGTTTCCATTCATTCGCACGACCACACTTGCATCACGACCACATTCGCTTTCCCCCGAGCGCGTCGAGCGAGACTGTTCGAGAACGGATAATGCGATTGCGAGGGAACGGCTCTGCGTGCGCGAGGCTGCAAGTAAAGCGATGTAATGCGGGAAATGCAAGAAACGCTAGAGTATTCAAGGGAGGACTGCAAACGGAAAGCGGGGCTTTGAGGCGAAATGGACGAGGCAGACAACCGCGCTGCGAGCAGAATGAAATCAGTTCGCAGATAGGACGAGAGACGATGACGGACGGCGCACCTCTGACCGTATCCGACTTTCAAGGATGCAGCTTGAACGAGAGCTTCGGCGCCGCTCTGTACTCGCCGAGCTGGAAGTCATCGCCGACGATGCTGTCGAAAGCGCCATCCCGCTCGATGTCCTCCCGCGAGCGAGCCATCTTGACGGTCGGAAAGTTGTGGATGAGCGGGCGAGCGAGCTGTTCGCGCTAGGCGGCCTCGTGATCGAGGTAGACATGCGCGTCTCCGATAAAGTAGGTGAGCTGGTCTGCCACGCTGTCCGTCATGTGGGCGACAAGGTGTGTAAGGAGAGCGGCGTTGACGAGGTCGAATGGGAGTCCAAGGCAGATGTCGGCGGATCGCTGGTACACGACGCAGGAGAGGCGGGGCTTGGCTTCAGGGAGGGAGAGTGTCGGTTCGTGTAGATAGAACTGGTGCAGGATGGGGCAAGGCGGTACAGCAATGCCGTCGACGTCTGCGAGAGGCGGGAAGGCAGGTTGCGAAGGTCAGCTCGAGAATCGGTCGTCGAGGCGGCACGCACCAGCCGGAGACCAGGCGACGACGACGGGTTTGCGCTTCTGAGGCGTCTCAAGTAGGTAACGGACGACACGAGCAAGCTGGTCGACACCCTCGCCCTGATAGTCTGCCTAACATCCGCTGTAGTCGGCGCCCGCATGCCGCCATTGAAACCCGTAAGCTGGATCGATGTTGTACATCTCGAGGTGCTTCAAGCCGCGCGAGTCGAGGTAGTCGCGAGACGAGTCCTCCATCCACACCTTGACACCCTTGACCTCGAGGGCCTTCGCATCCGTCTCGCCGCGCATGATCCATGCAAACTCCTCCCTGGTCACTCCGAACGGCATCCGCTTCGTCGTAAAGGGCGGTACGATGTTCTCGAGCAGGCTGGACGGGTCGGCCGGGTCGACTTGGCGGGAGAGGGAGAACCGGAGAGGGTCAGGAGCGAAGATGGCCCGCGCGCCCGTCCCACCCTTTACCTGACTGCGCAGCTCGCCCCGATTCGATCACGCGGTGTGCCAACTTGAGATACTGCTTCTCCTCGAGTGACGAATTCGTGTAGGGGAGCGAGGCGGAGTCCGGGTCACGACAGGCGATCCGAGCGAGCTTGGCGAAGTCAAAGGCGCTGTAGAGGGTGTGCTGGCGCGCGTGCTGTATTCAGCATGCTCATGGGATCTGGTTGAGCCGTACAACCCGCCGCACAAAGCTGTCGACGGCGTGCGAGGTGTCGAGGAAGACGAGGCGGAGAAGGAAAGACCCGCGAACAATCCAGAGGCAAAGGCGGCGATTACGGGTTGGATAGTGTCAGTAGGAAGCGGATAGGGTACACAAGAAGTCATCTAGCCAAGAAAGGGAGCGGGGAGCGAGAATCGAGGAGGGGAAGTTTACATCGGGTCACGATGGCAAGGTCAACAAGTCAAGGTCATCGAGCTAGTCGCTGCTGTAACTGGCGAAACCTCTCTTGAGGCAGGATGAATGTGATTGACAGACGACGCCCGAACCGCTGCTCTCGGCGGGCGAAGAGTCGGCGAATGGGCAGCGACCGGCCTTTCTGGTCATTGGGAGCCGGTGGTCGCCGGTGAATGCGATGCAGGGGACGACATAGAACTATCTGTGGAGATCAGTCAAATCATCAAAGCGTCAGCGCGGAGAACGATGGGGGAGTCACGAAAAGCGAACTCACCAGCTGAAACACGCCCGAACCGATACAACCCGCATACCATGCATCAACCCTACACGCTCATCTTCATGGGAATTGACGGATGACTGTTCTCTTTGTACTTGGGCGAGATGGCAAAGTCGTCCGACCTGAACCCATCAATCTTGCCAATCTCCTCTCTGCTCCGCTTCCACGCAAACTCAGGGAACTCAAACGGTGTCCGCTCGAGCTGCGTTTTGAGCGGCTCGACGTGGTCGAGGTAGACATGTGCGTCGCCGAGTTGAAGGATGAACTCGTGCGGGATCGTGTCGGTGACGAGGGCGATCATGTGAGTCAACAGCGCGTACGAGGCGATGTTGAAGGGGACGCCGAGACCGAGGTCGGCGGAACGCTGGTACATGAGGCAGGAGAGGCGAGGCTTGGTGGAAGGAAGCGAGTTTGGAGGAGGGAGGCTGACGAAGAACTGGCAGAACATGTGGCACGGCGGCAGCGCCATCTTCGGCAAGTCTGCGTCAATAGAGAGCGTCAGTGTCGTCTCGAAAGGAAACAAGTGCTGTGCGCACCTGCAGGGTTCCACGCGCTCAGGATGATTCGCCGGTCGGTCGGGTTGTTCTTGATCTTGTCGATGACCTTGGCGAGCTGGTCAACACCTTCGCCATCGTAATTGTCCTTCGCTGTTCGGTACTCGGCGCCAAAGTGTCGCCATTGGAAGCTGCAGACCAAGCAAGCGATTAGCTGTGCACCGACGCGGATTGGAACCAGCTGAGATTCGGCGCACCCATAGACCGGTCCCAAGTCCCCCACCTCCCGGTGCTGCAATCCCCGCGAGTCGAGGAACTCCCGGCTGCCGTTACCGTCCCAGATCTTGACGCCCTTCTCTGCCAACACCTTGGAGTCGGTGCATCCCTCGACGAACCACAGCAGCTCCTCGATGATGCCACGCGAGAAGACGCGCTTGGTCGTCAGGAGCGGTAAGGTGAGAGTCGGGTTGGCCGAGGAAGGGTCGGCGGAAGGCTTCGACAGCGCGAAGCGGAGTTGAGGAGGGGCGAAGAGGGAGAGCGTGCCGGTACCGGTGCGGTCTGCGCGGCGTTCGCCTCGGTTGATGACGTCCCTGACGAGGTCCAGGTACTGCAGCTCCTCTTTGTTCGTGGCCGTCGGCGCGACGGTCATTGTGAGGCGAGAGGGGGAAGGGGAGACCAGGGGCGGATGAGCGAGCTTTGCTGAGTTCTGCGCGGCATTTAAGGTCAGTAAGTGTGTCTGCGGTCCCCGACACCTCTGCCATCTCGCCAGCGCGCGAGCAACCACCGTTGCCGACATGCTGAGCGAAACTGATGAAGCTGGAGAACGGACGTACGAGAGCTTGGGCGGCTGGCGAAGGAGGTTGGCGGACCAAAAGAGCTTTAGTTGCAATGCGGGCGAGAAGGACAAGCCGGGCAGGCGAGTCAAGCGGGAGGAGGAGGGCGAACGAGGGAAGGAAGACGCGACGACTACGCGATTGGGCCAAACGACGGGCGAAGATGCGCAAGTCTCGTTCGTGCACGACATTGCATGACATGTGCAGTCTACTGCACGCCCAGCAACATCCGGACCTCGTCCTTCTTCCGTCGCAACAGGGTGTCCCGACCCTCGTACCCGTTCGCCGCATCCGCGACCGCGTCCCACACGACAGCGTACGCGTCACTGACCCTTCTGAGTGCATCTGCGTGCATAGAAGCGGCGATGTGGGGCGGGAGAAGCGAAAGTCGAGGGGAAGAGACGGGGTCAACGGTTGAGAGGAAGGTCGTGAAGCTCTGCTGTGCGGCGAGGATGGCGGCGGAAGTCGCTGATGGCAGTGAAGAGAGAGGCTGCTGCGGTACCAGGGGTCAACGAGCTCCAGAAGGCGGGGAGAAAGGGCGAGACCGTACCGCTGCGTCCTTATCCCGCAGCGCAGCAACGATCGCATCGAGTCCGCATTCCTTCAGCAAATGTGAGTGCTGCGTACGCGAGGAGGTTAGTACGAGCGGTAAAGCAGTGGGGGAGAACGGGCTCACATGCTCGGCCGTCAAGCTCTCCACATACTTGGCCTCGTCCTCCTCGACCGCTCTGCGCCTGTTTCCGACAAAATCGTACCCCTCTAGCGTTCCCAACACGCTCTCGTCGCAATTAATCCAGAAGACCGCCCGGTCCCACTCCGCCTGTCGCATCTCAGCCATCTTCCCGCACATCTCGAGAGCCGGGTCGAGGGCAGCGTCGAGGACGTCTCGGAAGTCGTCTTCGCGCGTGGCTATTGTCGTTGCGGTCGAGGCTTCGTTCTCGAGGAGGGACGTAGCGTAGACCGACATGATTTCGCGAAGCGTCGAGAGGACGTCGCGAAGCTGTGTCGGAGCGGAGAGGGCGGCGGCCGGCGGCTGTGCGTCACATGGTAGCGTCTCGACTCAGCATCACGACCAAAAAAAGGTGTAGCGGGGCGGAGTGAGGAACACTCCAAGTGCGCACCTGGATGAACCGCAATAAGCTCCGTCCCTGCGCCTGCAGTGTCCCGAAGAACGCCTCGTACGCATTGTCCATGATCTCGACTAACACGCTACTCATGAGCGCGTCTTCGCCAATCGTGCGCTCCATCGTGACTTTGTAAAAGTGGATCAGCGTTGCGATCCGGTAGGCCATGATAGGCGATTCTTGCGACTTGATCGTCTGCTGGACGCGGATCTGCGTATTAGAATCGCTGTCAGCGCTTCAAGCACACGTCCAGAGCAATGAGACGCACCTTCAGTGGCCGCCCGCAGCCCTCAAAGTCATTGTCGAGCAGCTTCTTGATCCGGTCCCAATCCGTACGAGCCTTCTCCGCTCCCTCAACTCCCGTCTTGACTCTCCGATGGCGGCTCAGCGCATGCACCTCTCCAACCCTCCTCGCGACCTTCTCATCATCTCCCTTCGTCCCGAACAGACTCTCGAGGAACTCGCGCTCGCCCGCCATCGCTTGATGCAGCCAGGCGAGCATGTCGCCGATGTAGCGGATGGGGTCGTGCGCGTGCAGCTCGATTGGGCGTGGAAGACCGTTCGGGCCGCCACGAGTGAGCGCGTCGAGGAAGAGATTGAGAATCGATGTCGAGCGAGTCGTGCCCAGAACAGCGAGGACCTCCCTGTTCGCAAACAATGTCAGCTTCTGCGAGCACGGCAGGGGAGAGGCGAACACACGAGAGCATCTCTGGCCGATTCTTCAGCCGTGAAACAGCTTCTCGCACAGTTGCCGAGACCTCGAGGACGTCCTTGGCGAATCCTCGCGCCTCGAAGGTGAGCCACTTGTAGATCTTAGTGTAGCTGGCCTCGAGATGTTGCGCCGTGTACTCCATGATGTCCAGGCTGCACGATAGGTGCTCCGAAGTCAGTATCTACACGAAAGAGACGCTGAATTAGGCGAAGAGGCTCGACGTACCCTGCTTGCGTACCTTCTCCTGCTTCTCCGCTCAACAACGCTCGACAATCTGCTCGTATCCGCTCCGTCTTGTCCATCGCAGCAAAGAGTTCAGGTCCGACAGGCACTTCGCGTGACGTGAGGGCGCGCAACTCGGCGTCGGTGAGGGTGAAGCGGGTAAGGAAGACGTGGACGAGGGACTGCTGGACGGCGGTGGTTGCTCTGTGTCACAAAGATGTCAGCAACCTAGACAGTGCTCGGAGGGATCTGACGCACCGTTGTTGTCGAAGACCCTCTGCGTGTTCGAGGAGGTATCGCGTGCCCGTGCTGGCCTTCTCCAGCTCGGTCTGCACCTCGTCGCAGCAGACGTGCATCGCGTCGAGATGTGACTGCAACGTGCTCAGTTTCTGCGAGAACAACAGCAAGGTCAGCGAGAGAAGCGAGACGAGGGAGGCGAGCGAACGCACGTCGTTGACCTCGGAAAACGCCTGCAGGAACTCCCTGCTCCCCTCTGCCATCTTTCCCTCGACTTCCTTGCGCAGTCCGCCTCGCTTAAGCGCCATTCCCGTCCCGTGCGCAACCGCACCATTCGCAGCTCCACCTGTCGACTTCGGAACCTCGTCTGCGTCCTCCTGCTCCCCGAGGGTGTCGAGAGCCGCGCGCGTGCCGCTGTCTTCGAGATTGGCGGAGAGGAGACGCTGGACCTTGTGCAGGAGCGGGTTGTTTGGGCGCGAAGCCGTCCCGCCGGGTGAGAGTCCGGGCGAGTTGAACGAGAGCGTCGAGCTGCGCCGGGTGTTAAATGATGGCCTGGGCTGTGCTGTCGCCATCTCAGCGCAGTCTGGCAGTCGATCAAGCGAGGTGAGCGGTTGTCGAGGACGACGAGGGCAGGTTCAAGTTGGCTTCTCTTCCACCTCTCACACCAACACTGGGCTTATCTGCCGAGGCTGCATCCCTCCTACGAGTTCGACTAAGCTCTACACGCTTCTTCATGCACGTCTTCATGCCCTGGGTTTGGCTCCTTGCCTCCGCCTGTTTTCTCATCAGCTGTACTCGTCGAGTCGGTTTCGAGGCGGTACAGAGAGTGCATGGCAGGGTGGACGCAACCGCACAGGCTTGAGTACAAAGGCGGACGTAGGCAACACTAGCACGCCCTCCGCAACAAGCAACCCGACCTTGACCTTTCTTCTCCTGGTTTCACCCGGTGTTCTCCTTCGTTACGTCTTACTCGCTTCCTCTCCGGCACAACACAATGGAAAATTGGCTTCCTTTGTTCTCTCGCGATGGCAAGGCAGCATGACCTACGTTCTCTCGCTCCTTCTCCTTTTCTCCATTCCTCACCTCCGACGACCGAAGATGCTCTACATCGCCGCCCTCATCCCTCTTCTCGCCGCCGTCACATTCGTACAGGCCGCGCCTGCGACCAGTCGTCTCATTCGCACACCTGCCTCGGTCCCCTCATCATCATCGCAGTGGTTCCTCGCGACGCCAACCTCTTCAACGACTTCCGCACCCGCAATCACGAAGACTGCTTCCGCATGCTACACCTACGTCGGCGGCAATCCGCTTCAGGGCGTCGCCCAGGGAGCGATCTTTTGCCACGATCACCCCGAGTGCTGCCCGGGCGGCACGACCTACATGCCCACCACGATAACTCCCGCACGCATTACTCTCGCCCCTACCCCGAATCCTTCGACCGTCGCCACTGTCCCCGTCAAGGTCGTCTTCTCGACGCAGGAGAAGGTTGGAGCTCCAGATGGCAAGTGGCTTTACCAGGAGCTTTCGCACTCGCCTTGCCCCGTCGTGCCGGTCGGCTCTTCGAAGGACGACATTGAGGCCGCTGCCTGGATTTCTCGGGATGTTGTATGTCCTACCTTCCGCCTCGCTTGCTGGCTTCGCTGTCGGGCTGACTCGCTCTCCCAATCCCCGACAGCTCGTCGCTCGCCACATCACCATCCAGAAGGCTTGCAACACCTGGATCACCGTCGGCAACCTGAACGGCAAGACGGGAACGTTCAAGGTGACGGGCGTCTGCAGCGGCCCGCTCTGCACCGGCGACATGGTTGCTCTTCCCAAGTACACGGCGCAGCAGACTTTCGGAGCGTTCGAGGAGGGAGCGGAAGCGAAGTATGCGTTGCAGGGGTACTTCTGAGCCGCGAGATTGGGGGAGCGGTGGATTTGGCGGGAGAGTAGACGCCCGATGCTCCAATTCCATCTGCCGTCCACCGCATTCAACTTCCGAAAAGCCTGTCCACGATGACTTAGGACGCGACGCAGTGTACGAGCGTACACGGACAGAACGGCCCAGCTGCGGCCGCCAAAGCTGTCCGACTACTGTCGATGGATCAGAACTGGGTGTCCATGGTCTTTGTGTGTCGGCCGGGCCTCATGCAAAGATCCTGCCCGCAGCTCACGTCGCCGGGTTACGCACTCGTTGGGTCGCTTTGCCTTAGTTGGCGCAGCTGGAATTCATTTCTCTCTCTCTCGCACAATTCGACGCTCAAGAACGTCGGCTACCGCAACATGACACTCCGCAATCCCCGCAACAGCAAAGCGTATGCTGTAGAAGTTACAGGAGCAGCGGTGTCGTTGTCGTACAGTATGAAAGGCACATTCGTCGCGGTGCCGAGGATTTACGTCGAGCTGGACGACCCGCCTCCGAGGTGGAAGACCGTTGGCCTCGATAATAGGTCGCTTGTCGGGATCGAGATCGAAGGACTCGAAGCGTAGGAGCGCGAGCAAGGAACGGGCGAGCAGGAGGATCGCGGGCAAAGCAGACGACGAGCCGAGCAGAGTGAGGACGATCGCTGTAATATCAAGCCTTAGCATGGGTCTGCACAAGCCGCTGCGATGAATAGTGTGAGCGTATGAGCTGACACGCGACGATAGCAACGCACCTTGAGTGCCGACGGCTGAGCGCCCACCACCTCCTCCAGCTTCGTCATCTCCTTGAAGACCATGAATGCCGGGATCGTGCGAATACCAACTTCCTGTGCCGCTTGCTGCAGCGGGGAGACAGTTAGGGGGGGGGGCGGTCAAACCGAAAGGAAGGAGACCACTAAAGCACCTCGTTCGCATCGATGTCGCAGACAAAAAAGTCGAGCGCGCTATGCGCTGGGTCGTCGCTCAACTCTGCGAACAAGGGCGCCATGCTCTTGCACGGTCCGCACCTGCAGGAGGAGGAGTTAGGAGGAGTGGTGGAAGAGTGAGAGAGGCGAAAAGACGGGCCAAGTCGCGTTGAACTCGATGACTGCCGGCTTTTCCGCGTCGATAGCGTTTTGGAAGCCCATCCAATCCTTGATGACCTTCACCGTCATCGCGCAAGAGGAGAAGAAGAGGGCGAAAGGGTTGGGGGTGGAGTTCGGAGACCTGCAGGTATGAAGAACGCCGTCAGCCGGTCTTTGCTTTCAGAAGGCTTCGATGAGTCCACCTACTGTACTACTGGCCGCCGCTGGGCCGTGCTGGCGCGATCAACCCTTCTCAGAGGCGAGGTGGGGGCGAGGCGAGGGAAGGACGAGCAGGGATGGCGAGGGTGCGCGGTAAGATCGCACGGATAGGAAAGGTCGCTGAAGCGTACAGGCAGCGGCGACAAGTGCACTGCGCGAGGAGCGAGTTATTGAGCGGTGCAAAGGTGTGTCCGGGATGTCGGGTCGAGGTGCATCGCTCCTTCAGTGAAGGGGAAGCGACGGCAGGATACATTCAAGGTCGCGGGACCATCCGAACTTTGCCACGAGCCTTGACAAACGACGTGAAAAAGCGGAGCGAGACGGCGACGACATCGACCTTCCCAACCTCACGCCGGCCAATGACTCGTGAGGCATTGCGGGCATTGCGTAGTGATACAGGCGGGAGAAGGACATGCAAAGAATACATGAGCGCGTCTAGCGAGGCCGCTCACTGCTGCTGGCAGCCGGGACCTTCCTCGTCGTGCGGTCCGCCGGTTCCATGGTACTGCGCGAGAAAGCGGGTCAGAGGTGGGCGAAAGAGAACGAACACAAGGCTCGCGAACTTACCCACTGCTCCTCGTCGTCCACGGAGTCCTTCTTCTCGTTGAGCACGACGTCGTCGACATCCTTTCCGTCCTCGACAACGTTGACCAAGTCAGGCCTTCGAGGCGGCAGCAAGCCCCTCAGCATATCCACACCTCCCTTCTCCGCCAGTCCCATCGCCCATTGCTCATCCGGCATCGCGACCTCGATCTTGAGAATCAGGTCACCCTTCTCCCCCTTGCGCCACATGCCCTCGCCCGGTACGACGACCTCGTCGCCAGTTTTCAGGACGCGCCAGCCTCGTTGGCCTGGTGCTGGCTGGTTCACTCGCAGGCCTCGACCGTCGAGGTGGATGAGAATCAGGCGAGAGAAGCCGAGAAGGGATTCGGAGAGGGTGAGCGAGAGGGTGGTGGATAGGTCGGCGGGTCGGTCGGAGCGATGATGCGGCGGAGGTACGATAGAGAAAGTAGGATGAGGTAGAGGTCGAACGATGATGTGCAAATCGCCTGGTGAAGATGAGTCGGGCTGCCAGCAAAGGCCCGTCAGCACAATGTAGCCAGCTTGCGGGACTTGCAACGTACCGACTCGTCTCCATCGCCTTTGATCACAATTGTCTCGCCAAAGTGCATCCCGCGCTCAAGGTAAAATTCGACGCGCTTTTTCTCCTTGACCGTACGCGCGCCCTTGCACTTCTTGCAACTGGAGACGAGCCGCCGTCAGCCGGCCGTGATCCGCTTCCAGCGATGAGAGAACTCACGCATCCTGATCCCGTACCTTCACACCACGGCCATCGCATAGCGAGCATCGCACAGGTACCCGCTGGATGTACGGGCCCATTTGCCGCATCGCGAACGTCTGCCCCTGCCCGTTGCACTTGACGCAAGGCTTTGCCTGTCGTCCAGGCTTGGCGCCGCTACCGCTGCACGTTCCGCACTTCCGCGTCCGCTCGACCGACAGCGTCTTGTGGGCGCCGTTGTACAGCTCCTCGAGCGTGACGGGGAGCTCGACTTCCGAGGGCGCCGTCTGCGTCTTCCGTCGCTGCCGTGGTCGATCACCGCCGCCGCCCATGCCCGGCGGAGGCCCTCCCATCCCGCCGAACATTTCCGCGAAGAAGTCGTCGAACATGTCCGCCCCCTCGTATCCTCTTGGTCCTCCTCGCCCGCCCGGTCCTTTTTCACCAAAGTTATCATAGCCTTCTCGCTTGTCAGGGTCGCTCAAGATTTCCCACGCATGCTGGATCTCTTGAAAGCGGGACGAGTCCACAGGCGTGCCGTCTGAAGACGACTGCTTGTCCGGGTGGTGCTGGAGAGCGAGTGTCCGGTATGCTGTCCGGTTCGACATAGTCAGTGCGGTTCCCTGCGCAAGTCCGGTCTCTTCACCGGTGTTGGCGAAGAAGTGTCGGCGATGGAAATTGCTGTGTTGGCGTCTCTTCGCCGAGCGCACGAGCTGGTACAAGAGCGGGGCAGGAAGCAGTTCCGACTCACCCTTCTTTATTTCGGCATCGCTCGCGTCCGGTGCAACGCCTGTGAGTGAGCGGACGAACCGAGGTCAGCAAACGGGTTTGAAGAGCGAGGACAGCAAGAGCGCACCTAGGACGTCGTACAGCCGAGTGTCTGCGACCATTTCCTCTGGTCCAGACAGTCAAGCAAGCAGAACAGCGAGTTGGAGTGAAGCGGTTTGATCAATTCGCGGGTTCGCCTCGACCACACGCTCCTCCTCGCTTCCACACCGCTCAGATCGGGCCAGACTGATTGGCATAGGCTGCCACAAGGATGGAGTTCGCATCATCGCTGCTCTCATCGGCCGCTTCCTCGCTTGCCGCCGCGCAGAAGCCAACACTCGCCTCCGCGTATTCCGTCGACAATTCCGTCCCGGCGGTCCACATTGGTGTCTGGAGGGTTGTCAGGGCGAAGCATAATGGCGGATCAGGACGATTAGTCAGCATTTGGACGGCGGACAAGGGGACGCTGATTGGCAGCGGCTCGAGCAGACGAGGTGGGGCGTCCAGGGACCGCGAGCGTGAAGCAGAGCGGCTAAAGTACGCTATAGACGTGCTCAAGAAGGAGGTACGTATGCTTTGGACGTGCCGGCCCGCGCCCCGCTGACCGTCGAGTTCGGCAGGCTTCCTCGCTCTCCCGCCTGCGGCATCCTTGCGTCCTCGAAATGGCGGAACCGATGGAGGAGTCACGCTCGACGATCATGTTCGCTACAGAACCCGTCACGGCGTCTCTGCGGCAGGCAATCGACGCCTCGAACGCGGCGCACGACTCGTCGCGAAGAAGCTCGTACCGCTCGAAGGACGAGCAGGACCTCGAGCTGGACGAAGTCGAGGTGCAGAAGGGACTCTCGCAGCTTGGAAAAGGTCTGCAGTTCCTGCACGAGTCCGCCAAGCTCGTACACGGGAACTTGCGGCCGGAAGCAGTCATCATCAATGCGAAGGGCGATTGGAAGCTGTCCGGCTTTGGCTTGGCACAGTACCTCTTCTCGCCCGATGGTATTCCTGCCAAGTGGGAGTTCCCGGCGTACGACCCTGCTCTCCCGCCGACTTGCCAGCGCGACTACGACTACATCGCCCCTGAATACATCTGCGACGAGATGCCGCCCGCTCCATCGAACGACATGTACTCCCTCGGCTGCATACTCCACGCCATCCACACACATACTGGCCCTCCTTTCGCGAATCGCAACTCGCTCGAGAACCTGCGCACAAATGTCGACGAAGGCCTCTCTCGTGACCTCGTCTCGTCGCAATGGCGGAAGCTGCCGCAGGACGTGCAGGAGGTTCTCGCCAGCCTCTTGACGCGGTACCCGAATCGGCGAATGACGGCGGCGCAGTTCCTTCAGAGCCGATACTTCGAAGGACTTCTCGTAGGAACGCTCCGATTCCTCGAGCGCGACTCGTTCGCTGCCAAGACGAGCGAGGCGCAGGCCTCGTTCCTCAGGGGTCTTGTGTCGGTCCTTCCGCAGTTCAGCGACAAGGTCGTGCGGCGGAAGATCCTCCCCTCACTCCTCGAAGAAACGCGCAAAGCGAACCTTGTCCCGTTCCTTCTCCCCAACATCCTCTACATCGCCGCCAAGATGTCACCCGACGACTTCCGCGTCGAGGTCCTCCCGTCTCTGAAACCCATCTTCACGCTCAAGGATCCGCCTCAAGCCGTCGTCGCGCTCATCGAGGCGCTGCCGACTTTCGAGCAGAAGTGCACGCCGACCGTCTTTCGCGAAGGTGCGCCCTGCACTCAGGCCTCGCGAAATCGGCTAACGCTCTGTTCCCGCAGAGGTCATGCCGCTCATCTATTTCGCACTCGAGAGCGACAACCCCGTCATTCTCGAAAAGGCTCTTCGCACCATCCCGAAGCTCTGCGAATCGCTCGACTACACGACGGTGAAGCAGACGCTCTTCCCAAAGATCACGACGGTCTTCACGAAGACGACGTTGCTATCTGTCAAAGTCAACACGCTCATCTGTTTCCACGCCATGATCCCTGTTCTCGACAAGTTCACCTTGACCGAGAAGCTCGTCCCGCTGCTCGCGAAGATCAAGACCAAGGAACCCTCCGTCATGATCGCGACTCTTGCGGTTCACGAGGAGATGGGAAAGAAATGCGAGCTCGAATCGATCGCGACCCTCATCCTCCCGCAGCTATGGGCGATGAGCATTGGCCCGCTGCTCAACGCAGACCAGTTCACCAAGTTCATGTCGGTCATCAAGAATCTTTCTGCGCGCGTCGAGGACGAGCACATGAAGCATCTGGCGGAGCTGAAGCGACTCGAGGAGAGCAGCGGGGCGGCGACGCTTAGTGGGCCAGCGAATACGGGAACGGGCGCCATTCAGGCGGCGAATGTGACGGACTTCGAGAGTCTCGTCAGGGGAAACGTGAACGGGCAGAAGGTGAATGGACTTGGCGGACGAGGCAGCCAGGTGGACATCTTTGCGGACGATTCTCCCGTGAGTCCGCTCCATCTGTTGCCTTTATGAACGGAGCTCATCTCCTCGTGATTGTAGGCCATGACGCCCGTACCGACTGGGAACGGCTACAACTCTCCTCCGCTCCCTGCTCTCCCGACTTCCTCGCCTCCCTTTGCCTCGACCTCGACTTTCTTTTCGCCCGCTCAGCCGACACGACCGATCAACTCATCGCGGTTATCAACATCATCCATGCCGGCCGCCGGTCGAAGCCCGCTCGGCGCTCGAACCGTTCCCTCAGCCTCCTTCAACAGCTCCGCCTTCCCCTCACCCCCTGCTGTTCCCACATCGCCTGCTCCCTCGACAGGCAACTCCGCGAGAGCGTCTTCAGCATCTCTGAAATCGTTCGCGCCCCTGCAGCCCGGTCCAGCGCGATCTTCTTCCACATCGTCTCTTCCCACGTCCACCACCACCAATTCCGCCTCCTACTCTCAGCCCAACTACAATCTCTCGCTGTCGACGACGCCTTCCAGCGGTGGTCTTCCTCCTCTCCAGCCAACATCTTCGTCTCTGTACCGCGCCTCGTCTCCGGCTCAACCAGCACCGCCGCTCCAGTGGAATCGCGTCCCGCCTCTCGCGCCTTCTCCATCCCCTTCAGCCACCTCCGCCGTCTCGGCACCGTTTCAACCAACAATGAACCAATCGTCGCCCTTACCACCCGGCTACAACCCGTCAGCAACTATGCAGCCTTTGCAAGCGCAGCGACCAGCAGGAGCGTCCCAGGGGAACAAGCCGGCGATGAACTTCGGGGCGTGGGCGGATCTGGATCCGCTAAAGTAGGCGTGAGCAGAGCTGTTGCAATACTAGACCAGCCTTACGATGGTCTGTCGTTGCCGTTGTCTCCGTCGAGAGAGGCGGTGCGGCCCTCTGAACTTCGTCCTCTTGCTGTGTGCTCGCCTGAAGGCTTGACACCTATCCGGCTCCAGTTTCAACGCTCATACGACACGGCTTCTGCCCACACAGCCCGTCTAGACGCCGTCATCTCGAGACCCCGACCCTCCTCCTCGTCCTTCAACAAAGATGGCTTTCGCCGCCGACCGCGCACCGTTCGTGCCCGTACGGAAGCACAAGGCCAGCACTAGTCCGCCACGCTCCCCTGTACCTTCCGCGCCGTCCTTCCGCTTCGCCCGCCCCGAATCAGCGCAACCTCTCTTCGCCGCCGCACCTCTCCGACCCATCTCAACTCCTCTCGGTCCCAGTACTGCGCACAATGTGCCGTCATACAACGTGAAAGCCGGTCCGTTATCGGCACGCAAGGTGGTCGCATCAGTAAACGACCTCTTTGCCCCTTCTTGCCCATCCTCACCGCTCCCGCCGCCCTCTTCAGCGCCTCGAATCCGCGCCAAGATCACGCCTTTGGCTGCACCGCGTCGGAAACCGCTGCCTGGCGCAGAACATGCCGACGTACCCGTCTCGAGCGGTTTCAGCCCGCTCAAACGCGCTCCTCCGCCCGCCGTTTCTCCTATTCTGCCTCCCGCAGGCGGATTCGGAGGGTTCGGCGCGTTCCCGAAGGTGTCGAGCGTGGGAAGCGACTGGGACATGGGCGCGCTGAGAAGTGGAATGTCGGGCCTCGGGTTGGGATCGATTAGCGAGGTCGAGAGCAGGAGTGTCCGGAGGGGAGGTAAGGACAACGTGCTAGTTTGCGTCAGGTGAGTAGCGCTCTTCATACCTCGAGCGAATGTCGCCGATTCGCCATTGTGCGCAGGGTTCGGCCGCCTGCCGCCAAGCTCGCCGCGTCGAACCAGATGGTCGATGAGATCGCCTGGGAGGTCGACCGGGCGAACGGACGTCTCGCGCAAAGCATAGGCGGACCTGATTACTTCTTCGGTCAGTCACGTATTGTTTCTTACCTTCTTCAGGCCGCACTTATGCTGTTGACCTCGCAGACTCGGTCGTGACCGGCTCGCACAACTCGGACGTATACGACGAAGCAGGGCGGGACCTCGTGCTGTGCGTCGAGCCTCTCCGCTTCCTCAGGTTGATCGAACTCTCTGACTCGCCGCTGCAGTGATGCGATGGAAGGTTTCGACGCCGTGATTTTCGCATACGGGCAGACAGCCTCCGGCAAGACGTTCACGCTTGTGCGTGTTCCCGCTCGTCTCGGTACTGCGCTCGCCCTAACGCGTCTTCGCTCGCAGTCCGGCAACAGCAGCAACCCCGGAATCATCCCGCAAGCTGTGTCGGAGATCTTCAGCTACATCCGCGACGTGAGTCGCGGCCCCCCGCTCGAAGTTGAGCGACGACTGACGACCTCCTCTATACAGCACCCGGAGAAGGAGTTCCTCCTGCGCGCGTCTTATCTTGAGATTTATAACGAATCGCTCAAGGACCTGCTCGACCCTATGGCAGGTCCCGTAAAGATTAGGCAAGACGAACAGGCGAGTCTCGCAAACAGGTCCTGTCCTTCAAACATGGACTGACTCTCGAGCGGTTTCCAGAAGCGCTTCTTCGTTCACCCTCTGCGGGAAGAAGTCGTCACGACCGAGCAGCAAGTTGCGGACCTCCTTACGCGAGGCGCCGACAATCGACATGTCGGTCAGACGGATTTCAACGAGCGAAGTTCTCGATCGCATAGCGTCTTTCAGATGGTGCGTCTGACGCCACCATGTCCGGTCGCCGGTTCAAGCTAAGTTGACTTACGCAGACAATCGAGTCTCGCGACAACTCGGCATCCAGCTTCCCCGAACCATCGACACCTCGCCTCATGCTGACACCAAATACGCCTCGCCTTGCGGCCGGCTCAGATGGTGTCGTCCGTATGAGCCGACTGAGCCTTATTGACTTGGCGGGAAGCGAGCAGGCGACGAGTCAGCTCGAGCGGCGGAGCGAGGGCGCCTTCATCAACAAGAGTCTGCTCACGCTCGAGAAGGTCATTGCCTCGTTAACGAGCGATGCAAAGCAGAAGTAGTTCCTTCACGTCCTCTTTCGCCGTTGACGCTGGCTGATCTCGTTCGCCGCGCAGACCGCACATCCCGTATCGCGACTCGAAGCTGACGCAGATACTGCAGCCTTCGTTGTCGGGAGATGCTCGCGTCGCCGTCATCGCAACAATAAACCCGTCGCCGGCTGCTATCGAAGAGACGAAGTCGACCTTGCGGGTGCGTTATCGCGTTCTTGCAACCTGGAGCAGGCTGGCTGACGTGTAGTTGGCCCGCCAGTTCGCCCAGCGAGTCAAGAGGATTGTGCTCAAGGCGGTTCAGCACGAGGTCGTCGACGACAAGGCGCTCATCACCAAGTACCGGTCACACGTACGTCGCGCATTCATCTATCTATCAGCACGCTGCTCATGACGTTTCTCGACAGATTGCCATGCTCGAAGCCCAGCTGAAAGCGACGCTAGCCGGCAACACTGCTCCGAGCACGCCCTCTCAGGCAGATCTCGCGGCGGACCAGAGTCGAGTACGCCAGACAGCAACTTCCACCTGTCGTTCCTTACTGATATGACTCCTCGCAGAAGAAGCAGGCCGATCGAGTACAGGATCTCGAGCGGCAGGTCGAAGAGTTCCGCTCGTTGTTCTTGACAAGCCAAAACATCGAGATGCGGCGACAGAGTGTGAGCGCCGATCGGTTGATGTTCGGGCGTCGTGTGCTGACGCAACCTCGTGTCGGTCGAACAGGCGCTTCCTCCTCGGCCGGTCTCGCCCATCAAGGTCGCTCGCTCCTCGACACCGCCGACCGACGTCGCCACTCTCGAAGAAAAGCTTCTCGATGCACAAGACGAAATTGCTGCTCTCAAGGACGAGCGCGACGAGCTGAAGTCGCGGGTCGCCGAACTCGAAGCGGACCGTCTCTTGACACTGCAGAAAGACGCCTCGACTTCCGACTCGGACAAGGATGCACGGCTACTCGAGCTTACGAAAGAGAACCAGGAGCTGCTCGTCATCGTCAGGAACGCAGACGTGGAGGGCGAGATGAAGCGGCAGGAGCGCAAGTATGAGCGGCAGCTCGAGAAACACCGGCTTTACCAGGAGGGTTTGGAGAGTACGCTCGAGCAGGAGCGTAAGGTGCGTGTCGATTCCGCCACGTCTTAGAGATTGCAAGCTGAGGATTTGATCTTTCCGCAGCGGGTCGCCCAGTTCGAGCGCTTCATTCTGCAGCACCTCAGCGCACAGACCGAGGTCCTCGCCGGCCGTCGTCGCTCATCCGGCGGCATCACGCATTCCGCTTCGGTAACCGGCTTCGTGCCTCTCATGGCCGAATCTCCCCAACTCGACGCAATCAGCCCCGACTTTGTCGAGTTGGACGACTTGCCGTTCTCCAAGGCGGGCAAGGAGACGATCTCGCGCTCACGGTCGCGGATGTTCTCCTGACGAGCGAGGCAGTGCCTTCGCGTCGTGCCCGTAGCGCTGCCATCTATTGGATGTTGTAACGCTTGAGCGGTACTCTCGCCATCCCCGGTGGCTATAGGACTCGTTGCAGGAGTTTTCGCAAATCGCTGCTGTCTGCGTGAGCGAGCTCGTAACTTCGAGACTCATGGTCGTCGAGATCACGCGGCACAGCCAGCGCCTGCTTCGAAAGCAAGTTGACCGCCACCTTGGCCGGCATTCGCTGGCCTGCCGAGATCTGCACCAAGCGGGGTAGTACTGTCGCGAGAGGGGAGGCTGAACTGAGGTGGGGTAGGTGGGACAGAAGGTCGGTGGGAGGGAAAGAGGCGAAGGTGAATCGCGCAAAGTTGGGCATTCTGGCTGCCTCCTGCGCGCGCAAAGCACCTGAGCGTTAGTAAAGTATTTCAGAAGGTCAGTCTTTCCACTCACCGGCCAAGTCTCGGAAGTAGGGGTGCCGCAAACCTTGAAGATGCTCGCCGCTAAGAGGAAGTCGCTTGCTCCACCGTCAAAGAGCGTCTTTCGCTCGAGTTCAGGCGGTGGCGGAGGCGTCGCATGCTGACGATAGTAGCGTCGGAATGAGTCGTCTGACTCGGGAGATCGAGCGGCTGGGTAGTCGAGCGGGGTGAAGCACTCCGCAAGCGTGACCCCAGCGGCCCATAGATCGACGGCCACAGCGTCGTAATCGCGAGAGGCAAAGACAAGCTCCGGTGCTCGATAGGACCTGTTGCCGCGTGCGAAGTCAGCGCCATTGCGTAAGAGCGTCAAACAAACTCACCCAGTCCCGACCTCGAAGAACATGCTGCCCGACTCCTCGTCGCCTGCCTCGATTGCGATGCCGAAATCGATGAGGACTAATCTGCCGCTTTCGCTGAGCACGAGGTTGTTCGGGTTGATGTCGCGATGTGCGATCCCTCGGGCATGCAGGTGTGCGACAGCGGAGGAGAGCTGCAAGGCGAGCGATTCGGCTACAGTTCGAAAGTCGTGCGATTCGAGTGCGTTGGGTGTGAACCTAGGAGAGGCGAGCAGCTCGCGGAAGGTATGGGGATAGTAGGGCGTGAAGAGAGTGATGCGAGGGATGGAGAAGTCGCATGCTGAGGTAGCGTAGGCGTTGAGCAGAGATAGTACCTGTATGCGGCACGAGTGTGCAAATAGGGTGCGACATCAAGACTGTTTCGCACGCACGTTTGGGTGGTCCAGCCTTGCAAGCAGTCTCGCTTCTCTCCGTCCGTCTCGTGGGATGCGCGAGCGATCCTCTTCGACCGCCTTGATCGCAACGACCCGAAGGACGCCTCCACGTAGCTTGCTCGTCGATTCTAGCTTGTCGCCGGTGAAGCCGAGATGAGCGAGATTGGCTAGGAAGACAGGTCTGCCTTCGAGCGGGCGGATGGTCGATGGGTCGATGCCTATAGCGCGGCCGCCATATGTCCCGGCTTCGAGGAGTGTCGGAGGGTTGTCGAGGTTGTGGTCTGGCGTCGTCATTGTGTGTACTTGACGCCGCAGAGGACGGCCTGTAGGAAGAACAAGATTAGTTGTCGCAAAGACAGGTCAAGCGAAACCGCGGCTCGTTATGACCCACGCGTAGCTCGTTTGATAATCAACGCGATCCCCTTGCCCGGCCCTAGGCGTCCTACGACCTGTTCTCCCGGCGTCGTAGTCGTCGACTGATGAAGTTCGAGGAAGCGGTCGCAGGCGACGGAAGGAGCGCAGACCGGCAGTCAAGTGGGACACAGCAACTTCAGCAGTGACTGGACACTCAGATTCAGTCAAAGAGCCTGAAGACGTGAAGAGGACGAGGGAAGCCCGCGACCTCGCCAGTCTCCAGTCTCCCTACTCCAACTCGCGACGCACTGCTAGGGAAGGCTCTTGCTGGCCTGCATGGCGCTTTCAAATCCAGACAAGAGCACCCAACTTCACTACGAGTGCATCCACTGCTCCTCGCCTACACCTTCGCTCTGTTCGCATCCTGTCCCCACATCCTCGAATGTCGCGCGACAGGCTCACTGTGTGGCACAACAGACCTCAAATACTCCGATCCGTCCAACACGTCGCTCCTGCAGTGCTCCGCCTGCTCGCGGATCGCGGATGTCTACCAGTCCTTCGACTTTCCCGTCCTCCTGCTCGACTTGCTACTTCTGAAACGGGAAGTCTACCGGCATTTTTTGCGCAATCGCGGCGGCACAAGCACCTCAGACCGGTGCTCGCACCGGGCGAGGGAGACTGTGCGACTGGGAGCTATCGTTGTCGGCGTAGACGCCCGTGAGTTTGCCTCTCCCTCCTTCTACCACTCCTTCGCTGACCCTACCGGCACAGTCGTCCGCTGCATCGGCGCAGAAGCTCGGAATGAGTCTGAAGCCCTGCTGCTTTACCTGCGGACCCTCGGATACTGCCTGATCGGTGCGTTTTCGCGGCCCCACCTTAGCAACTGAGGTGTGCTGAAGTTTAGTCTGCGCAGAGACACTCTCGCTGCTTCTCTGCACTGCGTTAGCGGCTTGCCTAGCTGCTCCTTCGACTGCTAAGCGAGACAAGTGAGTTCCTCACAGCCTCGCATGCTGTCGTCGACTGACCCACAAGTTCTCGTAGCCTCGCCCTCGTCCCGCTCACATCCTTCTACGCCTCGCTACCCACCATCTCTTTCCTCGTCATCTCGTCCATCATCTGGCGAGACGAGTACCTGCCCAGCCCGACGGACAACACCGCTTCCTCTTTCCTGGTCGACCGGCTTGACTCACTCTACGAAAAAGGGAAACGCCTACCGACCAGAACCGGCATCGATAACCCACTGTCGTTCATTGCATACCTTACGAGTTTCAGCCGAGCCAATTTGCAGAGCGGACTTGCGCAGGTGGGAGAGGCCCGAGGTTGGGCGAGCGAGGCGCTTTTACGTAAGGGCATTGGCGGGACGAGCGCGATCGTGGCATTCTCAGGTGCGTGAAGCTGCAGTCTGACAGCGAGCCAGGGCAGATGAGTTGACGTGAAACCCGTACAGTTCTGCTTCGCTGCTCGAAACGACGAGCCGCGACGGTCTTGTTGCTCGCCTGGCTTCTCCACCTCGTCTTGCTTCATGCGGTAGACCCCTTCTTGTTGTAACGCTATACTGACTCTGCCTCGCTACCAGTGCAGGAGACGATAAAGACTGCACTGCGCAACAGACGATCCCTTCTACAACTAGATCACCGCTAACTTCGTTACGTCTGTGCGCCTCGACTACTCCCTCAAAACGCTCACGCCCTCCTCGTCCACCGAGTGCCGCTGACTCGTCTCCACGCGCTCGCTTCCGCTTGCGCTCACGGACGATGATGCCCTGTCGTCGGAAAGACTTGCCTGTGAGTGCATCGAGGTCGGGTAGGTGCTGCTGGAGGCTCGCGTGTCGCTGAGGGATGGTGTGCTGGAGCTGACGGTGCCGGAAGAGTAGCCAGACGCGATAGACGGATCATGCTGGCGAGACGGCAGAGGCTGAGCGGCCTGGTATGCACGAAGACGCTTCGGCGTCGGCTGGCGCTGATTGAGCGAGGGTGCCGAGTCAACTACATGGGCGTATGCTTGCTGCTGCGCGAAGGGAGGACGGGACGGGTCCAGACTGTGCGAGTGTCGATGCGTAGGTCGCGCTGCTGGCAGTTGAGGCGGGGACGCGGGCATAGTGGGTTCGCAGTGCGACGAGGACGGAAAGGTTGCGTCGGGAGGCGATGAGTATCGCTTTGCGAGGAGGGAGACGCGCGAGTCGGAGCGGGAGTGCGACGACTGTATGAGCTGGCGCAAAGGGCTGCATCAGTCTCGGCGGGGGAACTGATGATCATGGCGACGCACTTGCTGAGGAGCTGGCTGCGGCATATGCGGGTCAGAGACGGACGCGCTCGAGTACTTTGCGCTCATCCGCGCGACAAAGCTATCTTGGCGTTGCGGCTTGGCATCCCCCCGCGTATCCGCATCGCTCCTGCCTATGCGGCCGAACTCGTCGGCTTGAGCGGCAGAAGGAACGGCCGGTGCAGAGCCATACCGCGGGATCGGCCTTCTCAACGCCGCGTTGTCGTTCTGCGGCACCGTCCTCGGCGAGACTGGCTGAGGCGACGCTGCGCAGGTTTCGGAGCTGGAGGACTGCAAGATGAGGTCGCTGCGATACGAAGGAGGGTTTTGGCGAAGAGGCGGGACCGTCGCGGTGGAGGAGGGCGCGGCGGGCGGAGCAAACGAGTCATTGGTCGCCGTTGATGGCCCTCGAGGACCTCGAAGGTTCGTGAGGTTGTCGCGTTCACCGAAAACTTCGCCTGGCGTCGTCACGAGGGCCGGAGAAATTTCGGGCTGAACCCACACGGCAGCGTTCGCCAGCCTCCCGATCTTCTGCCCGCCCTTCCTGACGCCCTCGATGTCGGTCCGCCATTCGTTCTCAGCTAGGCGACACATCACCCGCGCTATTTCCTTGACCGCCGTCTCTCGCCTTTCCGCGATCGCCTCGCCATAACCGAGCTTTGCTTGCTGGATCTGATACGAGAGGTTGGAGAGCTGTTGCATGTAGGATACGTGCTGAGAGGTAATGTTGTCCAGGGCGGCATGCATGTCGCGGCTGGAGGAGGTCGAGTGGGTGACGGACTGGTAGGCGGCGGTCGTCTGGGCAACCCGGCCGTTCAGCGACGCCATCATGTCGTCGAAGGCCTTCTCATCCTTCTGCTCGCGTATCGGGTGAGGTATGGAGGGACGCAATGGAGACGGGTACGCACGCTCGTCCGCTTGAAGAATCGCCCGATCGACTCGTTGACGCCCTCGTACTCCTTCTTGACCAGCTTCGCGTGAACTTCGTCGACGTTTTGCAATGCTTCGAGCATCTCTGCTGCCGCAGACAACGCCTCGTGCGCTTCGTCGCATCGGCCCCCCCGCGTCTTCTCACCAAACCCACTCGCAACCTCTCTCACCGCTTTCGCGAGTCGCTTCCCCGCCTTTGCCCGAGTCAACGACGTTTCCCTCAGATCGTCGAGGGCGACAAGGAGGTTGCTGAGGGACGAAAGGGTCTTGTGAAGTGCCGGCCTGTCGATCGACTTCCTCCCCTCCTTTTCCCGTCGTCCAGGCCGCTCGCTGCGACCTGGAGACGGGGGAGCGGTCGAAAAGGGATACGACGAGCCGAACGGCGAGCTTGGCGAAGGGAGCGGGATGTTCGCGATAGAAGGGCTTGAGCGAGGTGAGAGAGGAGCGGGCGAGCGCGCGCCTGGCGGAGGCAGCAGCAGAGTAGGGTCCGACGACGAGTCCTTGAACTGGGCGGAGAGTCGTTTGAGCATGCTGGGCGCCTCGCGGAACGAAAGTGCTGGAGGAGGACAAGCTGCGTCGCGCAGAGAGAGGAGGGGCGCACGCACCCCTTCGCGCGTAACGTGGGCGTACTGACCTGATCAAATGCGGCGAAGAAAGCACAGTGCAAGTATAAGCAGGCGCCGCGAAGCCGTGTGCAAAGTGTTGTAGCCGCGAGCGAAGTGGATGACCATGGCGAGGGGTGGGTGCCATGACCTGCATGAAACGATGCACCGGAAAGAAATTGCAAGAATATTGCACAGTACAATGCAAGAAACGACGATGCGAGAGCCCGTAGAACGGAGCGCGAACCAGCGCCAACTCCGTCCTTTCCGCCCCAAGAAACCATCCCTCGTCTGCCCACTCCCTCCTCGTCAAAGCGTCGTCATGCCCAGGAACGCGGCCGCGAGCCTGTCCATCTCGCTCGCCCTGTCCGTAGCCGGGTCGTAGGCGTCGTTGCGGCACTTCTCCCGCTCCTCGGCGTCCCACTCCGCGCCGACCCAAGCGTCGTTGTCCCAGCACCAGAGCATGAGTTTGCGCCAGTTCTTGTCGAGCGCGAGAAGCTTGGGGTTGCCGACCACAATGAGACCGGCTCGGGCGCGCGTCAAGGCGACGTTCATTCGCTTCTCGTTTTTAAGGAAGCCGAGCGAGAAGCGGGCGTCGTTCGCGAGATACTTCTCGTTCGAGCGGACCGTCGAGATGATGATCATGCTGCGGAAGCACGGGATCAACGCGAGAAATGAACGGGCACGATGAGACAGACTTACGAGCGCTCCGAGCCTTGGAGCTTCTCGACAGAGTCGATCGTGATGTCGCGCTTGTCGTACATGGCTTGGCGAAGTTTCTTGACCTGCGAAGCGTATGGCGTGATGATGCCTGCGGAAGCGAGACAGTGTCAGCAGCTCGAGGTAGCAAGGCAAGGCGCTCGGGGGAGAAGAACAGACGCACCGATATCGCTCTGCGTAAGCTGAGCTCCGGCCCGCTTGAGCAGCAGTCGATTGACGTAGCCCTTGACGACGGTAACCTCATCAACGTTGAACCACGACGGACTCTTGCCCTCGCGCATCTCGGTGCCCTCGACCGCATGAAACATAACCGGGAAGCCGGTGCACATCCAGCCGTCCCAGCCTTGCAGCGCATTGACAATCTCGTGAGGCGCGCAAGGTTGGAGCTCGCCTCCGTAGAAGAGCTGGTTCGGAAGCTTGAGGATGGCGGGGTGGTTGCGGTAGTTCTTGGTCAGCTTGACGTAGGTGATCCCGCGCGCTCTGTGGTTGGTCTCGATGTAGTCGGGCAGCGCCATGAGGCGCTCTAGGAGAGAAGTCTGCAAGCCGAATCTGCTCGAGACCGATGAGTGGATGACCTGCGAGACGGGTACCGTCAGCAAATGGCGCATCGAGCTGGAATGCCGAACAAACGCACAGGACCGAGCTGGTGCGGATCGCCAGCGAGGATGACCTTCGTGCGATCGTGGGCGAGACTGAGCGGCAGGAACGCTGCGAACGAGCAGGCCAGGCGGTCAGCTACCGCTCATGCGGCGAGCGAAAGGACACGCACTCTGCGGCTCAGTCGCTTGACCAGCCTATGAGGGCGCAAGAGTGTCAGCATCTATCGCGACGAAGGCACAGCGAGTCCGCGCACCTCGTCCACGAAAATGTGCGAGAAATGGCCGCGAGGCAATCCAACTCCAGCCAAGATGCTCGCCGAGATGCACGTCGAGATGATGACCTTGAAGGTCTTGAGCGTCTCGAGTGGCGGACACGTGAATGTGCTGCCGTCCTTGATGCGCGAATACTCCTTGACCTTCGCGCTCACTTCGGCCGTCTGCCGACTTGGCGCGTTGAGGCGGAACATCTCGTCGGGCTCGAGGACGCCAGAGAGGCGTTCGACGAGTAGGTCGGCGGCGGCGTTCGAGGGGGCGGTGAGGAGGAGGCGCGTCTCGTGGCCGTAGCAGACGAGTTGTTCGCATGCCTCGACGATAGTGACGGTCTTGCCGGTTCCGGGCGGGCCGTAGAGGATGAAGGGAACTTGTCCGGCCGTGTTGTTGACGATTGAGAGGACGGCCTGGCGTTGCTCGGGATTGCGCTCAATCGACGGCGAGAACCAGTCCGGGCTCAAGAGTTGCCACGAAGCGAGCTCGTTCGAGCGGTCGCCGTGCAGCTCCCTCGGGAAGAGCAACTGAGGGCGGGCGAGTCCTTCGCGAAGAGCCTGGATCTGGCGGCGGATCGAGACGGACGAAAGGGTGAACTGGACGTCGAAGGTGTCGGACGCCGTGGGCTTAAAGCTCTGGTGGAATCTGAGACCGATGTCCGTTCCATGCACGACGCTGACAAATCCCTCGAACCAGCGCGAATTGGGTTGACCGCTGATGCGGATGCGGATCTTGTCCCCCTTGAGAACCGATGGCGAGCGGTCGACGAGGCCCGGGACGGTCAAGAACCATACGCCGCCGACGGTGCCCTGCCTCATCGACGCGCCTTCCACGTCGTGGTTGCGCAAGTCTATGTCCTCCTGGAGCTGTTCCACCTGGAGCAGCGTCTCCCAGAACTCGCCATAGTTGTGCTCGCTCAGTACGCCGCCGCCAATCATCCTCTTCACTTGCGTAATCTGCAGCCCGATAGGCTGATTCTCAATCGTCTTCTTCAAGAACGGTCGAGGGCGGTAGAAGGGCAACTTGCCCGTCCAAGGAACGTTCTCTGGGAACTCCTGCTTCGCGAGGCCTTTCGGTGCGCGGACGACTTCGCTGTCGTCGGGGCGAGGAGCGCAGAGAATTCGCTCCTCCTTCGGGACGTAAGGCGCGGTCGGAGAGAGCATTTCACGGTCGGC
Source organism: Rhodotorula sp. ZM1 (assembly GCA_009806315.1). NCBI lineage: Eukaryota > Fungi > Basidiomycota > Microbotryomycetes > Sporidiobolales > Sporidiobolaceae > Rhodotorula > Rhodotorula sp. ZM1. Next base: position 256,030 of record QYSD01000013.1, read on the forward strand.
TGCGGAACCGACTTCGCCGCGGATGGTGCGCTGAATGGTGATGCATGTGTAGGTCGACGGATCGGCGGCATCGAAGCCATGTGAATTGTGGGAATTCACATTGGCAACGTGGAAGGTGAGGGAGAGGGTGTCGGCGTGGATGCCGAGGACATTGCGAGGAAGAAAGTGGATGGGGATCTTGCGCGACTGGCCGGCGGCAACGTAGACGGAGCGAGAGGCAAAGTCCTGGACCGTGAAGCTGCAGGTAAATCGTCAGCGGGATTCGCGGCGAAGACGAGGTCGCGCACACTCACCGCGCCTGCCCTGCCGACTTCTTCCCCGCTGCGAATTCGCCCCTGGCAATCACGCACGGCATCGTTCCCGCCTTAATCGTCAACTCTTGGACCTTCTGTGCCCCGTACGACTTCTCGCTCAACTCCTCGACCTCGACAAGGCCAAAGTCGACCTCCTCAGGCGAGACCTCGAGGCCTCCTTTGCCACCCTCTGCCTCGCGCTTCGCGTCCTGATATCTCTGGAATCGGACAGCCTTCGAATGACGAGGCGTGGAGAGGTGGCGGGCCCAGTCCTTCTCCTTCACAACGGCGAAGCAGGCGTCGCAGAAGACGGAGCCGGGAGGGATGGTCGGGACGGCGGACGCAGAGCGCAGGGTGTCGAGGGTCTGGCGGTGCGAAGGCGTCTTGCAGTGGTCGTCGTAAGCTTGCTTGGTGCCGAGAATGCGTCTGCAGGGCGCGCAGGGGAACTCGGGATCGGCCATGTCGCGGAAGAGGAAGAGGAGCGAGCGGAAGAGAGTCACGTCGAGTGGCGAGTCCGCCCGCTTGCCTCAAAAGTCACAACGGGTTGTGGGACTCGACTGTGCAGCCCAGCGAGCCTTCTCGGCGAGTGAGAAAGAGCAGCGCAAGTGAGAACAGCAGGTCGAGGCGGTGTCACGGTGTTGGCCTTGTTGTACGACGCCCGCACCTCGTCTGGCTGGACAAGCAAGGGATTGCGCGGTCGCACGGTACTGTAATGAGCTACTGTAGGATGTATAGCATCTCTGCTGCTGCTGTCGACGAGCCGTAGGGTTGTTCTCCCTCTGTCTACCTGTCGACCCGCTTTCACTCGCCTTGCAGCGCTCACACGGCTCGCCTGAGTGTCCAATTGGTCGTTCCAGGTCGCCATGGCATCTGTGCACCCTTCACAGGCGCAACAAGCTCGTCCGCAGACCGACGTCCGCCGGCGCACCGTCCTCCCATCGACCCTGAGCAACCTCCGTAACGCGGCATCGAGCGGTCTCGATTTGACGTCGGACGAGTACCTGGACAAGCAAGAGGAGGAGCTGAACCGCGCTGTCGACCAGAATGTCGAGCAACTCGTCGAGGGGATGAAGGACCTCGTCGCACTAGCCCGGGTGAGTCTCCCGCTTCGTGCTCAGCCCGACGTCGGCAAGAGTCAGCGTTTGGGAGTCGGCCATGCTCTAGAGAAGCTGGCGCGGGCCTCCTCGAAGCGCTGGCCACGGCCCCCTCGATGTATGCACTTCCTCCTCGCATGCAAAACTTCGGGACACGCCCTTCTCCCTTTTGCCATTCACTCACACTGCTGACGCCCGCTGTTGACGCTATGCTGCCATTCAGATCGACCCGGCACATCCGCCTCATCCCTCGGCCTCCGCCCACCGCGCCCTCACGTCCTCTCTGAAGACGCAACAAATGTTGCGCTCGGCACACGCCCTCCTCGGGCTCGCCAATACGCTCAAACTGCTGCATCTCTTTGGCGACCAGGAGGCTCGAGATGAGGTGCGCGAACGGAAGGAGCGCGAGTTGAGAGACGAGATTGCGCGGTTGAAGCAGAGGGCGAGCGAGTTGGCGGGCGTTGAAGCGGACGGGCTGGCCGTTCCTGCGCCGCCATGATTACGCTTGCGCACGCTTCTTCGACTCTCGCCTCCACGCCGGCCTCTGACATTGTATCGTGAGTCCTCCGCTTTCCTCCTTCCCCTCGCACCCACGCTGCAGACGCGCTCGCACACGCCCCAACGAACGGTGGGAGATGACGAACAAGGGCCACATCCTAAACAAACAAGGCCCGATCCTTAACCCAGCTCTCCGAATCAAGGACACCCGTCAGGGTCGTCCTGAATGAGCGATGAGATTGAATCTGATCCCCCCTTTTCCTACGCTCGTACGGCTCTGAGCGGTTCGAAGGACTGCGAGGACTGTACGAGCGACGACGCGCGCGTGCGGCGGGAGTTGCGGGGTCGCTTCGTTCGTGTGACGGTAACTGACCTTTCGCATGCGCTCTACAGATCTCCTGCATGCTCAACTCGACGTACATGTTGTTGTAACTATCAGTATGCTTTCGGAACTCCCACGCCAGCATGCGCGCGTGACAGGCTAGCGACAAGGTGTTTTTGTAGATCCCAAAGCTCTTCCTCGTTCGCACGCTCCCTGTTCTCTTGCAGACGCTCAGCTGGTTCGTTCACGTCGTTGAATACGCGCTCATGCGCAAGCTGTGCCATTCTCTTCCCTAAGAGCGCATCTACAGCTCGACCACCTCAACCGAGAGCTCCTACGCCTTGACCGCGCCGCCCGCCTTGGCCAGCCCCTTCTCCCTGAACGCTTTGTTCGCGCCTTGAATCCAAACCGAGCGGTCCGAGGCGGTGAGGAGCGAAGGTTGGGTCTTCTCGAGAGCCTGCAAGAGCGTCCCAGAGTTGGAGCGATCAGTTTTCAGCAAGAAGAGGCTGAACGCAAACGCGGAGAACACGCACAGTCCCACCCGCTGCCTTGACGAGCACGAGCAACCGACTCTCCATCTCGCCCACCGCTAACCTCAGCTTCCTGTTCCCTTTCGTGCGCGCCGTCTCTGCGACCCCCCGCGAGAACGCCTGTACAGCGGCAATCGTTCGTGAGAGGAGAGGCGCGAACGAGGATGTCGAAGCGGATGAGGCGGACGAGAGGGCGATGGACGCTTGGTCTAGCGTCAGGAGGTAGAGGAGGTAGACTCGTCCGCCCTCCGACCACCCTTCGACACTTCCTGCGAGCGCATCGTCGTCGTCGTCCTGGCTATCGAGGAGGAACGGGTCGAGCAGGCGCCGGACAAGACCGGGGTCGTTGCGGATGATGGCTTCGGGGACGAGTTGTTCGGTTGCGAGGCGGTGGGCTTCAGGGGTTCGCTGAGCCGCAAGGAGGAGGGTGTAGGCGCGGAAGGGGGCGTGAGGGTGCTTCGAGACCGGGAGGGAGAGGGTGCGGTCGGCCTGGAGCGAAGCGACTTAGCGGACGCTTGCTTTCGATGCATCGAAAACAACGCACCATAGCCGAGTAAATCCAGACTTGCGGAATATTGAGCGTCTCGACGAGGAACTTGACCTTGCCATTCTCGCCGACGGCCGGATCCTCGAGGTCGTCGACGTGGCGCGTGAGGAGGTTCTTGATCGCATTGGCGCGGCTGTCATCACCCGGGTCAACATGCAGTCAGCGGCAGCTTCGCGCATCGTCAAACGAGGCGACAAATCGACGTACCATTCTTCAAGCTCGAGATGCAGCAACACGAATGCCCCCCATTCCCACTTGCCCAAGCTCTCCAACTGTGCCGCATAGCTTTCCGTCACCCGATCGGCCGTCACGCTGTTCCCCTCCTTCGCGTCCTCGTCATCCTCGCCCATTACGTCGTCTGATCCGAGGTCGACTTCGAGGCGGTCCTCGAAATCTCGTCGTCGGAGGACGCGCGAGAAGAGGACGTAGAGGTGCCAAGGGAGACGGTAATCCATCTTTGCTGGACCAAAATTGAGAGGTGAGAGGGCCAATTCGAGAGAGTGGGTAGGCGAGGAGAACAGCTGGAGGAGGTGATAGGTCGGGTCGAGGGTGCCAGGAGTGGGAGCCCCGGAGGCGGAGGAGATGTGCGAGGGGAGCGGTGCGGAGACGCGCGAGTCGGACCTGTATGCCTCCTCGTACCGTCTCAAGGCATTCGCCACGACCGAAGCGCCCTCGTCTGATCCCGCAGCCGAATCGTCCAGGATTCCGTACCATAGCCACATCCCAACAGCCGCCTTCCAGCTCAGGCCCTCGAGGACGTGCATCTCCTCGACAGCTGCATCACCGCCCTTCTGTGCGCGCCCCTCGCTAACCCCCAGGTTCCCACTCATGACCTCGACGATCCTGCGGTACCCCTTCTCGACAAACTCGTCGACACCGTACTCCCGCCACTTCTGCAGCTGGAGGTACAGATCCTCCTTGAACGAGTCGTCGACTGTCGAGCCGAGCTGCGAGAGGAGCGTCGCGAGGTGGAGGTTGTGCGATTCGAGCGCGACATCACATGCCGCGGAAACGTTGTGCGTCGATAGGTGGTGGAAGATGCGGTCGAGGGGAGAGGAGGAGGTTGCGAGTTGCGAAGCGGAAGAGGAAGCTGCTCGTGAGAGCCACGAGGAGAGGAGCGCTCGTCGGCGGATCGAGAGAACATAGGCTCGGTACGCTGGGTCAACGGGCTCGCCGTCGTCGCCAATTTCGGGCAAATCGAGGTCACTGATCTCGTCGAAGAGACACTGGCCGAGCTTGAAGAGTTCGGCTTCGTCAAGGGTCGTACCGGATGCGTCGGAGGGGAAGAGGTCGACAAAGTCGCCGAAGCGGAGTGAGGAGGAGGGAACGGCTTGCGGTGCAGAATAGGGTGTCTCGGGTTCGTATATGTCGGTCTGTGCGAGCTGAAGCTCCAGCAGCCGCAGGGCAGACGAGGCGTCAGGCGAGTTCTGCTCGCAGCGAAAGCGTGAGTTTGGCCGCTTACACAGCTGGCGACAGGACGTACCGAGAGCGAATTGAGCCTTTCAATCGTGACGTCCAGCTTTCCGCCCTCGGCAACCTCGTACACACCGCGCAAAGTGACAATCTTCTCGCCGCCCCTCTCGCTCGTCGAAGGACCGAGCCCAACGCGGAACGAACGGCTCAAAGCGAGACCTGCGTCGACGAGAGACGAGGTACGAGAAGCGGTGATGGACGAGTCGAAGGGAACGAGGGTGACGGGGCGAAGAGGGCGAAAGGGAAGCGGGTCAACGGCAGGAGTGGGGACGACTTGTGTGGCGGGAACAGGCTGCGATAGCGGGAACTCGTCAGTACGGTTTTAAGGGCCGCTGAGATGCAGAGAGTTGGCTCACCTGCGACCTGGCAGCCAACCCAGCCTGGACCGTCCTGCGCTTCTTCTCCCTTTCCTCTCGCAGCCTCTCTTGCGTCTCTTCCCGTTCATCCTCGTCCTCGCCGCCCTCTCCGTACGTCTGGCTGAACGCATCACCGGCCTGACCGAAGAAGCTCGCCTGCATCACCGCAATCCGCTTCGGCTCAAGTCCGCTCATCCGGGCGGGGGTCGACATCGTGCCGACAAATAGGTTCTTCTGCGCGGCCCTTGCCGCCGGTGCCGAGGAGAGTTCTCGGCGGGCGGGAATGAGAGCGCGGCGGGAGGATGCGCGAAGAGGAGGGGTGTGCGAGTCGAAGGAGCGGTCGTCGTCCGGCTGCCTCGAGTGCGACCTCGACCGCGACCGTTGCGAGCGAGAATCATAAGACGCCGTCGCACTCATGTCTGCGTCCTCGTCCTCGTCTCCCATCGAACTCACTCCCTCGCCGTCCGAAGCGCTATCGAGGTCGTGGTCGTGATGCAGACTGGACCGTGGCGGCGCGTCCTCCTCGTCAAACGCCTCATCCTCTTCTTCATCGTCACTGCGGTCCTCGTCGTGTGCGCGCTTGCCGTTGTGCGAATTGGACGGGGAAGATGCGGGCGACGAGGACGAGCGTCGCCGGGGCGAGGTGTGCGAGCGCTCACCGTCAGACGAGTCCTCCGAGTCGCTCAGCAAGCCAAAGCGGGCCATCCTGGCGATTCGAGCGAGTCCAGCGAGTGCGCGTGCACGAGGGTTGAGTGAGCGCGAGCTGTAGGCATTACATTTAGGTGGTACATATTTTGTATTCAGCTGCATTACACTTGGATCCGTATTGAGCCTGTATTCCCGCATGTAACACTCTCTCTTCAGCACGTCTCATTCCGTCGCTTGAGCACGATGGCTGACCAAGGCAAGTCACGAGCGCTCTCTAACGATTGTACGAGTGAGCTGATCCAAAGGCTCGACCAACCGCAGGTGCCGCCTTCCTCGACAGCGTCGCATCCGACCTCCCGCCCTCGTCGCGCCACGGCGGTGATGACAGTCAGTCCAGTGCTTTTGCGATGGCCCTCGGGCAGTCTGGAATGTGCTGGGCACTCAGCAGGCTCGACCGGGACTGAGATGGACAAGTTTGTGCTGCACGAGGAGATGGGAGACTTGGGACGGTTAGTGATGGCACAACTCGGCGGGTCACCCTGCTAAAAGCTTATTCGTTACGCTGAAACGGTTGTATGCCGCTGGCAGACCCCAGCGGCGCACGATACACAGCACCGCAGTCCCTCCTCGTCTACCTTGCTGACCCACTTTGTCGAAACCTGCAGGCCACCGCTCGTCCCGCCACGACGACCGCGACCACCGCGACAGGGACAGGGACTACCGCCGCTCGCGCTCGCCCGACGGCGGGCGCTCCTCGTCTCGCCGCGACCGGGACCGCGAGTTCGAGCGCGAGCGGGACTACGACCGGGACAGGCGGAGGAGTCACCGTGATCGCGAGAGGGACTACCACGAGCGGGATTACGACCGCGACAGGCGTGGCGGGGCCGGAGACAGGCGCGGCGGAGGACGCTACGACGATGGCTTCGACCGCCGTGGACCCCCGCCTCGAGGGGGAGATTACTACGACGACAGGCGTCGCGGGCCTCCTCCTCGTCGGGGATACTCGCCGCCCCCGCCTGGTGGCGGACGCCGTCGCGGAGGAAGGGGCGGGCCGACTTTCGAAGGATTCGGAGCTTACGATGAGCGTGGGAACAGGGCCAGGAGCCCGACGCCTGAAGATACAATCCCTATTTCAAAGCGCAAGAGGCAGTTCACGGCGTGGGATGTCAAGGCGCCTGGCTTTGACACCTACACGACGACTCAGGCCAAGATGACCGGTGCGTGACGGTTGCGGCCTATTGCGCTTCCCACTCGAACTATGAGCTGATTGGTAGAGTTCGCGCACCACATAGGCATGTTCAACCTCCCCGGCCACACCAAGCCGTACCTTCCGCCTGGCGTCGAAGGCGGCGACAATCCTCCGCTCTTCTACCGCCCTCCCGTCTTTGGTGCCGTTGGACCCGGAGCACCTATCGGCTCGCAAGCGCGCCAATCTCGCCGTCTTTACGTCGGTAACGTCGGCATGGAGGCGACTGAGGAGAGCGTCAGGGACTTCTTCAACTCGAAGATGGCCGAGAGCGGGCTCCTGAGCGATGGACACCTCGGCGAGGATCTCCAGGGTCTCGGATTGAAGGGCGATAAGCCAGTTATCTCGGTCCACCTGAGTTACGAGAAGAACTATGCTTTCGTCGAGGTGCGTCCCGTTCCTCCTTCCTCTTCCCCGCCCACGTGCTCATTCCTCTCCCTACCCCAGTTCCGCAACGCCGAGGAAGCAACGAACGCGCTTGGCCTTGACGGCATCGTCTACCTCAACACGGCTCTCAAGGTGCGTCGCCCGAAGGACTACCTCGCCGGCGACCCCAACGAGATCGCGCCGCATGTTCCAGGCGTCGTCTCGACCAACGTTCCCGACACGGTTAACAAGATCTTCATCGGCGGTCTCCCGTCGTACCTCACGGACGACCAGGTTATGGAGTTGCTCAAGAGTTTCGGAGAGTTGCGCGCGTTCAACTTGGTGAAGGAGGGCGGAACGGGCGCGAGCAAGGTGCGCAGCGCTCGCTCTCTCGCAACGTTCGCGCGGAGCTGAACATCTAGCCTCGCGCAGGGTTTCGCCTTCTGCGAGTACGTTGACCCGGCCGTCACCGACATTGCCTGCCAAGGCCTCAATGGCATGGAGCTCGGCGACCGCTACCTCGTCGTCCAGCGTGCCGCGATCGGCGCGAACCCGGCGAAGCACGGCCCGCCAGGCAGCGGCATCGGCTTCCCCGACCTGCCGCCTGGCGCCATTCCCGGTCTCAACCAGCCACCGGCCTCCATTATCGCAGCCGGCGAATCCGGTGAGGGCCAGCCGACTCGCGTCTTGCAGGTCCTCAACATGGTCAGCGTCGACGAGCTCGCGAACGACCAGGACTACGAGGAAATCGTCGAGGACATCAAGGAGGAGTGCGGCAAGTACGGCACGGTTGAGGACGTCAAAATTCCCAGGCCGATCAAGACCGCGACGGGCAAAGTTGACATCAAGGCGTCCGAGTCGGTCAAGGACCTCGGAAAGGTGTTGGTCCTGTTCGAAAAGGAGGAGCAGACGACCGAGGCGTTACGAGCCATCGCTGGCAGGCAGTTCGGCGGTGCGTCCCATTCGCCCTGCGGAATCTGTCTGTACCCAAGCTGACACGCGTGTCCCCTCCTCGCAGGTCGTCTCTGCATCTGCGCATACGCTCCGCTTGAAGCCGTCCTCGAGTGAACCCTCCCTTCTTCATTGATACCCCCGCCGACTACTTGGCTCTCTCGTACGCGGCACAAAACGCTGAAATCGCATCCCGCGTTGTACTCGCTTCATTCGACGATAAGGCGGCGAGAGGGACCTACAGCAGCTGCGAGGGACGCGGACCGCCTGAAATGCCCGAGGTGCGCGTCTTCGGTCCGAGAAGCGAGCGCACGTACGAGAGCAGCTCTTTCGTCTGCGAGACCGAGCGTCAGTCCGACCGGTGCTCGAGAAGGAGAAGCCTGGAAAGCGGACGCACCTTGCCCGCCATTACCAGGCCGGCACCCTGTCCCCCTCCTACCGCTTCGAGGTCTTCTTCAGCTCCGACGATGTTCGTCGTAGACCCAAACCCTGCCGATTGAGGCGGTGCGTGTCGCGGCAGGATCGTCTCGAGGCGGACCTGCCATCCCGGCTTGAGTTGTGGAGTTGGCGGTGGCAGCTGACGGGTCGACGGAGGGAGCTGAGCCGGCTTCGGCGTGGCAGACTGATCGTGCGCAACCGAGTGGCCAGCATACGGGTCGATAAATGGGCAGAAAGGCTGGTGCTGCTTGACGAGGTTGAACGGCTTCGGTTCTGGCGTGGAGGGTGAAGGAAGGTACGAAGAAGCGAGAGTTTGTCGCATGCAGAATGAGCAGTGAAGGATTGGAGACGAAGCCAGGGACCGAAGGGACGATAAAGAGGAGGTGGAGTTTGAGCGGGACAGTGCGGGAGTTATCGAAGCCGGCTGGGCGGGCGGGAGGGACCAACCGAAGATGGCTAGGAGTGCGGACGAGGTGGAAGGGGTTGCGGGCGGTGCTGCAGCTGCGTCGTTGGCGCTGGAAGGAGCGGAGACCGAGGAGAGCGCCTTTGCGAGGCGAGACTTGCCGTCGCGAGACTTGACAAGCGAATTTGCCTCGTCCGGCAATTCCAGCACCATTTCGCCCAGGCCTGCATCGTCCAGATCCCGAGCCGCCCGCACGACGTCCTCAATCAGCCGCCTCCGCCCGCCAGCCTGTACGCCGAGTCCACCGCCTGGCAACCGGTACAGGCTTCTCGCACACGGCCGCAGTCGCCACGGACAGGTCTCAGCGTGCCCCTTCCCGTCATCCAGGACGAGCCGTTCGTACTCTGCCCGCAACTTTTGCCCCGCTGGATTCGACCATCCTCCGTCTCCACTCGATGGCGGTAGCAAGACAACTCCGCGTCCGCACGTCACGCATTGCACTCGCTCGCGAGTACTCGAAGTGTGCTTCCAACCGTGCAGGGTGCAAGCGAGAGACGAGAGGGAAGGCGGTTTCGAGGGGGAGAAGGTGGCGAGGCGGTAGGTTGACAGGCGAGAGAGGAGGGCGGGGAGCGAATTGGGTTCGTAGGATGGCGGAGGGGGTGCAGAGGTCGGCGTGGACGCTCGCGTATGCGACTTGGCGAGGATGGCCTCGAGGGCGGGAGTCGAGATGCGGTGGGGTGAGCTGTCGACGACGAGGGCTAGATGAGCGCGTGCGGCTCCTCAGAAGTGTACACGGTCGACGCACCTCGTCTTACGCTTCTTCACCCGTCCGCCCGAGCTCTTGAGCGCCGCGTCGAGCGACAAGATCGCCTCGGAGAGTTTCCGCTTCGACAAGCGCGAATCTGCCTCCGTGAGAGCGGGTAACGATACTGAAGCGTCCGTCATGGCTCAAGCAAGAGCTTGGGAGCAGTAGCAAGTCGGACCTAGCGCGCGAGCCAGATGGCAGAGGGAGAAGCTGGTTCGCAGGTGCCGCGCAGGAAGGCGGACGGCGGAACGACGGACGCGTGCAAGCTTTTACACCGTTTGACCTTTTGTTGAGGAGAAGGACTTGCCCTCCAGCTCCCGCCCATCTTGCCCGCTCAGGGTTAGCTTTTATTGCAAAAAGTGTAATCAGGACTTACGACTACACGCCTCGTCGTCGCGTCCTTCGACGTCTCGCTCGCACACTCTCACGCCGCTCGATAGGGCTCGCTCGGTGCGCATGCCGCATCCCTCGCAGTTCAAACGCCCAGTCGGCAAGAAGGGGCCGCGCCAGGTGACGGGCAAGCGGCAGCCCAAAATCACTCTCCGCCCCGCTCCCGCACGCGACCCTGCTGCTCCCGCCGCCGACAAGGGTAAGCGGCGCGCCGATGCAGTCGACGTGGAGGACGAAGGAGCGGACGAGGAGGACCAGCCGCGCTACGGGTACCGCGAGTCGCTGCGGGGCGAAGCGAAACCTCTCGAGGGTCTGAACGTCTCAGTCAGCGGCTGCTCGGGGCAGAAGGAGGACTTGTGGGCTCTCGCGATCGAGTACGGCGCCGAGAGACACGGCGGCTTGCAGGAGAACACTACTCACCTCATCGCAGACGGGCGCAATTCGGCCAAGTACAAGGTGCGTGTCTTTCACCTTCCGCTCGCTCGTTCTGCTGACGACGTGCATGGACAGGTTGCTGTACAACGTCGCATCCACATCATGAAGCCGTCTTGGCTGCCGGCGGTCAAGGAGGCGTGGACAAGCGGCGAGGACGTCGACTTCCTCGAGGTGCGTCTCGCTCTACGCTCGCGCTTTCAGCTCACCGTTCCAATTACACGGAGCTGATTGCCTGGCGAACCTGCAGCTCGAGCTGCAGCATGCCATGCCCATTCTCGAGGGTGTCAAGGCCTCCCTGACTGGTTTTCCGCAAGGTATATGGCTCCCACCGCTTTGCATCGGGCGAGGACTAACCCAGGACCTGCAGGCGAGTACAAGAACGCTCTCAAGGACCTCCTCATTCGTCACGGCGCCCAGGTCATCTCGGGCTTGAACTCCAGCGTCACGCACCTCATTGTCGCCTCGCCGACCGCGCCTCACTCACCCACACCGTCAAGCGACAAGCTCCTCCACGCACGCAAGAATCGTGCTCGTCTTCACCCCGATCTCGCTGTGGTCTGGGAAGGATGGGCGCGCGAGGCGATCGAGTATGGCGCAATCCGTCCGGAGCGCGTGCAAGAGTGGGCGTGGAACGAGACTGGCAAGGAGCCGACGGTGAAGCTCGACTGGGAAGTGGCCGTCGCTCCCCCGCGCTCTCGCTCGACTCGCCATCTCCCCGAAGCGTCCACCTCCGCCTTGCCCGTTCCTCCGTCCGAGTTCTCGCAGCCGAGAACCGACTCTGCCCTGCCGACTCGCCCGTCCCTCGTGCCCTCCGACCTCACAGGCGCTTCGAAACCGCGCTCCACCTTCAAGGGCTACGACGCATCCCTCCTCGAGGCCGTCGAAGCCGGCGGTTCGACTTCGGCAGCTCCCGCTGCGGCGGTCCCGACAGCGCACGACTCGTCAAACGGCACAGTGCTGAAGAAGCGCCGACGAGGCGCACCGCCTGCAGCAAACGCCGCGCTCGGTCTCGCCTTGCCTGTCGCCAGTCTTGCCGGAGACGCATCGCAGGCTCTCCTGCGAACGTACGCTGGTGGAGCAGCCGATGCGAGCCGATTCGCCGATGCCGACATCAGCGAACTTCCAACTTGCGACGAGATGCACGCGCAGGTCAGCCGCGAGCAGGGCGACGGTACCATCGAAGTCCAGGAGCTCGCGTACCAGCTCGTTCCCGGCCGCGTCGAGATGCAGCTCGTCCCGAAGAGCAAATCGGTCATCCGAGCGTTGTCGAGCCGTCGAGCTGGCTCTTTCGTCGAGGCGGACAAGAGGGGCGAGGCCGTGAAACCGAAGACTCGCCAGGCGGCCGGGCGTGAGAGAGTTCCGCCCGTCGACGAGGCGACGAAGGATGCAGCAGGTGTTGCGACGGGAGCAGACGACTCGGCGTTCTTTGACGCTGCTCCTCAGATCTCGCCGCCTCGCAAGGAGGACCGCACACCTACCGCGTCGTCGGAAGAAGGGACGATTCCTCCCGTATTCCAGGGAACGAGGTTCGCCTTGATGGAGCTCAAGGGTCCGAACCCAAAGCTGATTCAGGGCGTTATCAAGGCGAGGGGAGGAGAGGCAATCATCGATGCGAGCGAGGATGAGCTGGAGAGGGTGGACTGGATCATCGTCGACCACGTCGAGTGCGTTCCGCACTTTACCTTGTCGAACGCTCGAGGATCAACTGACACTGACTTTGCGCAGACCGCCTTCCCGCTTCTTCGCTTCGTCGGATTCTCGCGTGGTCAGCATCTGCTGGCTCGAGCTGTGCATCTTCCACGACGCCCTCCTCAAGCCCGACGACCGCCTTCTCGAGCGCCCACTTCCTTACCACTGCCCGGTTGAGGGCGCCCGCTCACTGCGAGTCCACTTCTCCGGCTTCGGGCAGGAAGACGACCCCGCTATGCACCACATCAAGCGGTTCATGACTGTCATCGGCGCGACCTTCTCCGTCGCCTTCGACCGCAAGTCGACGCACCTCGTCGTCTGCGCTCTCGACGAGGACCCCGCCCTCCGCCCCGAAGATCTCGACGGATTGCTCAATCCGAAGGTCGCCAAGGCGCGTGAATGGGGAACGCCGATCTGCTCGCTGCGAGATCTGCGGCAGCAGGTGCTGGAGCTTGCCGAAGAGCGAGATGAGGGCAAGGAGAACCGACCAGATGCGGCAACCGCGCAGGACAAGGGCAAGATGCGCGAGATCACGAACGAGCTCGAGAACAGGGCAATGTCGGGTCCACTCAGCGACTGCGTCGTGTTCTTCTCCTCCAAGCTCGATGTGCGTTTGTTCGCCTCTCCCGCAGGCTCGGTGTGCTGATGCTTCGGGACCTTTTGCAGGCGGACCGCCAAGCACTCGCCTCTTCCGTCGCCAGTCTCGGCGGTACCGTCGCGCGGCAGCAGTCAGATGTCGTGACGCACTTCGTCCATGCCGGAAGCAAGGCGAATGACCCGTTTAGGGACTTCAAGCAGGCCAAAGCGAATGGCGCCTCCATCGTCCACCCTCGCTGGGTCGAAGAGGTGCGTCCATGCCATCTGGTCCAGCAAGCTGACGATACTAACTCGGCTATTTGTACAGTGCCAGAACGCGTACGCGCGAGTCTCGGAGGGCGACTTCCCCCATACCTTCGACGCCCGCAAAGGCGGACAGCTCTTCGATGCAGGCGTCAGCGTCTCTGCCTCGCCGCCTGCCGACAACGTGCAGTCTGTGTTCCCCACGCACAACAAAACTCTGATCCGAGGCTCGTCGACCATTCCTGCCGCCCTGCGTCGCTCCCCCTCCAAGACAACTCCTCCTGCCGCGTCGCCCAATGCCAGCTTTCCGCCTGTCAGGCGTGCCACGAGCGCTCAGCAGCTCGAAATGGAGGGCGAAGGAGGGAACGAGCAGCACCAGGTGGCCTCGTCGACGCCGTTGCAGAGGCGGGAGTCCGATGTCGCGGCGGAAGTGGTCGATGCGGCTGATCTCAGCGGCTCCGACGGCCACCACAACGACTTCGCGAACGCCCCTAGCGCTCACGAAGAACCTGTCACCTCGTCGCCTCGCTTGTCCGCCCGGCGTCGAGATCAGCTCGCCCAGGAAGACGAGCAGGAATCCTCTTCCGACCCTCTCGCCGAGATCCCTCCGCTGCGCTCCGAGTCGAGGCCGCCGATCTCGGCGCCGAGCGACGACGTGGACGAGCAGAAGAATGTCCTGAAGCAGCAGACGTCCGTCTTGCTCGCCCAGCTCACCGAAGTCGCGCCGCAAGCCGAGAAGGTCGGCAGGACGAGGAGTCGCACGGTGTTGACGAGGAAGAAGGTGCGTTTGTCCTGCTCCGCCGAGTTGGGCCTGGATTGACGTTGCTATTTCGCAGAGCTCGTCGGGCACGATCAGCTTGACGATGTCGAAGACAGCTACGCCCGCCACTACCGACTCGGTCTCAACCTCGGCACGTCGCATCCCCGGTCTTGCCTACCCGCTCGACCCGTCGCAGGCGACGCAGGACCTCGAGAGCCTGCACGTCGTGTACGACAACCCACATGAAGCTGCAGCGCGCGAGCAAATCCGTCAAGCGCTCGCTCAGCGGGCCGGGCTGGACGCTGACGGTACGCAGGACGTCGCGCAGGAGTCGCCGGGACCGAGGACGAGGCGGTCGGCCAGGATGTCTGCTGGCAGGCGGTGAGCCCGTGTTCGAGCCTCGGATCCGTGTTCTCGTCATCTCCCCTCTGTCTCGCATGTTGTTTGTTTGCGCTTGCATCGCATCCTTCCTTATCGTCGCCCTCGCCAGGTTGACGGAGCGGCAGGACGGGAGCTGCTCACTCGTTACAAGCTGGCGATCCCAGTCTCCGGTCCTTCATCCGTCGAGCTCTGCCGTACGATTTGAGGGCTTCTTGCCACCCTCCGCTTCTACAGGCCCTAGACTTGCAGACCGACAGAGACCGACTCCTCTCCGTTCATCGGAGACTCGCTTTCAGCGTTCCGCCTCTCTCTCACCATCGCTCTAGGGTTGTCAGGCATTCTCGAACGGCTTTTAGTCTCGCTGTGTACGCGCCAGGCTTGACGTCTTCTCCCCACGCAACGGTCGGTCGCCGGCTGGAGGCCCTGAAGAGACGCGCGATCAAGCCTCGCAGGCTACGCCCCTTGCAGCGCCGTTCTGGATGCTCGCGGATGTCCGCAGTGCGATGCCAGTGCCGACACATACCTAATGCGCTTCACAAGCCGGGCGTAAAGTGGTGGGAGATTCGAGGTGCGTCTTCATCAGTTCGAGGGGGAGATTGGAGAGATCGAGTGTACTGACTGGCTGAGGGCTAACAGGACTCGTCAAGCTCAACTTCTTTGTAAGTAGGGCTGTGTTGACCCGCGACCTGTAGCCCGGCGCTGATCTTTGGCTCGTGCGGATTTCTCGCTCGCCTCGCTTGAACCACTCAACCAGATCTCTGTTGTCTTCGTGGGCCAAGGTGCGCTCAATCGGGTCTTTAGACGGATTCGTAACTGACGCAGCCTTCGGCAGCCTTCAACGGATTCGATGACGGCTTGATCGGCTCCTTTCAGGCCTATCCCTCCTGGCACAGGGCGCTGGGCTACCCCTCGTCGTCGGCGATCGGTCTGCTGAACGCAGCAGCATACGTGAGTGGAAGGCGTGCACCTCACAAAATGACCAGATGGACTCAAGCTCTCCTCGCCGCCTCGCAGATCGCAGGCCTGCTTACGGCACCTGTGGCAGGCTACGTCGCCGACAAATGGGGTCGCCGATGGTGCGTCCGGTACAGCGCTATCGCTGGTTTGATCGCAACGGCGATAGGCGCCTGCGCCGGGCTAGACGACGCCAATGGAGTTCGTCTCTCACTCCCGTCTGAAGTCTCGCTTCGAGCTAACGCTGATGGCACAGCAGTACGCCTTCTTCATCGTCTCGCGCATCATTTTCGGCTCCGGTCTCGCCTTCAATGTGGTGATCTCGCCAATCCTCCTTCAAGAGCTGCCTCATCCTTCTCAGCGCGTTACCATCGCCGGTCTCTTCAACACGAGTGCGCTTTCTCCTACCGCCCTGATGAGCCACTAAGCTGACCGTGCATGCGCAAGACTACGCTGTCGGCAACTTCATCGCGGCATGGCTCTGCTTTGGATGCTCGTACATCAAGAACGACTGGTCTTGGCGAACCGTTTACATTATCCAGATCATCCCGGCGCTGTACCTTCTGCTCGCCATCCATTTCGTACCGGAGTCGCCGCGCTGGCTCATGTCAAAAGGGCGAGAAGCGGAAGCTCTCGACTTCCTGGTCAAGTCAGTCCTCCACTTCCTCGCCCGCCTTCCGTCTGCTGAGTCTTCGTTTCGCAGGTACCACGGCGACGGCAACCCGAAGGACGAGCTCGTCTTGTTCGAGTTTGACGAGATGAAGGAGACCTTGCAGAAGGAGAAGGATCTACGGCAGGACACCTGGCGCGAGATTGTCTCGCGACCGGGCAACCGACATCGTCTTTACATCGTCTTGCTCATCGGTGCGTCTAGTCGTCCGCTTGTCAGTGCTCGGCCTAGCTGACCGGCCATTCGTCGTGCAGTCTCTTGCCAAAACCTTAGCGGGACAGCCATCATCCAGTAGTGCGTTCACCTTTCGCGACTTTCACGGCGCTCGTTGACAGAGTGATGCGCGTAGCTACTACACCCACATCCTTAAGCTCGTCGGCATCACCAATACGCAGCAAGTCACTGGCTTGAACGCAGGTCTGACCTTCTGGGTCTGGCTCGCCGCCATCCTCGGCGTGTACATTGTCAGTCGCGTCAAGCGGCGAACGCTGCTCCTCGGCGCCTGGACCACGCTCATCCTCGTCAACGTCGCTTTCACGGTGACCGCGGCGGAGTACACGAGGACGGGCAGTCTCGCCGCAGGTGAGGAGGGACCGGCCGTCCGCCTTTCGGCCAAGCTCACCTCGTCTTTCCGATCCCCAGGTCGCGCCAACATCGCGCTTCTGTGGCTGTACGACGGCGCCTTTTTCATTGTTTGTGGCCCACTCTGTGAGCTCAGTCTTCGCGGGCGGATGGGACGAAAAGCTGACTGTTCTTCTCTTTTGCAGTCTTCTCCGTACGTTTACGCCTTTAAGCCAGCGGAGCGCGCGTTGATCGTCTGTTCTGAGCAGTACCAAGCGGAGTGCCTCACCTACTCGATGCGCGCGAAGGGCATGGTGCTGTGGGGCAAGTCGCTCGCAACTCGGCGGACGTACATGAACTGACGGGTCCTGCGGCATCGCAGGCATGGTCAACAAGCTCATTTCGATCTTCAACGCTTGTGACTTTTCGCGCTCCCCTCAGGCTATGAAGCGCTGCTGACGAGGGTGAACTTGCAGACGTCAACTCCATCGCCCTCGACGAGATCGGGTGGAGTGCGTGCTTGTCCTGCCCATTGTTATCGCGCGCGCACCGCTGATGTCTCTCCTCCTCAGAATACTACCTCGTCTACACCTGCATCCTCTCGATCCAGCTCGTCGGGATGTACTTCCTCTGCGTCGAGTACGTTTGGTTCGGCGTTTCACGAGCACGCTCGCGCACTTGACGCTCCGCACACACCCGCAGGACATCGGGCCTCACTCTTGAGGAAATCTCCGCCGTCTTCGATGGTCCAATAACGGCAACAACAGTCGATGCCGCAACCTTCGAAGCTGCAACGCACGAAAGGAAGGGCGACGTACCCCTTCCTCCGCCCGCAATGACAGGCGGACCCATAGAGAAGTAGCAGTTCTCGCAGTTTCGCTCACCTTTCCCTCGTTCTGTCCTGTTGTCGTGCCCTTAGACCAGTCCCCCGCCGGCTCTTTCGTTCTAACATGCCGCTTCGTTATCGTTTGTTGCGCAAGGCCACACCTATCTTGCAGGATACGACGGGATAAAGGAGAGAAGCAAGCAGGAAACGCGGAACCCGAAACGGAGAGCACAGATCTACAGGCGACGTGTTGAAGCGGGCGTGATCGAGGTAGGTGCATGCTGAGACGGGAGTCGAAGCGATGATTCAGAAACGGAAGGAGGCGCCGGACGAGCCGCCTGCGAGAAAGAGCGTCCCGTTAGCTCACTTGATGACGACCCCCGAATTGGTCACGCACCGGAAGACAGGCCAGAGACGGCCGACGCGCCATCGTCGACGACTGCCTTCGCGGCGAGCGCCTGCGCTCCCTTGGCAGTCCTCGCCCTCGGCGCAGGATACGTCTTGCGGACGGGCGGACCAGTCGGGACGGCTCGCTGCACGCCGGCGTTGTGCATCGTCGGGCCAGCGATGAGGCTCGAGAAGAAGCCTTTCTTGACGGCCTTGACTGCGACAGCTGCCGTCTGCGTGACCTTCTCGGACGAGACCTTCGTAGCGCCTGACCCGCTCGAACCGTTCGTACGAATCGAGCCAGTATCGCCCGCTTGGTGGTACATCCCCGACACGATCGGCGTAGGCGAGACGGCCGGCGGAAGAGGCGACGTCGCAAACTCGCGAGCGGCCTGATCTGCCGGTGCGGGCGTGAAGGTGACGCAGACTGTACTGCCCTTTCGCTCGGTCTGCAGGCGGAGAGCGGCTGCCGAACGAGCGAGTTCAGCTTCGGCGGCGAGTCTATGCGCTTCCGCTCGTTGCTGACGATCTCGCTCTTCCGCCTCGCGCCAGGCTTCGGCGATTCGAGCCGGCGTCGAGGACGAGATGGCCATCGAAGGGGTCGGCGAGTGGACCTGACGTGCATGCGGAGGCTGAGGTGGGACATGCGAGAAGGTCGAGGCGTCGCTCGTCTCGGAGAGGACGCCTAGCGACGAGGTTCGCCCGCTGGGCTGGACGCGCGAAACCGGGTATGACGGGCGAGAAGCGGGATAAGAGGAATGGGCAGCTGAGTGCTGAGCGGATGGAGGTTGAGGCAGCGGAGCCTGCGTGATGGGCGGCGGGAGCGAAGGGAGAGACGCGTTCTGCTGCGGAAGAGGCGGGAGCGGCGAGGCGTGCGGTGGAAGAGGCGGCAAAGACGAGGATGGCGTCGTCAATTTGAAACTGGAGATGCCACTACCGTTGTAGACGGACGAGGGAGGACTGCTGGCGTGTGAAGCGGGAGAACGCAAGACGTTCGAGTGGCCGTGGTCGCTGCTCGATTCGAGGCCCGAGTACGCCGACAAGCTCGAGGCTGACATACAATTGCAGAATCAGTACCGTGCGATGAAACGGTCGGGAATGCGGACGTACCTTGGCTGTACAGCGAGTACCTCGACCTTCCAGCATCCGTTGACGCACTTCCCCTCCTCATACCCCCCGCCGACGGACTTGCATCACCCGCCACACCACCTTTGAGCATAACCTGCATCGCCCTAATCTGCAACGCAACCGAGTCGCCCAGTGCCGCCGCCTCGTACACGTTCGCCGCCGATTCGGGGTGGTCGTCGAGCGTCTCGTGGAGTGCGTGGACGATGAGTGTGCGGAGGGATGGGAGGACAATGTCGTAGGTTTTGGTGAAGGAGAGGAAGGAGGAGAGAGTTGGGAGAGAGCGCTGGAGAGGCGTCAGGAGCGAGAGGGAGTACAAGTACTGCAGGAGAGCTTTGACGTCTGACGATGGGAGCGGGAGGTCAAGTGTCGAAGGCGTAAGAGGGAAAATGCGAGACGGCGGACGGATGGTCCCAGCCGAGCGAGGTGCTTGGCGAGTCGGCAAAGGCGAACTCGCTCGCTGCAGTGCCCCATCAATCGGTTCGTCGTCGCTCGAATCGGCGAGTCCCACCGACCTCCCAATCACCGCACTCTGTTCCCTCGCCTCACACGCCGCCTCGTGCCTCGCTCTAACTGCCTCCAACTCTTCCGCAAACCACGGCCATCGCGCCTCGAGTACCCTCCGACTGCACCCCAACCGCTCCTTGTCGCTGCAGACGATCACAAAGTCGTGGAGCTGCTTTTGTGAGAGCTGGACGAGGCCGAGTTGTTGTTGTGCGGGCGGGAGAGACTGCGAGGGAGGGACGTAGACCCCGAATCCTTCGAGGTCGACGAACGCGACTTGCGAAAAGTTGATCTGCCGACAACAACTGGTCAGACGTACAACCTTACGATAAGAGGGGGTAAACGACGGAACGCACCTGCCTCGAAGCGTAATCCTCCAACAAATGCCTCTCTCCCGCACCAACAACGACGAGCGTATTCCTCCATCCAACAGCGGGTCCCCAACTTCTCTTCCCAAACATCTTCTCAACCGGTATGCGTTCCCACCTCATCTTGCCCAATTCGAGCGTCCAGACGACGAATTGAGCCGAGTCGGGTCCGACGTCGGCGCCGGAGAGGACGAGGTGGGTGCCGCAGATGTAGGCGTGTGGGAAGCGCAAGCCGGGAGGAAGGGAGTCGCCGGTGAGGGAGTCGGCGAGGGGGGTGTAGGCGGGGGAGGGGAGCGAGTCGTGGAGCGTCGGGATGCGGTCGAAATCGCGGCGAGGGCTGCGTACGGGACCGTCAGCTTGCTGCCCAAGGAAGAGAAAGGTGAAGGAGGAACGCCACGCACGCCGCAAAGTTCGTGTTCGAGAAGACATAGACCGGCTCCTCCCTCTCCTCGGTCGGCCTCTCCGCCCAACTCGACACGACATTCGCGCCTCTCTCTTCCCTCGGTCTCACACCGACCGCCGCAACGGCCGCAACAGACCTATACGTGCCCGCTTTCCTCGGATACGGGGCATGCGAGACCCACTCCATCGAGGAGAGGTCGAGGATCGAGAGGTCTGAGACGTAGTTGTTCTCGTAGTCTTGGCCGCCGATGATGACGAGTCGTGAGGAGGTGGACGTGTCGGATGGTTGTCGAGAGCCGGAGGAGGAGGAGGAGGGCGGGCAGAGCACGATGGGTTCGGTCGAGACGGTCGAGACGACGCTCAGATGGGCGTACCGAGGAGTCGGCCTCCTCGCGCCGTTCCTCACCGCCGTATTCGGGAACGACCAACTCTGCTTCTTCGTGTCCCAGACGAGCAACTCGTCCAACGTCTCGAGGTGCCCATCGCCCTTGCTCGTCCCCGAAGACGGCACGAACCTCTGCCCACCAAACACGACCAACTTGTCTTCCCACGCGGCCGCCGAGTGAAAGTACCTCGGTGTCGGGCCCTTGGCGCAAGAGGCTGATGGCGAAGTCGGAGGCCAGAGTTTGTTCCAGACGAGACGGCGGAGGTCGAGCGCAAAAAGCGTGTCGACCATCTCGCGACTCGCGACGGGTCGCCCGCCAAAGACGTAAATCGAGTCGTCGACGAGTGTGACGGATGCGCCGACCTGCTCGTCGAGACGAGGCTGTGTCAGCGTGAGGAGCAAGCGAGCGAGGGAGACGGGACGAGGCGCACGAGAGGAGGAGGGACATCGCCCTTGGTCTTGCGCACCGTCGAAGTCAAATCCACCCAGTCTGCCATGCCTCCCACGTCCCTAGACGGGCGAGAAGAGCGAGCCGTTTTTTCTTCTCGAAGGATAGACGGGAGGAAGATGCGAAGGCGAAGCGATGTCGGTGTTTGAGGGTGTGCGTGCGTTGCACAGCTCGTCGTATGCGATCAGCGTCAGCCTCCTCCTGCACGTCGTTCGGCTAGCGCAGAAACGAGGGCGCGGGGCGGGGGAGAGGGGAGGGGAAGGACGACCCGCGGATCGCCCGAAACCGTTCGCCTCGAGTCGTGAGGTGTGCGATGCGAGACGTTCAGAGTCCGTCGGGATTGAGAGGACAATAGAAAATGTTAATTGAACCGCCTTGGGCGAGCTGAGCGACGAGGATGGAAAACCGCGCCGCCTGCTGGCACGAGAGCGACAGGGAGGGGAGGGGGGTCGAGCGGGCGTTTACTGCGGCGGGTCTGTGCGTCCAGCCGTGAGACGGACGAATAGCAATCGTCGAGCGGGAACGATGTCCTGTACAGGGAGCGCGTGACGGGAGGACTCGAGTCTCGCTCAGCTCGCTCGTCGTTGATGAGCAGAGAGAGGACAAGCGGCGCGCGATGGAATCCCGACTCGCGAAGCGATGCGACCATCTCCGAAGCTTGCGAGCGAAGGAAGCATTCGATCCGAGAAGCGAAGAAGGCCACGCCGTGATTCTAGCGCAGGAATGGGCGAGCGCAAAAAGGCGGAGTGCAGCAAGCGGCGAAAACGTAGTCCCGTGTGGAATGTTCCCTCCTACCCTCGATGCTAAAGGGGCGAGCAAGCTCTTTCAACGAGCTCGACGAACCGACGAAGGGCACGAACGACTGATCATTTCCGTGGGGTACTACTGCAACTTGCTTTGACATTTCCTCCCTGTCTTCTTTCAAGCGTGCGTTCAAGCGAGTCGAGCGGCGCGGCGGTGCACTCAGGCCTTGACAGCCTTGGCGAGGTCCCCAAGCGCATCCTTGCGCTTCCACGAAGCGTCGGCCACGACCGAGGCGTCTATCTCCCCCACCCCGTCCATCGGCCATCAGCATTCTTCGGGAAGAAAGGGAAAGGGGTGGACGCACCAGCATCGCTCGAGAACTGACCGGTCCACTGGACGAAGGTCGAGTCGGCAAAGTCGCCAGTCGTGATGGGCCAGAGGGTGATGGTCGAGATCACGGACGAGTAGGAGAGGGCGGGCTGGGCCGAGATGACGCTGCGAGGGGCGAGTCAGATGCTTCAACTGTTGTCCGTTGCCCTCGGTTCCCCATCGAGCTGATCTGTCTGCGGGAAAAGGCGGACGCAGCTCGAGGAGGGCGGAGAGGAAGGGACGAACCTGTACGAGATCGAGTGACGGAGCGCTGTGCGAGCACCCAAGGGTAGGTCAGATCAGTACAATGCTTTGCTCGTCGCGAGCACGACGGAGAAGCAGCCGCGGGACGCACCCGAGTGCTCCTCCTGCTTGAGGTGGAGGACGGTGCCGTCCTGCGCGCCGGCGGGATGCAGCGTCAGCACGACCAGTCGCTTGTTCGAGCTGATCAGTGAAAGCCGTCTAGCGCACCTTGAACTTCCACTCGAACCTGTCCCACCGTTCGAAACTCTGTCAGCGGTCGTCCTCTCCTCTCGCGTCAAACCTCGCAAACGTCGGCTCACACATCGACCTCATCGCTCACGCCCTTGGGTGCCGGTCCCGAGCTCTCCAACTGCGAGAACCACTTGGAGAAGTCTCCGAGTTTGATGAGGTGCCAGACGGAGGCGAGGGGTGCACGGATCACTGCGGATTCGACGACGTAGGTGCCGTGGACAGGGGCGGACATGGTCGACCTGTTTGGAGGGTGAGGGGGATCAGCCCCACGTTGCGGAAGAGCCTGTTTGGCGATGGACTCGTTGCCCCCCCGCCGTCGCCAGTCCAAGGTGAGGTGTCCAGCCATCCGAGCAGCTCCAGGGCCCCCCTAGCAGCCTGTGCCAACCCAACGCCTTACTCTCCAGCGCGCGACACTCTCTACCCGCCCGCGAATCACGTCTCAAAGCCTTCCTCCTCCTCGACCCCCCTCGTCGATCAAGCGTCGCCCACAGGCCATGGCGAGCCGCGCGATCCCCATAGCCACGGGTTGACGAGTCCCCGGAGCAGCGCGAGGGCCTGACTGACTTGGTTGCAAGAGTGTAGCGCGTGTTGAGGGCGAAAGGGGGGGGGGGGAGCGAGAGCGTCATGAGGTGGGGCGGTGCACGTGTTGCGAGCGGCGGAGTGCGTTGGTCCTCTGTTGCGGGTTCAGCAGCCAAAGAGGTAACTCTGGCAATGCTAGAAAAACGCCCCAACCCGCTCGGCACTGTGACTGATTGCGGCGAGCGCGCGTTGAAAAAGGCGAGACAACCCTTCACAACGTCGTCGAGCGGGCGAGCGGACTCCGCGCTGAGGCCTGCCGAGCAGCTCACAGGTCTCCCTTGTACCCATTGCTCGTGCTGCATTCCGCCAACTGGCCAGACTCGCCTCGCTGTGTCAGTTGTGAGCGTGCTCGACGTCTGACGACGACGAGGACTTGGGGGTTGCTGTGCGGTGGATTGCAGTGCTTGCCTGTGACTGTACCTTGATCTACGGTGCGCCGTCTGCGTGCAATGTTTCCGAGTGGATCGCGATGCGTGTGGCTCGTGTAAAGACGGGCTCGCTTCTCTCTCTCTCTCTCTCGCTCTCGCTCTCTCTTGCCACTCTCGTCCTCGTGTACCCGTGCCAGTCTCACAGTCACTCTCTACTGCTCACAAGGTGCGTTCTCAGCCCATCCCACACACTCCCCAGCCCATCGCCGACTCAGCGCGACCCCTTCGACCTCGTCCTCCAACGCTCCCCCTTCGCAGCACACGCTGACGTCCCCCTTGCTCCGTTCCACTCACTCGCACACACTCTACGAACGCATCGACGCGTACTCGACCACCTCGCATCCCGCACGACGCTCCCCGCTCGTCAAACTTTTGCCCGCCCCCGTGCCGTCGCGTGTTTGTTGCGCAACTCCCGACACCTCGGCATACTCTCACTCCCGCTCCTCGACGCTCTCCGATCGCGCTTGATCTCGGGCACCAACGACGCTTTGACCACCCCCGAGCAGATGAAGACCGTCGCGTACATCGCCTCTGCCCTCGCCCTCGTCGGCCTCGCCTCGGCGCAGACCATCAACACCCCGACCGCTCTCTACACCTGCGAGCCCTACCAGCTCTGTGCGTACTCACTTCTCCCCCCTCGTGCACTACATCCGACGCCAAAAAAAAAGCCGCGTTCGAGGACGCTTGGGGCGCGACATTGCTCCCGCTGACCTCGATCGCACGCGTCTTGCTTTCCGCCTCGCGCAGCATGGGCTGGCGGATCGGCTCCCTACTACGTTCGTGTCCTCCAGGGCGGCACGACCTCTAGCGTGAGTCGCTTGCCTGCTCCGATTTGTTCGACGGTGCGGATCGTTGACCCTCCTCGCACAGGTCCTCGAGACCCTCGTCTCGGGCCAGTCTGTCACCTCGTACACCTGGAACGTCAACGTCGCTGCTGGCACCTCGGTGCGTCCACCTCCCTGCGTTGCGCTGTTTCGCGCCGGGACGCGATACTGACTTTCCCCTGCTTCGCGCGCCGCGCAGGTTACCATCGGCCTGACCGACTCGACCGGCCAGTCGGCCTACACCGCCCAGGTACGTTCTCAGACGCCTTCCCTACGTTTTCAGGGTGGAACTGACGCGACTCGGGTTCGATCCGAAACAGGTCACCGTCCAGGCTGGCTCGTCGACGTCGTGCGTTGGCCAGTCGGCTTCCGGCGCCGGCGCTGCTGGCTCGTCCACCGCTGCTGCTGCCGGTGGCTCGTCTTCGGCCGCCGCTGCTGGCTCGTCGGCGTGCGTTGCTTTCCCCTCCCTCTTCCCGTTCCCCCACGCTAACGCGCACGCCAAGTCGCAGTGCCGCCTCCAGCACCGCCGGCGGAGCCAAGTCGTCCGCCTCGTCCGCCGCCGCAGGCGCCTCGTCCGGCGCGTCCGCTGCCTCGCCCTCCCAGTCGTCCAAGCCTTCGTCCGGCGCCGCAACACTCGCCGTCTCGGGCCTGGTCGGCGCCGCTGGTGTCGCCGCTGCGCTCCTTGCCTAAACACCCAGCGTTCCAAATCCCTCGCGACCCGAACCGACTTTTTGACTTTTGACGAAACGGACACTGGACCTCGGAAAGAGGTTCTCGCCTCTTTTATCACGCCCCCCTCCCCCCGTCCTCCCCCCGTCTCCGCTATATCTCACGTCCATCTCTCCCTAGCCTAGCCCACCTAACCCTTTCTCCACCTCCTTGCTTCCCCACCTCCTCCTTCTTTTCCGTGTCTTTGCAAGGGCTTTTTTTGCTTTTCACACATCAAGTCGCACGGGGGGTTGCAGTGCGGAGAATAGAGTAGAGTGGAGTGGAGAAGAGCTGAGGGTGAGGGTGAGCGTGTTGTGACGGTGTGGAGCGTTAGAGGAGGCTCTTCGGGACGGCTTGGACGACAGCGAGGCCGGAAAGGAGAGCAGAGAAGTAGGTGAGGAGGTGCATCGAGCAGGAGTGGCGATGGAGAGTAAGGAGGCGAGCGAATCGTCCCAAGCCAGCATTACAGCCGGCGTATAGAGCCCGAGGCGACGAGGACTGTCCCGCCCCTACAAAAGCTACGCAAGCTCATGCACCTGACAACCTCGTGTCCTCCTCCTCAATCACCTGCTTTGTCTGCGTACGTGAGAGAGGCGAGTCAGTTCGGTAGCGCAGGCTGAGAGGAGAAAAGGAGCACTCACTCGAAAGCGTCGACGACAGCCCTCACGGAGAAGCTGAGCGTGCGGTGAGAGCGCCAGCGGACTGCAGTGGGTGCGTGGCAGCGAAGGATTCGCCTGCACGAAGTTGAGGCGTCAGTCAGGTGCGCCTTGGCGAGAGAACCGGAAGTCAACGCACGATGGTCGTCCATGATTACCGAAACTGTGGGTGCACGGATCGCGGTCAGCTGTGTGTGGCTCGTGAAGCGCAACGGAAGCAAACACACCTGAAGATGTACACGAAAGAAGACGGAGCAGAGTGGCTGCAAGGTCACGAGTGTGAAGTCAGTCGCAGCAGAGAGACAGTCGGAGAAGAGCAGCACCAGCTCACATTAGGCGGAAACGTTGAGCTTGGTGTCGACTGCTCGGCTGCGACGCGACGGCGAGGACGGCAAGGCTGCGAGCGAGCGAGCGAGCGAGCGAGCGAAGGTCAGCAGTCACCTAGAGTCGCTCTCGTCCCATCCTTCCACTGTCGAGCGAGCGCCGGAGAGGATGATTCGCCGACTTACACGTCAACCTTGACTCCGAGCAGACCAGCGCGTCGTCCACCAAGTCCCTCGACGACGACGAGCTGCGAGCGGAGAGGGCGAGGGTAGGGTCAGGTCGAGTTGTCGTACTCGGAGGGCGGAGTGGACTCACTTGCGGTGTCGAGGAGGATGGCGTGGTGGTGTCGAGGGTCGAGGCGAGGCAGAAGAGAGGGAGAGTGACTGGGTGGCGTCGAGGGTGAGGAGGGCAGGATGGGTGGTACGGGCGAGGGAGCGGTCCGGAGTGGGTCAGC